>CM070547.1:17616515-18139015 GCA_036346405.1 Phyllostachys edulis
TATATGCCCTCATTTCAGGCACAAACTGCATGCCCATCAGGTTGCCATTGTGATCAGCCATCAAACTGGAAAACCGAGGAACTCTTGTTGAATTGCCTCCAGGAAGTAGAAATCAGTGACTTGAGAGAAACTGAACGTGAAGTTTCTTTTGTGAAACGACTATTCAATTGGGCGACAGTGCTAAAAAGATGACAGTAACTTTTGATCACTCAATCACTGAAAGCAAGGCCAAGGAGCTGTGCCGATGTTACTAAGTTTTCTAGGCCAGAAATATGTATGATGTTTTTATGTACCGGAACTTGAGTAAGGTGTTGTATGTACCAGATGACATAACTGTTGGAGGCACATTGTGAGTGCACTTACAATGGACTAATGTTATGCTGCTGAAAAATTGCAGATGATGAAGACACTAATGTTATGCAGCTGCGGATGAAGCTAAACCGTGAAAAACTTAGTGCTGAACGTCATCCATGACTTCTTTGAACTGAGCACCAGGTCTTTAGCTAGATACGCCTTTAGATGGTGCAAACTCTGGAGAATGGATCACTGCCCTGAAGTAAAGGAATAGTTGTGGTGTTGTAGTTTTGGCTGAAACTCATGCGGACTATGAATATTTAACGGTACTAGCGCTAAACCTGAACCATCCTGTATTTGCACGCTGTTCTCGCTATTGTGATCAGCATATCCGCATCCAGTATAGAAAATATTCTGTTGTTTAACGTGGTGCCGTGCTGTGTACTTTATCCGCTTTGTATTATGTTCTTTTTGTTGTGTGTTATGCAGTGTACAAGAATTCCAAGTTTTCCTAAACATGCTTAAAAAAGATCCTTTAAATCTTAAAGGGTATTTCAGACCTTTCATCATTCATACACAACTCAATAAGCTAACATCCTACAAAGTCTCGACTACCAAACAACAAAGTTTGGCTTGAGCGAGCTTGGGTGCCACTTGCAGATGCCGTCATCTGCAGCCTTGAGCGAAAGCATTGAACACGGGCGACCTCCCCACGGCCTTGAATAGGAGAACAAATCAAATAGAAGTGATGCGTGGGGAGGAAGGAGGCATCCAGAAAATTGCATATCCTCGGCTCATATTCCGTGGACATCAATGGAGCTCTCTTCACTGGGAAGATTAGAGATGGATTGAGTAGTGGGTTTGGGGATTTCTGTCTTGTAACTTGGGTATTGTTGATTTTTGTGATATGAGGAAGAAGGCTTGAGGTGGGAGTTGAGTTTATTTGGTAGAGTTGGGTAACGATCTACTGGGTGAGCGAGTGGAGATAAGACAGAGGCATAGCATTATAAGAAAAACATCGGCAAACACGACCCTAGCCTATTTCTCCAGCCACGTGTACGACTGCACGCCAGCTCGCGAGAGCCTGACTGACGCGCGCTGCAACGTCCAAGCGTCCGCACTGCGCGCAGCGGCATGCGATGCAATGCACACATGCCCCCAATTCCAAGTGTACCAGCGCCCACCATTTCCCTGGCTAGACGACGGCACACTGCCTGTGCCTGGCGTTTCTGCACGACTGGAGGCTCATCGAGCTTTGCACCGCATGCCATTCCGACCATGCATCCTAATGCCTTTCCGACCATCGATCTTTCGAACAAACCAAGAGTCCAAGACAAAGCGTGCATAACTACATAAGATACACCTTTCCTGTCACGGCTTGCTTACAAGATTGCTTCCAAAGCAAGCACTCAGGCCGGACAACTTCAAAAGCTAAAGAAGATTTGTGTTCTTGCAACGCATGCCTGCTCCATCACATGCAGCGTCGAAGCGTGACCATTGCTTGCAGCCGCCGGTAGAGACCAAAGGTTTCTGTTTGGTCTCTTGCTCCCGGAGAAGGAACTGAACCCGCAACGAAAGCTGCGCATTTTCTGTTGCGAGTAGACGACAGATAGCTAGAGCCACTAGCTGCAAGCACAATGCACACAACCATTGTGCCAAGTAAACGAAGTGTTAGATGCTTAGGATCATCTAGGTGTAGATAGGAGGTGAATTGCTTACTGGTTGATTCAAATTCACCTAGAACATGCTTCGGGAGAGGAGACAGAGAGAGAGAGATATGTAGATGTATCTGACTCGCCTGGTTTGGAGGAGGAGGAGCCGCCCATGGCCATGTCGGTGACGAGGGGCGGGAAGGGGACGCATGGAGTCCGGCGGTGTAGTCGCTCGGTGGTGGCGCCTCCTGTCAGGCCGGCAGCACCCTCTTAGATCGGTTAGGGTTTTGTCGGTGGGGTTTGTGGCTCGCGTCCAACCTCGCTGTATGTTGCCCACCCCTCCACCTCTCTTTATATGGCCATGGCGACAGGGCCCACCACCCAATTAATTTGGGCGCTCCGATCGTAGCACGGTCAGGCAAAGGTGGCATTTGGTCATAGCCAAATGCCCGAGATCACTCTAACATTCTCCCCTTGATCTCAATTTATACTTTATCTTTAATTACTTTTGACTTTACATATTCCATCACAGTATTAGTGCATAGAACATGTCTCATCGTCACACGGTCAATCGCCGATAGATTCATGACTACAATACACCTCTCATCTTCAAATAGTTACTTTAATCTTTTGGGCCATCTTTTAGTCCAGAATCATAGGCTTTCCCTTAAACCCATGCTTCGCTACATGTTCTCTAACATGTTGGGTGGTAAGCCTTTAGTAAGCGGATCCGCTAGCATCTTTAAGTGTACTTATATGCTCAAGACTTATAATTTGATCCCTAACTTTATCTTTCACAACATAGTACTTTATGTCAATGTGTTTGGCAGCACCACTTGACTTATTGTTGTGGGCATACGCTATCATGGGTTCATTATCGCAAAGACAACTTAAGTGGTCTATTGATGTCGCCAACCACTTTTAAACCGGTATGAACTTCTTTAGCCATCATTCGCCCCGTAGCCTCATAACATGCTACAAACTCAGATACATTGTGGACGATGTAGTGACGGTTTGCTTTGAGCTTTCCACGATATAGCTCCTCCGCGAGAGTGAACACATATCCGGATGTAGACTTTCTATCATCTCCATAAAATCGAATCAGATACCCCACTATATGGAGTAACTGATCTTCAGATGTCATCATGAGGCCTTTTGTTCCTTGCAAATAACGCAAGACTTTCTTTATCAATTTCAATGTTCTATTCTGAGATTGCTCGAATCGCCAAGTAACCCCGTAACAAATGCTAAGTCGTATGCAGTACACTTGAGCATACCAGAAGCTTCGCAACCAAGCATATGGAACCGCCATTTGATCGATCTCATATCGGGTTCCTCGGGCATTGAAAATCCCCATATCCTGTCGCTCTTGACTATAGGTGCGGTGAAGGACTACATTTATGCATCCCAAATTTCTTTAAGACTTTCTCTATGTATGTCTTTTGTGATAGTCCCAATATCCTTTGTTTTATCCCTGAATTTCGATCCCTAGAACTAACGGCTTCACCAAGATCTTTCATATCAAAGTTTGAGGACAAAACTTTTTGTCTCAGAAGAGCAGTCGACATCACTACTAGCCAAGAGGGATATCATCCACATACGTGATTAGGAAGATAAACTTCCCATCTTTAAACTTTGCATAAAACACGCTTGTCCTCTACATTCTCTTTTAAACCCAAATTTTCTTATTGTATGTCAAACTTCAAGTACCATCGTCTTGAAGCTTGCTTTAACCCATAAATCGATTTCTTTAGGCTAGATCCCATTCCTTCATTTCTTCCATGACAAAACCTTTCGTTGTGCCATGTAAACATTTTCCTCCAAATCCCCATTAAGAAATGCCGCTTTACATCCATCTCGATAACTCTAAATCATAATGTGCTACTAATGCCATTATGATTCTCAAGGAATCTTTACATGAGACCGGAGAAAAGGTCTCATTGTAGTCAATCCCTTCTTCATGTAGTAAAGCCTTTTGCCACAAGTCGCGCTTTGTATCTTTCTACATTCCCTTGGGAGTCAAGCTTTGTCTTGTAGACCCATTTACTGACCCTCTACTGCTTTTGGCTCCTTTAGAATAATTTCAAGTCCTGCACTTTATTAGCCTTCATGGACCTCATTTCCTCTTCCATGGCCTCAAGCCATTTTGAAGAATTTTCGCTTTCATGGCTTCTTCAAATGAGGTGGGATCATCCTCCATTTGAAATTCCTCTCAGATGATAAACCGATAATCAATCGAAATAGCCGATCTTCTTACTCTTTGAGACCTTCTCTGGGCCTCCTCATTTGGTACATCTTTTGTTGAGGTCGTTGTTGTTCCTCCTCATCTCTACGGTAATGGGTTCTATAGGATCCTCAAGAACGTGTTCCTCATTTTCATTCATTGTTGCCACGGGAGGAACAATAATAGTCTTTGGCACCCATTGTCTTGCAATCGTCGATGCAAATGACAGCGAGTAGTGTGAAGAATGGCTCTTGAATCATCTGAGTGCGCATACGCCCGCTTTCTTCAAGGTCAATCTCGAGCTACCATGCTTCCCCTCATTATTTCATCCTCTAAGAAGCCTGCGGTCTCTGTTTCTACAAACTTTGTATATCTGTTCGACAAGAGAAACGTAAAACCTTTTGACTTTTCAGGGTAGCCAATGAAATGGCAACTTACTGCTTTTGGGATCAAGCTTCCCAAGGTTTGGGTTAAATATTTTAGCCTCAAACAGACTTCCCCACACGTAAGTGGTTTAATGAGGAACTCTTCGCCCACAACTCGTGACGGTGTTTTGGGCACCGACTTACTAGGCACTCTGTTGAGAATATGAATGGCGGTTTTCAACGCCCATCCATAAACTCAATAAGTGTGGAATAGCTCATCATGCTTCGCACCATATCCATCGTAGTACGGCTATGCCTTTTCACCTACTCCATTTTGCCGAGGTTCGCCTTGTAGAATATCGCCACTATGCCATTTTTCCTAAAAAACCTTGCAAAAGGTCCGTGAACTTGTCCATATGGGGTATGTCGGCCGTAGTACTCCCCCCATGGTCGATCGAACTATCTTAATCTTTAAATCGTGTTGGTTTTCAACTTCAGCCTTAAATATCTTGAATTTATCCAAGGCTTCATTTCTTTCTTTGATTGATAAATATATCCATAACGGAGTAATCATCCGTGAATGTTATGAACGAGTCATAACCATCCACACTTTTCACAGAAAAGGACCACAAATGTCTGTGGTGAACAATTTGTAGAACTCCCGGCTTCTTTTTAGCGCCTTTTCTTAATTTTCTTTACATATTTTCCTTTAATGCATTCTCTCGCATTGTTCTAAGTCCGAGAACTCTAATGGAGGAAGAATATCATTCTTAACTAGTCTTTCTATTCTCCCCTCGAAATATGGCCTAAACGACGAGCGCTGCCATAATTTCGACGACCATCTAGAGTTCTCTTCGCTTCTCATTTACATTCAGAGACGAGGATTCATTCACTTTCAAGACGCGACGCTCGTAGATTATCGCATACTTACATTCACATCATCACGTAATGATAATAAATAAAGCTCATTTTGTAAGATGGCAAGACCAACACATGCTTTATTAAACATTATTTCACACTTTCCATTTCCAAAATGACAATCATAACCATTATTGTCCAAACATGAAACACTAATCAAATTCTCTCAGAAGAGGGAACATAAAGAACATCTCTAAGTAAAAGAGTGAAGCCATCACTAGCTCTCTAATGAAAGATCCAACGGCTTCAACTTCAAAGCTTGGATTCCATTTGCGACTTTTAACGGATCTTTCTTTTCTTTATGTAGTCCTCGCCGAACGGAATCCCTTTCTTTGCCATTATCATCTTTAAGTAATCGATGCCGATTCTTCTTGTAGTGTCCCGCCTTTTCTTGGCAAGTAAGATAACCGATCTTTGTCTACAAGAAATTTATTCTGCTGAGGCCGATGGACATGAGGCTTTTCCCTTGCTCTTTGAGAAGGAGGTACATGTTGAAGTTCTTTTTTCTTGTTATCCTTCACATAGTTGATGGATCCACCATGTGAGGATTTAATTCTTTCCTCCTCTTGCACACACACATAGCTATGCACTTTTCTAAGTCCCATTTCTCAAGGTGTATGTTGTAGTTGACAACAAAGGTGTCAAACTTTTCCCACAGGAAGCAAAAATCAAATGAATAAGGAACTCATCCTGAGAGCCAAATCCATTGGTTTAAGCTTGATGCCAAATTGCTCATCCTTAGTATGTGTTCTCTTATGCCACCGCCACCACACAGAGTACCTTTCACAAGTCGCTTAATCACCGGTTGGTATGTAGCATATGTTTTGAAGAGCCAAGAACCGACTTTTTATTTTCTCAAGGTATTCATGATGCTGTCACATTTCGCGATTGAGCCCCACAATTGCGAGCTCAATCGCAGCCTTATCATGCCCATACATTTCTTGTTGGTGTGGTCCATTTCTTATGATCAAGATCATAAGACATACGTAAGGAGCATGATCCTCATCTTTTCTTGCCAAGCAAGATCATCCTCATTTTGATCCTCACTTTGGTGCCATAGGCTCGGTGGGTCGTCTTGTAGTGAGGACCTAATCCACCCTCACCAAGATAACGCTTAAGTCTATCTTTTTCTTCCAACTCATAGTTATCTCCTTTGAGAGTGGGGATCTCTTTGATACAACTCATCAAGTTGTATCCACCAAAAAATAATTCAAATAAAAGTGAGAATATAACAAAGAAAATTATATGCCTTATTTCCAACGCTGGTCAAAAATACGACATACAATTTTAATCTATACATTAAATCTACATCACCGCTAAGGTAAATAGAAATAATGCATAAAATCATCAATTAAAATTATAATATTGTTATTATCAACGTTGGTCGTAAAATAACAATATTATAATTATCTGAAATTGCATCTATATTTTCTTAAAATTAAATTCTCCCGTTGGTTCAATTTAATAATGAAAAGGTAATCAATATTAACTTTGCGTGATGAAACAAATGAACTCATTTTCTTGAATTTTACCTAATAGGAAAAAAAAAATACTTTTCTATTTTCTTTGAGCCAATTTCCATTTTCAATTTTTTCTTCATCGCTGCTTGCTACAAAAAGCAAAAATCAGCTCGTCTTTCGTCATACTCATCACTGGGCAGTACTTGTCATTAGCTTCATGACCGTCATCTCAGATCGGCCTTGCCGGCTGCTCCTGGCCGATCAAAACGGGCTGACAGCTACGCCTCTTCGAACCCTAGCCATTGCTCTCCTCTCTCTCTCTCAAGAAATTGCAAGAAAGCCCACCCAAGTGAGACCCCTGAGCGGAGGATGATGGCGCCGTCGTGGCCTCGCTGCCCGGCCCGCGTCATCTCTCGAATGAGCTGCCAGCCGCCGAGCGGTCTGACGCTTGGCGGTGCCTCTAGCGCCAATGGAGCCCTTCCCTAGAGTATCCCGGAGTGGAGGCGTGATGAGTAAGCCCGCCTCCCAAGCCCTTCCCCTTCCCTTCTTCTCTCTCTCTGCTTGGATCTTCTTTTCTTCTTCTCGGATCCGATCCGATTTAGGTTAAGGATAGGGTTAGGGTTCGAGTTAGGGTTCGGGTCAACCCAACTGCTTCATCTTCCCCGCCTCCTGCGTCGGCGGGTTAGGGTTAGGGTTCGAGTTGTTCTCGAAACCGAGACCCTCTTGCCGCTTCTTCTTCCTTTCTACTGGGTTAGGATTGATTGAACCCTTTGCTCTCTTTTTGCTTTCGATCCTAAACGGATCTTACTCATCTCCTTCTAAGCAAGCATTTCCCCTCGGATCTACACCTAGAGCCCTGCTCGATACCATTGTTAGATGCTTAGGATCATCTAGGTGTAGATAGGAGGGTGAATTGCTTCATCGTTGATTCAAATTCGACCTAGAACATGCTTCCGGGAGAGGGAGACAGAGAGAGAGAGATATGTAGATGTATCTCGACTGCCCTGTTTGGAGGAGGAGGAGCCGTCCATGGCCATGTTTGGACGAGGGCTTCTGAAGGGGACGAGTGGAGTCCCCATGGCGGTGTGTAGTCGTCCATGGTGGCGCTCCTGTCACGGCAAAGACTCCTCTTAGATCGGTTTAGGTTTTGCGGTGGGGTTTGTGGCGCCATCAACCTCTGTACGGTGCGTCGCCTTGCCCCCACCTCTCTTTTTTATATGGCGCTGGCGACAGGGCCCACCTGACCAATTGGGCTGGCACCCCGATCGGTAGCGGTCAAAGGTGGCATTTGGTCATTGGGCCAAATGCCCGAGATCACTCTAACACGAAGTCCTCCTTGGCATGCCACACACACGAGTAGCTCGGTGTGATTACCCAAATGTAATCACACTTTAGGTAACGGATTACTATTCGCTTTGCCTTGAGTATACCGCCTCCAACGTAATAGTAAGCCTTATCGAGTGACGCAGCGTAACAATAAGATAAAACCGCCCTTATTACAACAACATCATGCCAGTAGGCTAAAGTCTTACAATAACATAGGAGATTTACATAACCAAAATAGAACCAAAATCCTCCTTGCCCGCCTCGTTCTCAACCTTCTAGTAGTCCCAAGCGCCAATAGGGCGCTCCCGCCCTCGATCCTCGTGGTAATGATCCTCGACTCGATGGCCTCATCTCAAGACCAGATCGCCTCGCCCCACACGGTATAATGCCCTTGGTTGGACTGGGTCTACAAAGGAAAATACTATCAAGGTTGAGTACACGAGTGTACTCAAGAAGCAATAATAGCAAAGAATGAAATAGATGACTAACTCTAGTTGTTATCACATTTTCTAAGTCATCTCATTTAGAAAATAATCATTAAAACATTTAGGTGGCGATTTAATTTCTGAAACACTAATAGTCGCCGAGAGAAGAAAGACCCCCAATGGTTCCCGTGAGACTCCAATCTCGAGACTGGGGCATGAATTCATGGTTTGTATAGCATCAAGCAGCTTTGTACCACTTTATCCATAGCTATTATGAGCTCTTTAGAACTAGGTCCACCGCACTTCCTTTGATGCGGTTTTCGAGATCGTAATACGTAACGTCTTCCTGTGTTACGTGAATTAATTTCTCCACCCATTATTTTCCGTCGTGGTCCCGAGCGCATTCCATCCTCCACCGAAGTTCCAAAGAATGTTGGTTGGGGCGCTTTATCCCGCACCCAACACTCCACCTTAGCGCTATAGCGCCTTGGATCCCCACTTCGGACTTCCCCACCGGTCCCGAGTTCCTCCATCACACTCACACATATATAACATACCCATTGGAGATCATAGTCACGAATAAGGTAACATCTTCGACGCACTAAACGGGAAAATAGTTAGTACGGATTTTACTAAGATCTCGAATCGAGCAAGAGTTGGTTGATCCTTATATTTTAACCATCCGTAAAAGGGTCCTACCGCCTTTGCCTCATATCTTACCGCTAAGGGCCCCTTTACTAGCCATAATAATCTCATATTACTTTCTTTCCTCATTCTTATCTCATATCATCAATTCTCATTTATTTAAGTTCATTTTAATCATCATTATCTCATTCATTCAATTTAATTTTTGAGAAACGGTTTTGATGCGATAAGTATAATAGTGCAACATACGGTTTACATTTAAAGTAGCTATATTATTGTTCAAGAGGGTCGCTTGCCTTCAGATGCTAGGACATGTGTCTGTTGATTTAAACTCGGTCAACTCGCCTGGCTTATTGTTTAACGTCATTCTCAGAGTAATACGTAATCTAATAATAATATAAGTAAATACGTAGTGGATTTTTTGGGTGATACATAATATCTAAGTTAGTGACTCCTAGTGGTTAGCATGCTTGAATTTAAATAAATATTTTTCGAGATCTACACTAAGTTAGCACTCTACCCATGATCGTTTCTACCTCAAACGCCAAGACTACGGTTCACAACGCAAGATCACGCTTAATCGATAGATCTAATGTAATTAGATAGCTCAAACTATCGTAATAAATACTAGCGATGCACAAGATTGCTACAAGCGAAGTTATTTTTACTAATAATGTAATTAACGACTAGTCGATCTATCTAGCAATTTTAATTCACAAAGTTAAATTGCAAATTGATTATTAGACGAGATCTAGGTTAAGTTATTTAACAAAGAATAAATAGATACTAACAGCTAATTACTTACAAAAGCTACCGATTAAATACAACAATTACCACAAATAAATAAAGGCTACCAAAACCTAATTCCTCCTCGATCTAATTTCTAATTTCTACCTCCCCTAATCTCTCTCTCTCTCACCCACTCTACCAAACCAGAGAACCACACACGCACACGCACACGCCTAACTCCCCACCGCCTTATCTTCTTCCTCTCCTCTCCAATCTCACTCACTCTCTCCCATCTCTCAAATCTCTCTCTCACTTCCTCCAACCAAGCGCTCAGATCCTGGCCAGTGGGAAGGTCCTGCTCAGCCCTGCCAACTTTGTTGCCCGCCATCGGCTGCGCACTGCCACACACTTGCCTCGGCTTGCTTGGTTCCTCAGCTTCCCTGCCGTCACCGCTTCGACCACAGCTGTCCGAAGTCAGCCGACCTGCCCTCCTCGGCCCCCACGCTCCCGACCGCCTCCCGGCCGCTGTGCCCTCAGGCCTCCTTCCACGCCGCCCAGCCGACGCCAACAAGCAGTCCACGTCTGGCCTGGCCTCGGCTGCTGAACCCGACACCGCTCGCCTCCGCCTTGCTTGCCCTCGCCCAGATCCGCCCCAAGCCATCAGCACAGACGCAGTCCCGCGACATGGTTCCTCTAGGCGCGGCCAAGGCCGCCATCCATCATCGTCTGTTGCGGCTCATTCTTTCCGATTCTAGTGGCCTAGAGGTTCGGCTCACACTGCCCATCGGCCACGTACAAGACACAGGACTTCCAACCTTAAAGCCCTACTCTACTCTTAGGCTAAAATGCTTACTTGAACATGCTCTAATGGTTGCCATGATGCATGAATGCAGATCATTGATGGTGGATCGGAGGTGAAGAGGGCTACCGGAGAGGTTGTTATTGCTACGTGTAAGAGCTCACCTAGGATTCACAAAGGGTTTGCCTTTACCTCGCCGCTTGGAGATTGATATTGCTTTTTATGCTAATGATTTGTGAGGGGTTGACGATGATCGAGGAGGCCGATGGTGACGGATCGAGATGGAGCCGGTGCCATGATGATCCCTTGTCGCCGGGTAGTCGCCGCAGCCCTCGGCTCATGCCGCCAGGTGGTTCTTCTTTGTCAGCCGCTAGGAGGAAGTGCAAGGTGAGAAATGGATGATGGCAAAGGGTTGTGAATGGAATGAGGAAGGAGGATGGATGCTTATGCCGGGGGTGGAATGGGTGCTATATCGCTATGCCGCCATGGGGAAATGAATTGCATACTGCCACTCGGGGATGGGTGGAAATAATTGGTTGGGGGATGAATCAGATGTCAGCTTTTTTAGATAATGGAAGAGAACACTCTCTGCCTTGCATCAACGATGCACACAACCCAATTTATTTAAGCAAGTTAAGGACAAAACAAACCGAGAAAAACAGCTTATGCACCTTACAACCGAAAGACACTTGAAAAACAACCTCAATCATTGCAAAATCTTAGACAACCTCAACTATTGCAAATCCTATGACTAAGCCTCCACCCACGTAAACTTGAGGATTTGCTTCACCACAAACTTCAATCTTTGGCTCCCTTCCAACATAGTCTCCTTCGGGTTTGTTTTCCGCAAAGATGTTCCATGCATTCAACCAGATCCACTCAATAAGATAACTCAAAACTGATTAGTTAGATTTTTGTTGTAAAAACAACATCATTTCGACATAACCATATAGACCAACATAAGGCACTAACCCCCACCAGAGTTGTGACTTTATCAATTTAGGAACTCCATCTAACCAATTCCCCAAACATGTTAGCCATGCTCACTAGAGGATCTAAATTAAATGCACATTTCACAACCCACCATGCCATCCGCAAGAAAGGGGCAATCAAAAAAGATGTCAATTGTCTCTCTTAATACGTAAACAACACTTTGTACTTCCTCTCCAATTTGTTTTAAGCAAGTTGTCTTTAGTTAATATAATTCCTCTGTTGAGATACCACATGAAAATCTTTACTTTTAAAGGAATCTTAATGATCCAAAACCAACTCCTCGATAGGGCTTGAACATTGCCTATAAGCTACCAGATAAAAGATCGAATCAATAAAGCCTCGACTTACTCAAATGCCATTGGAAAACATCCTTATGTACACTTAATTGAACATTAGAAATTTTCTACAAAGATCTCATTCCAAGCAATTAGCTTAGTCCCAACAATAGGTCTTCAAAAAGAAATATTTAAGAAAACCGCACTCATAACATTAGCTACTAAATCATCCTTCCTCCTAACCACATTGTAAAGCATTGGAAATTGCCTTTGTAATGTAGAATTTCCACCCATATATCTTCCCAAAACCTAACTTGCCTTCCGTTCTAACTCGAAAGAACCAAAGCGAAAAATCGATCTTTAATTTTCATAAGCCCCACAAAAATGGGACGCCCCTGTTTATTAACCACCGAGAAAGACTCTTTTCACCCAAATATTTCCTAGTTAGCAAAGATTGCCACACCCCTTCTTCATTAAGCAACTTAAACAGCCACTTGCCTAACAAGCTTTTATTTTTGTGTCTAAGTTCAACTCCTAGACCACCAAACTCTTTAGGAGAACAAACAACGCCCATTTAGCAAGTCTATATTTACGCTTATGGTCACATCTCGCCAAAAAATCTAGACCAATAAAAATCTAGTCTTTTGAGCACCTCTAGGAACCTCAAAAAAAGAAAACATAAACATAGGTAAACCGCTTAGCATCGAGTTAATAAGCACCAAGCTTAACCCCAATGCATATATATTTTTCCTTTCCAACTGCTGCTTTTTCTCAACTCGCTTCTTCAACTCCTTTCCAATCACTATTCCTTAACTCTCTCAAGTGAATGGGAATACCTAAGTATCTAAAAGGAAACACCCCAACTTCACAACCAAATAATTGAGTATATCATGTTCTAAGATCCTCATGGCAAGCAAAAGCAGAAAATCTCACTCTTATGAAAATTAATCTTTAAACCAGATAAATGCTCAAAGACACATAAAATAAGCTTAAGATTTTGGCTTGCTCCAAATCATTATTCAAGAAAAGAATTGTGTCATCCGCAGATTGTAGGATTGACAACCCATCATCAATCAAGTGAGGAACGACTTGTTAAAAGACCAGCAGCTTTTGGCTCCAGAGATAAAATGGAAAGCATATCCGCCACAAGATTAAAAAGAACAGGACAAAGGATCACCTTGTCTAAGTCCCTTATGAGTTTGGAAAAAGCACCAAGATCATCATTGACCTTAACACCAACACTCCTCCCTTGATCAAACTTTCTACCCAAGAACACCACTTAGGTGAAAATCCTTTCATCCTCGGCTTTGCATTAAAAACGGCTATTTTACTTTATCATAAGCTTTCTCAAAATCCACCTTAAAAACAATACCATCCAAATTCTTCTTATGAAGCTCATGGATGGTTTCATGCAGGATAACTACACCATCCAGAATAAATCTCCCCTGCATGAACGCTGACTGCGAAGGCAGAACAACCTTTTGAGCTACTCTCATAAGCCTATTAGTAATTACTTTAGTAAAAATTTTAAAACAGACATTAAGCATACAAATAGGCCTATATTGCTGTATTTGCTTAGCATCAGTTTTTTTGGGAAGTAATGTAATAATCCCAAAATTCAAGCTAAAAATAGCCAAAGTGCAACTATGAAAAGCATAAAACATGGCCATCAAGTCCTTTTTAATTACTTCCCAAAACACCTGATAGAACTCTCATTGAAACCATCCGCCCAGCCGCTTTATTATGATCCATTTGAAATATAGCTTCTTTCACCTCCTTTTCAGTAAAGGCCTCAGTAAGATTAATGTTTTCCTCATCCGAAACTTGAGACATATCAATTGTAAGATCCTCAATCATAGATAAATGATTTACCTCTACCGTCCAAACAAATCTTTATAATAATTGGTGATATAGTTTTTAATTGTACATCACCTCGAATAATTCCATCCTCTTGCTCAAGTCGACAAATTCTCTGCTTATGTTTCCCATTTGCAATCAAATGATAAAAGCGCGATTCTCGCCACCTCCAAGAGAAATTTCGCTTTGGCCCTTTGATACCATTTAATTTCTTCTTCTTCTTAACAAATGAGCCACCTCTCATTAGCAATTTTTTACTATTTAACTCATTATTGGACAAACTCATAAACTCACCTTTTTATCAAGCTTATCAATCAACACGTTAAGTTCTAACTTTTCCTTTTTATACGCCCTCCGGGTACTTTTCACTACCAACCCCTAAGATAACGCCTAAGAATTCTAACCTTTCTCTGCCACTATGTAAGGCCGATCGACCACAATTAACATTTCTCCACATCTCCGCTACCATTTCTCTAAACCCCTCCCTACATAGCCAGCCTAATTCAAATTTAAATAAATGTCACTACCTCTAAAAGTAGACTCTTTTGTATTTAACAATAACTGCAAGGTGGTCGATAAGGACCTTTCAAGAGCTAACATGTGACCAAAAGAAACTTCGCTCCCAATCAGACTATTAAAACTCTACCCAACTTCTCAAAAGTTGGATTAACTAGCTTAATTGGCTCCAAGTAAATTGTCTACCGATAATACTATTTCTCTTAAATCCAAATTATTAAGCACAAAGATTAAATAGAAAAGGCCATCTATACTCAACGCTATCATTATTTTTTTCACTCAATTTCTTATGATATTAAAATCACCCCAATTAAAATGGGAAGAGTCTCTTTCCTATGTGCATTAACCAGCTCATTAAGGAACTTCTCCTTAAACCGGGCCGAAGCCGCAGACCGTAAACCGCTACTAAGACCCACTGAAATCATCCTCTATTCTTTAAATGAAACTTCACATAAAAATCACCAAAGATCAATCCACCCAACATCAAAGACCAAGAATCCACTCCAAGAAGAATACCACCCAACCGATCTTGTGGAGGAGAAAAGTGCCACAAAAATTTCACCACCACAAAGATGATTAAGGCTAGCCATTGAGAATTTTTTAACAGTTTCAAGAATGGCCACAAAATCTAAATGATGCTCTTTAACCGCTTCACAAATAAAACGATGTTTAGCCAAGTCACCTAGACCTCTCATATTGATTTTATCTTGATCGACCTAAGTATAGGACTTCTTCTATTCTTCTTTCCAGATGATCGCTTTTTATTAGTGACCAGATAAAATTAGACATGTCATCCTCCATAGCGCCTACGCTCACATCTCAGAATTTACTCCAATCTCTAGGGCACCCGAGAGGTCCTCCAAGACCTCGAAGTCCATCAGACCCCCAGAGGTCCACAAAGGACCTCTCGCATAGCCCACCAAGACCTCCCAGAGGTCCAGCAGACCTCCGGAGGTCCAGGAGAACATGACCCGAGAGGGTCTTGGAGCCTGTGAACACCCACTTGATTCTGCCACGGCCAGATCCAGGAAGAACGAGGAGGTCTCGAGAGCGCCCAAGACCACCCGCAACTCTCCAGAGGAGGTCGGGGTCCTGGACCACCTCGTAACCTCACATGTTTATCCCATCGTGAGGACATACAGATCCGAGCTTGTTCTGTGGTTCTCGTGAATCCTTAACTAGTCCCAAGGATCATGGCTAGCTCTTCGCTGCATAATACAATGGTGGTGATATCCGAATACATCTTTATTAAATTAAAATATTTACAGAAGTTGTTTACAAAGTGGCCTTGGGCCCAACATGAACACAAAAGAGCAAAAGAGCAATCAGCTCCAAAGAAGACACCACAGTAACCGATCGAAGGCACAACCTATTCGCTTGGATCTTCTTCATCGCCAAGGTCCCTCCCCGCAAAGATTGTAATGAGCAAGAGTGAGCACAACAACTGTTTCGCAAGTTACACCCGTGGATTAGCAAAATGACATGCATATATGGATAATCAAAGGATGGCATATTATGGTTAATTTGCACAAAGCCAATTTTCTTTTCAACTACCATTACTAAGTTCCAAAGGTGTCCTTAAATAGATAAAATTCATTTTATCAAAGCAATTTTTCAGCTTGGATAACATTCATCAACAAGTTGGTGAAGGATACCTCCTCGACAACAAGCTCCTCGCTTCAAACCCATGGGATAAAATCCCAAAACAGATTTGATAAACATTTCGAAAACTCCAAAATCAACATCTAACTCGAGTAGCCTTTGCCAAGACGCCCATGACCGTGACACGGCTATTCAATAGATTTAACTCGCAGAGGTTGTGCACTTTACCCACATGACATGATTTCTCTAGTTTATTCTAAGATCCGTCAATGCCACCTCTCACTACCAAAGGTAAGAAGTCTAGAGCTCATGACAAGGCCTTTACAATGCATTGCTCCACCACGTACCTTTCCTTGCTAAGGTTTCACCCCCCTATGGACAAGAATCCAATGGAAGCCCCTCTTGCACCAAAGGGGGAACAAAGAGGGTCATAAAAGACCATCACCCCACAAGACCTCCCACACCTCCAATGGAGCAAAGATATGGTGAAGTTTTGCAAATTACTCACCAGTCCCACGCCCCATTTGGAGACATGTGGTTGCACGATTGTGGCATAGCCTATTATAGGCTTGGCATTGGTCGCCAAAGACCGGTCCTCACATGACTAGGGCGATTTTCACAAACCCCCGACCTCCACCTTGCCAGATAGAGTCCGCACAAACATTGCACCACCAAGCAAACCATTTCGCCCCACCTAATTCCAATTTCATTATATTTGCTTTCAAAGAACATTTTCACATTCCCATGACACCCCAATGTCATGGTCAAAACATTTTAAGCAATATTTGGTCATGTTGGTAAAGATTTTAAATCAATATTTTTGGTCTAAGCCCGACTAAGCACAAGTTTTTCAAATGGTTGGGCTACACTATTGCATGACCCAAGTTTGATCTAAAGATGACAATGAGTTTAGTCCAAAGTCAACAAAGGGCCATACAAGGAAGTAGGCATAACTATGAATTTAAAAACAGTATTGAAATAACTTGGTAAAGATAGGCATGCATTAAACTTTGAAATTGAACATAAATAGATTGAATTATTGGGTGCAATATGATCAAGAGTGCAACTTGCCTTGCTCACTATCCCGAGATTCTTCCTCTTCGTAACCCTCAGACTCCTCGAGTCTTCACAATCTACACGTAAAAGAGCAAATTCAAAGAAGACTCAAATAAAGATCCGACCGAGATCAACAAGAAACCGAGGGACCCCAAAGGAGTCCAAAACTTAATCAACAGGAGAGGTCCCTATTTTAGAATGTGTTCTTTTAGAAAAGGTTCAAGCTACCAGAGGAGGTGGTCTTGGCAAAAGACCCCAAAGGAGTGATTCAAGCAATAGAACAGAGATCCTAAGAAATGGTTCTTGCAAGAAAGTCCAGAGGAAGTCCTCACACAAAAGCCCTAGAAACCCAAAAGAAGTCCACTCCGAGGAGGTCCTCGAACGGACACTCACCAAATTTCAAGACAAAGGCAACACAAGAGAGGAGGAGATCGCCAAGGACTTACCAGGATAAGAAGAAACAATGGATGGAGGGGAGGTTGTGGGCGACAAGGTCTTCCCTGGGAGCCACTGAACGAGAGCCAAGATAACAGAGTGTGGAGAAGGGGAGGAAGGTGATGTGGTAGAATTTCTTGGTCTAATTGTAATCAAGGTGGTGAAGAAAACTAGAAATATACGTGTCAAGGATAAGTATAGAAATAGGTCAAAAGTTGGTAAGTGGCGAGCAGTGTCACTACTACCCCGGGTAAAAGGTACGAGAAAGGACAATGTATGTTACTATGGGAAGGAGCAAAGAAAATGTCAGGTACTGCTAATGACCCAATTCAAAGTAAACACCACAGATGTGGATACATTTAATGTGACAAGACATGCATTAAATGCCCAAGATATTAACGTATGAGGAAATGAGATGATTAAGACCGGCAGTGGGGCCAGCCAACTTAGAAACAATGTCAAGAGGGGAGGTCTTGCTCACAGAGGAGGCCCTTGAGGAGGTCCGAAGGCTAAGAGGTCCCCTGATATACACAAAGGGGTCCGAACGTGAGAGGTCCAAATACACATGGAGGAGGTCCACGTGACTAAGGTTCTGGACAACCAGACTTCATCAAAGGAGGTCCCATGGCCAAGGAGGTCTCAAGGCCGAGGAGGTCCAGAGAACTTCAAAGAGATCCGTGGTTGATATTAAAGGCAAGTTGAGGTCCTGCGCTTGGATCTCCAAGAGGAGGTCCAACAGCCCAAGATCAAACGCAGGGGAGGTCCGGCCTTGGATTCAAAGTGAGGGAGGTCCAAACCGTTAGATTAAACGAAAGAAAGGTCCATATGAGGGGTTCCAAGAAAGAGAGGTCCTAGGAAGATATCCACAACAAGTAGTCCAACAGAGTTCGCAAGGATCAAAGGTATACAAGAAGTCCATCGAATACAAGGAGGTCCGAATGAAAAGAGGTCTCTGGCTTCAGAAAGGTGCCCAGCAAACAAGAAGTCTAGACTTAAGAGAAGTCTCAATGTAAAAGAGGTCTCAACCTTAGAGATTCGAACCAACAAAGAGGTCTATAGTGATCAAACTCAAAGAGAAAGGTCGGGACATGAAGATACGTCCACGTGAGAAAAGGTCTGAGCCCCAAGGGAGGTCTAACCTTAAGAACCCCTGGGGAGGTCTAGGCCACAGAGAGGGTCTAAACCTACATATCTAAAGGAGATATGCTAAAGGGAAGCTCATCGAGCATACCAAACGGAGGTATCAACAACTCAAACCTCTCCAACCAAACCAAACTTAGAATTCTCATCAAAACAAAATATTTTTGATTTATTTTACACATTTAAAAAGGATTTAGAAAATCAAGATGTTACAACATCACTATTTAAATGATTAAGAGCCGAGAAATCGCTGTAATCCTCATTCTCATCCTCCACCTCCTCAATAGCTACACTTCCTTTCTTTTTCATTCTACCATACTCAATATTTTTAATATTGTTAATAGAACTAGCAACCTCTACCCCATCAACTCCTAAAGAAATCCCAATGCTAGCAACTTTGTCAATAATTTGCTCATCAGAAAAAGATAAAAAAGACAGATTATTAACAGACTTACTAGGGTCAAATTCGAGATTACGAATTTGTGCACGCCGCTTGGCCTTTTGCACCATGTCTTCATCTCCGAATTTCGCTTTTAGGCGCCACTTTGCCTAAGTTCCCCTGCATAATTTCGCTTCCGTAATCCATTTAACTCGGTGAGTCCGAGTAGCCCCACTATCCTCTTGACCCTCAAATTTCTCCCGCCAGCCCCTAAATCCCTGCATCAGCCCCTTCTCCAAATTACCGATGCATCATGTCCACCTTTGCCACATCGGGATCGAACCACATTGGTAAAGCCTGGCTGATGCACACTGCAAATCCAACTGCATGACCTCACTTCCCTTTGGTTCGCAGCCTAGTGGTCCTCGCCATCGCACTGCGGGTATACTTGACCGTGCACCAAATTCTTTCTCCACTAACACATTCGGCTCAAACAGTACCACCCTCCGCCACTAAAATCGCCATCGATCCATCGTAAGAAAGAGTAGCCTCCTTGCCAATACTCGCTTCTCCAAATTTCTACTCCTTGGCAACATATCAACATAAACCAAATTTAGACTCTATCTCGCTTCCACCTTCCGAGTAACAGACTTCATTTCTACCACAATCACCCACTGTAACCATTGTAGGGCTAAAATGTTCCCCCTTCTTCAATTCTAATACAAGATGACAGGCCTCCTCCACCTGTTCAGATTCACCTGTGACTAGACTCCTACCTTGGACTTTCAAGCCAGACATCCCAACATGAGCACCCATCTCGGCCTCCTTTCTAGACGCCCTCGGTGTAACCCAGATTGCATCCGGAGCCACCAGACTCAAAGAATTCCCCTTGGCGCCATAAGACGACCGACCCTTACTGCTTTCAGGCTCATGAGCATTATTATCCGAATTATTCTTCGGTCTCTTAGCCTCCCTGTCCTCCATCTCAACATCTTTATCCCTGCCCGAGCTGTCATCCTCCTCATGATCAACATCACGATCGACTACTTCATCAACCGTACCCACCACCTCCTCTTCAATCTCGAAAAAAATGTCGAAATGATTCACCCACCACAATCTCCACACTAGGAGGTATCGCTCTACATCCAACACCCCTACTAGCATACTAACCAAATCATTCTTACGCACTTTTTCCATGTCCACCAAGCAGCAATGCCAATGATCGAACCTATTGCACACATGTGCTCGTAAAATCACGAATTTACAAAGGCACACCTAGGACCGAACCCAAACTTTGTGTAATTGGTATTTAGGAGCCTGGCCTCGAGTTCCATTCTACAAATTGTAATACCACCTTATGATCCTTCACATTGATGTCTCCAATAGCCACCATGCTAAGCATTTCAAATTTATTTGGGAAATGAACTAAAAATTCTTTTCCTCGAATCTCCACTGTGGTTGCCAATTCAAAGGAATTAGCCTTCTCACTCAAGCAATCAACATGCCTTTTGACATCTCGCTCTCCAATTACTCTAACCAAACCATTTTGTTGCTTTCCTTCTTCAATTTCTTCATCCTGCATAATGGGATTTGATAAAACCCCACCATCATCCTAATCCACACAAATTGGCAATCGGTCGTGGAATCAAAGTCAAAGGACACCGACACAAATGGTCATTGCCCTCACAAACATCACATAATAAATCGATTTTGTAATTGGCGCCCATGCCCCTACCCTTTGCAACGAAAAGCACACCATACGAGAAACATCACCAACATACCTATTGACAACCTATAGAATATCGTCCGACCATGTCCCTCAGCTTACCATCACCACCCACGCCCCCGATATATACCAAATCGACACGATCCAAGACAGATGCATTGACTCGTAACCAATGACCGGATATCATCACGCCCCGAGGAACCTCCATTCCCCGCCACCGACCACTAGCACCTCACAATGCAGACAACCGATCAGAACCACTGAGCCTGGTTCGCGCACCGCCTCCAACCAAACACGCTTCGCGACATTCCCGCCTCACCCTAAGCAACCCATCGCTCGCATTTGATGCCCCTCTCAACCCATGCGCCCCATCGTTCTGCAGATGCCTTACATTGTATGCACCATCGCCATGCCCAAAGATCCAAGCCCTCACCACTTGTCCGCCCACTCCAAATAGCCCACCTCCCTGTAAAGTTGTCAGTTCTTCCGCCTATCGCCAAGCCGCTTCACTTAACTTCCCGTTGTTAACGCCATTCCGTGTCAGCGAACCGATCACACCGCCATGAGATCTTCTCTACCACCATGCCGATCGCCGCCTGCACTTTTCTCAAGGAACCCCGACCAACGTGAGCTCGGTTGGGACAAATTTTATGATCCGCCGCCAGAGCAGGTTCTCTAAATCGCCTATCCCACCTTCTACCGAGGATTTTACGGCCAAGGTAGTCCTAACTTTGCGGCCTCATCCGTGTTAGTTAACACCAAACCCTTAGCTAATGGGCTTCTACCACTAAACTCATCCTCAACCGAGCCTTTATCATCCATCAAGATAGGCACGCCCACCACAGAGTTTGAAATTTGAGCAATCCCCATCACAGACAAACTCGACCAATCACCCGGATCCGGCACATTTCTGGACGCCACCAATGGCGAATCTCAACTTTGCCATAAAGACTCTACCAACGGCGGACTCGACGAAAGCACGAATGAAGGCGGCGCCAACGCCATGGGGGCGATCGGCGAGGCGGCAAGAAGGCCCCAACCGTGGTCGCCTACCATCTTCTCCTTCTTACTTACTCGCCAGTAGAATTCCCACCGCGAGAAGCTCCTCTATTGAATAACCCGCAAAGAATGGCATCTCCAAAACTTCAATCATGACATGTTCTCCATCGCCCCTTGCTTCCAACCTCGCAAAGATCTCATGTGAACTAGAATAGTTAGACGATCCATTACCTTGAAGCGATTTCGAGACGCCGCCAAAAAGAGAAGACCGCCATAGCCTCCGCTTCAACCTCCACTCGCCATGATAATATCTTCCTCATCTAAGAATCATCTTCTTGCAACCGCCAAAATCTTGATCCAATCGCTACACTAACTACACGATGAACCTTCAAGAACTAACATAGATCTCACCAGCCTTTGGCACCACCCTTAGAGCCGCCTCCTCCATTATGCAAATACTTACCTCTCTAGCATAATTTCCTTTCCTAGATGGTGCCTCCTGACATAAAGGCAAAGAAGCAGAGGAGGCGGCCTCCACCACAAACTTGACCTCATGTGAAGACATCAGATCCGCACCACATGTGGACACAGTACACATGAGGAAGAAAAGAAGGAGAAAAGCCAAAATGAGAAATCTTCTTGAACATCTGTCTCGTGTCTCTCTTCTCCTTCTCTCAAAGAACGAATAAAAGCCAAGCAGGATAATTATCAAGAAGTGCAAACGCAGTCGGAATGCAAAGATAACTCGAGTTCACCGACTAAATCCAATAAAACCGCAGCCCATCTCCTTCACCCACAAGATGTCCCAGAAACCCAAAAGAAGAAACGCACAGACATAACAAAGTTGCAAAGCCTTCTCCTTATGCCGCCTGGGGAATGTATGCCTGTGTTGAGCAAGTAGGAGTCGGGGAAATGTTGTTGCTGAGCTTGTGATGCCGAGGGAGCCGCACTGCAGTAATGGAGTTGTCGCAGGTCGCCGCGAGCCACTGGCCGCAGGTCGGGCCGCCGCTATGCCGGGTTGAGGCCGGGCAGTGAAGGGGGTCAATGGTATCTCGCCTGGAGGCTCCTTGGTGCCGCCATTGGAAGGCTGCAGGTCACTGGGAATTGGTACTAAGACCAAAAGGGAGAGAAGAACCGCAGGAGGGGGTTTGAATGGTGGTCACGAGCAATGCTCGATCTAGTACTACAATGCTCAAAATGGTCAATGTAATATTCTATTGTAAATGATGCTCTTGATTTACTTATCTAATGAAATGGAAATGCTAAATTAGATATGACTTAATGCTATCATCAGAATGATGAATGCAAATGGTTGCTTGCTATTGATTTCGATATTGAATGGATGATTGAAATGAATGCTCGATGAAATGATGCGATGATGGATTATAGGTTCCGCGACTAGAGAGGGTAACGCCATGAATCTAAAAACAACTAACCCAACATCGACTACTAATTAACGACTTAACAACGATCGCAAAACTATCAACAACGCACCGCTAACACGAGGGTTAATTAACGCTAACTAACAATTATCGCTACGCAATTAGGTCTAATTACGGGTTCTCACAAATACCTTACAGATTTAGCCACAATGTGCAAGTGGTATTGGCTATGGTTCAAAAGAGAAGACAAGAGGCCATTGGAGTGCTGCTGAAGGGTTAGGTTTCGCTGTTCGAGAACACGACACCTAATGGAGAGGGAGAAACGGGTATAAAAGGGCGCCTCCCCAAGAGCTCAAGAACAAGAGAAGCCAAAGTGAGTTACCTCCTCGCCCGACGGGGCTTCCTTCCTCGAGGTGCAACCCTTATTTTGTTGTTGAACATATGTGATTTATGCTTTTCATCGCTGCCATCTTACACGCTTTTGTCATTTTCAAGAAGAAGTTTACTTGGAGTTTGGACCGATGGCGTGACGACGATGGTGACCAAGAACAAGGGCGGCGGTGGCTATGGACAGAAAGGTCGTTCCCGTCGTCCCGGAGTCTCGCTTCGTGGAACTCGCAGTGCATGGCAAGAGCTCGAGTTCCATTGCAGGCGATGTTCGCCAACTGCCGGTGTCAACGTGTCCTCTGGCGCCACGGCTGGCGCGCGATTTAAGGGAGCAGTCACGAAGGCCTCGCCGCCGACAACCGCGACGTCAAGTCGCTAGGCCACAATTTTGGCCGCCGACGAGGTTCGGGCAAAGAAGACGAGGGTGACGAGGATTAAAACCTCTATGTATTATTTTAATACATAATAAAAGACCATACGCCTACATGGTCGTGATTCTAAGACTAACGACCTCCCCGGTCGTTAGTATTCCGTGAGGTTACTTAATGGGTACCGGCCTGATGAGGCTTTGTGCCTAATCCCCACCGATAACCGCCAGAAAATTATCGGATCGGTATTTCTTATCGTATGATAAATGGAACACGTATAATGCTCCAAACCATGCGATGGTACAACCCCGAGACACCGACTATTAACCACCCTACTAAGCTTTTCACAGTAACCGCAAGGAAGTTAGCACGTTGTTAATCGCTTCCACCGCTCCGACCAACAGTAACGCTTTCACCGTGGACGCCTTTCTCCAGAGTAATCGCCACCTCTTCGAAGTTATTTAAATGTGAAGCGCAGAAGAGTAAGGGCATGCATACAAGAGACACAAGAAGACCAAGACCAACAAAGACAAGAACAACGACAGCTCAACAAGAATACACGTAAGCCTAAGCTGTGGAATTAGAAGTTAGATAATCGACTTAGACTCATATTCTAAGTCCGACACCGATTAGACATTCCCCATTCAAAGGTAATTCAGGGTAGTACTTAGCCACATCTTGTAAAACCCAGCTCATATCAATAAAGAGCTAACCCCATTCCATTCCGTGATATTCCACGCCATTTTCCTCGCTCATTTTCGTAAGATCGGCGACTTGATCGTCGACAATGGCACCGTCCTGTGGGGAAGAAGGCGAAGTTTCAAGAAAATTCTTCGCCAAGAAAATCCTCGCCCAAAATCTCTCGCAATCGCTTCATGCGACTATGCCCGAGTTTGGGATGAGGAAAATCGGTTCGATTTGACTACGCCGACCTCGACATGGAAGGATGTATCCGCCGCCATGGAAGAAAATGACAGTCATCCTCCTTCTTCCTCCGCCTGCCAAGACGCCGCCGACGTTAGCGAGGTCGACCGGATGGATGAAGATGCGCCGCCACTCATCGGTGGCAAGAACCAGAGAACCGCCGCTCCGACCAGTCGAATGCGAGAGGATCTTCAAGCCCGGCCTTTTCGACCGCTAAACAGTGAAGAAATTTCAGCCCCATCACCCGAAAACTCTATACCATTGATGAAATCATGGTCGAAAGATACTCCTTCGCTTCGCAATTCCAGAGTCAACCGTCACCGGTAATCTGTCGATGAAACCTCCACCGGTCGAGGCCATGCGGGATGATCACACTCAAAGATACGATCGGGCGGTTTGCTCTGATCGGTCGAGAAGACCTCAGAAGTGCTCATCTCCGACCGATCTCCATCGTGGAAGATTCTCGCGTATAATCGACAAGCTCTCCATTAGTTATGATGGAAGCTCATCTAAGATCAATGCCGAAGCACGAAGTCAACACGATCGAGATGAAGATCAAGATGCCCCGCGACGGTCCTACACTCTCTACCACGCCATCACGTGTTGTTAGAGATGATCCGCCGCAAGCACCAACTTCCGGAGGCAACGGAACTAATCGACGCCAATCACTTAACTCGCCGCACCGCCCCACCCAGAGTGTCGATGGGATCAACAAACCAAGGTCGGGGAAGGTTCAGACAGCATACACCTACGCACCAAGATGAACCCCCGAGACCTTCTTGCAGAATCGTACAAAACTTGCGACGATTCAAAACATGTTAATAATTCCGATCCTCGCCTAGCAGAACGCTTAGTTTTGTACAACTCGAGGTCGTATCCAAATTCTCCAATGCACTATGCAATGAACGGAAGCGATCGGGAACAGAGGGTTTCGTGAAGTCGACTATGACTTCATCCAACGCCTCCCTTAGCAGGGACAACACGGTCATACCAGAGAGCGCCGACACGAGACCTCCTCGATGATTCCGACCAAGGAGTCACGAGGGAGAAGGTTATTCCAAGAAGCTACTCCCCATCAGTCGAGAGGAACCACCACTAGGACCTAACGATCTCCGACATCGCTTGAACCAAGTGGGCGGCCGGAGGCATCATATCAAGAAATTCACGATCGGATCGGCACCGGAGTTCCAGCCGTCCCATCTTAGGGATCGGTCTCGATCGACATAATCCCGCACCTTCCCGTGAGAAGACGCCATGAATCAATCACAGTGTTGTCGAGCCTTCTCTGCGCAGGCTCCAAGCCGGCGCTGGCCTAACCGGTTCGATCGTTAACTTGGACAAATTCAATGGAACTCAAAACCCATTGGAATTTCTCCAATATATACCACCGCCATCGTGGTCATTTGGTATGGCGAGAATGTAATGGCCAACTATTTACCCACCGTTCGAAGGGTCCGCCTTCGTGGTTGTTAAACTTACCGGCCGGATCAATATATACTTGGGAACAACTCGTGATCTTCTCGATTGCCAACTTCAGTGGTACGCACGATCGCTTCGAAGGAGGACGATCTCCACGTAATCCGCAGGATCGATGAGACTTTACGCCAATATATCAAGAGGTTCACCAGTTCGTAACTCTATACCAAGTCGCAGAATCCTCTCGTTATTCAGATTTTAAAACAGATCGAGGAATCGGCGGTTTACTTGAGGACATAGCAATGAACCCTCCAAGAACAACCGCTGAGCTTTTTGATATGGCGATAAGTATGCCACCGCTAGCTAAGCAATCGAGTGGTGTGAAGCCATTGATCGAAAGACAAGATTCCTCACTCGCCCGACAAACAGGAGAAAAGAACAAGAAGTCTCTCAAGAAGAAAAATAACCGCAGACTCGACGACAAAGAAGTCCTGCTGCCCGTAAAAGTTCAGAAGGGCAAGAAGGATTATGCCGGTCGAAGCAAGGCAAAAGCTCCGATCAAGGATTCCACATTTAACAAGAAGTGGTGTCCACTTCACCAGCAGTGGCATGATCTGCAAGACTGCCGTGGTCTGCAAAAGAAACTGGAGGATTATTATGTGTAAAGGACCATTTCCGCAATACAGAACATGGAGAAACGAAGTTCCAAAAGGACAAGGATGGCGATTTAAGAGATGGAGTACCGATCCCCAACACACACCAACATGATTTTTGGAGGATCTTCTTCATACGAGTCCAGACGCTATCCAAGGCCATGGAGCGAGAGGTCAACCTAGTCGAATCTCCGATCAGTAATCAAGCACTCGAAGTGGCTCTGACACCGCATTTCTTCAAAGAAAGACGATGCCCCATCCCATCGACTCGACCGGTAGGTTCCCTATCGCTGTTGAACCAACCATTAATAATTGCTCAAGTTAATCGGTCTTAGTAGATGGGGTAGTTCTTTGAATATATTATTTGTGGGAGCTTTAGAAGAAATGCAGTCCCCATGTCAAAAGTGAAACCTCGTGGAAATATGCTTTTCATGGCATAGTTTCGGTTCTACCGCTAAACCGACAGGACAAGTTTCCTTACCAGCCACGCTCGAAAGCCCGACAACTTCCGACAGAGAGGATTCCGCTTGATGTAGTAAACTTTAATCCAAGATACAACGAATTTCGCCGACCAAAGATTAGCAAAATTCTTGATAGCCACGACATTACGGTTATCAAAGTTTGAAAATGCCGGGTCAAGGAGTCATCACTATTCGAGGAGATCGTAAAATGGCTTATGTATGCGATCGAAATCCTTTGCATCGTTGATGAACTTCCACCGTGAGAGGTTAACCCGACTCCTATGCAGTCAAGCACTCGAGGCCAAAGATGACACCCAAACCATCCGACTGCATAAAGGAGGTACCACTCGACAAAAGCGCTTCTCCGGACAAATAAGTCTTCACATGGGTCAGACATCCGCACTCCAACCGCCAAGAAGATTCTCGGTCGGGCAAGACTCGACCCTAAATAGGAAGAGTCGCCGCCTCCTTCCTCCGAGCTTAATCAGACGGTTTGCTCGGCAAGCGTCCGATATGCTCGAGTCCCCGAGGTGATCGAGCATGCTTGCTCTCCACCGACAAAAACCGATCAAGCGTAAACTACGACGCTTTGCACTGACGGAAGGAAGCAATCCAATGAGATTGACAAGCTTCTCAAAGCTGGATTTATTTGTGAAGTCGACCACCCACGGTGGCTTGCCAATCTCGTAATGATTAGAAAAACAATGGGAAATGGCGAATGTGTATCGACTTTACAGATCTTAATAAGACTTGTCCGAAGGATGACTTTTCCTTCCTCGCATTGATCAACCGGTAGACTCTACTTACGGGTGCGAAGTTACTAAGTTTTTAGATGCGTATTCGTGGTACCACCAGATTAGTATGTGTAAAGAAGATGAGGAGAAAACTTCCTTCATCACCCCATATGGCACTTCATCGTTATATTAAGATGCCATTTGGTCTCAAAACGCCGGTGCAACTTTTCAAAGGTTGATGCAAAAACCTTTAGTCCACAAATCGTCGGAATCTAGAAGCTTACGTTGACGATCCGTCAGAAGACCACCAACGCCAAGCACTCACATTCTCGACTTACAAGAAACTTTTAATAACTTGAGAAGACATAACCTCAAGTTAAATCCGAAAAGTGTGTGTTCGAGTTTCACCGAAAGTCGCTCGGCTTCCTAGTTTCGCTAGAGGTATTGAAGCAAATCCAACAAAAATTGCGGCCATCGACGGATCGCCCTCGACCACCTAAGAAGGAAGTCCAAAACTAACCGGTCAGTATGGCGGCGTTAAGTCGCTTTCATAGCAAGATTAGGGAAAAGGATTACCTTTCTTTAAACTTCTTCGAAACATGGGAGTTTTGAGGACTAAAGAGGCAAACGATGCCTTTGAGGAACTTAAAAGTACCTTACAAGTACTCGGTTTTAGTTTCTCCGAGATCGGAGAAACATTGCTAATTTACGTGGCAAAGAACAACACGCACGAGCGATTAGCGGTGTCTTGGTTGTAGAAAGGATAATATCCAACCACCTACCTATTACGTAGTTTAAGTCTTACATGGACCAAAGGAAAGATACCCACAGTACAAAAGTTGCTCTATGGCCTCCTTATGTCTTCAAGAAAGCTAAGGCACTACTTTCGGGCCCACAAAGTGGTCGCACTCACCGGATATCCTCTTGGTCAAGTCCTTGGAAACAGGAATCATCAGACTAATAGCCAAATGGGCGGTCGAGCTAGGGCGTTCGATCTCCATTTTATTTCACTAACAACAATAAAGTCCGTGCAATAGCGTAATTCATTGCCGAATGGACAAACCTCGAACCCACCCAAGGACCCGAGTACGAACACCACGACGAGTGGACATTGTATTTCGGACGGTTCCTTGATGTTACAAGGATCGGGCCGGAGTGGTCTTGATATCCCCTATGGCGTAACACATCAAGTACGCCATCCAAGAATTTTTCCGCCACCAATAATGTGGCGTAATATGAAGGTTTATGGCGGCAGACTCGAGCAGCTCGCTCGCCGGATTCGCAGACATTAGTGAAAGGCGATTCTCAACTAGTAGCTTAATCAAGTGGGGAAAGAGTATCAATGCTTGAGTACCAAGATGTCATCTTATCTGGCGGAAGTACGAAAACTCGAAAAGCACTTCTTGGTTTTCAGATCCAACATATTCCTAGAAAGGAAAACTTTCGCGCATCAGCTTGGCACGGATGGCTCTCCACGAGGTCGACTGGCCCCTTGGGAGTTTTTCTCGAGCAACTCAATTCACCCTTGGTAGTTGAGCCTTCCGAGAACATACATGATTCTTTGCAAGTTGAACAAACTAATCAAGGGAACATGGATGCTCCACAGTGTCGATTGACGGTTGGTATTATCACGATCAAGGTAGAGATCGGATGACATCGATCTACAATTATCTTCAAAGATGACACAATTCCAGAAGATGATGTAGAGGCCGATCGATAGCACTTAAAAGCCAAATCATACACTCTAATCGAACGTATCTTGTATAAACGAGGATCTCATGGAGTGTTGATGAGATGCATATCTCAAACGGATGGCATTAGATTGCTAATCAAATCCATGAAGGCGCTCGTGGAGCACACCATTCCTACTGTAACCTCGGTCAGTAAAGCCTTCAGCAAGGCTATTATCGCCAATCGCCTTCATAATGCAAAAGAGCTTGTGATGAAGTGTGTACAATGTCGGGTTTTATAGCCGATAAGTACACCACCAAAGACAAGCCTTACAAACAATTCCTCTTTCTTGGCCTTTTGCAACCTGGGATCGACATTCAGGACCTTTCCTAAGAGCACCGGGGCCAATTCCTTTTCGTCATGATTGACATGTTTACAAAATGGATTGAAGCCGAGCGATCGTTAAAAAACAACCGAGGCCGCTAAGAGATTTTTCTGAAAAATGTGATCACGCGATTTGGTGTACCCAACGTATCATCACAGCATAATGGTTCCCGATTCTCCGGCGATCAATTCCAGAATTCTGCGATGAACTTGGTGTCAAAGTTCATTTTGCTTCATTGCTCATCCACGAGCAGCGGAGCGATTGAGCGGCTAATGGTATCCTTATGCAGGGATCAAACGCCGAGTATTCACCGCTTAATCAAACGGTCGAGAGCTTGGGTTAAAGAACTTCCCTCGTGTTATGGGTCGTTAGAACTACTTCACCGATCGTCTGACCGGTGAAACTCCATTCTTTTTGGTTTATGGTCTTTGAAGCCATGCTTCCTCCGTAACTCAAAATTGGCTCGCTTTCGAACTCGATCGTTTTGACGAAAATGATCAGATTGAGCGACGACTTCGACGACGCCGATTTCCTTGAAGAACATTTAAACCAAGCCCTTATGCGATCGCTAGCCTACCAACAAGCCATGCGAAGGTACCATAGTCGTAAGGTGCGACCTCGCGATCTTCTTGTCAGAGGTGATCTGGTTCTCGAAAAATTTGAGCCAAACAAATCGCAATAAACTTTCTCCTAAATGGGAAGGTCCTTACATCGTGGTCAAAGTCACCGACTGTGTTCCGCACGACTAGCTATGTCCGATGGGCAAATTTTGTCAAATTCTTGGAACATCGATCAATTGCGTAAGTTCTATGTTTAATTTTCATTCTTTCATTTCTTTCAATTTCAATTTCACTAAATTTATTGATTAATTAAGAAGTGCAACCTTGCTTTTATATATACACCTACATTACGTCGCTTATTATTGTTAGTCCAGTCGAGAAGACATTTTTCTCTCCGATATCCTTTTAAGGATCTCGATACTCTATGGTCCTCGTCGTGAGCATTTTTCTCAAATGATTCCACACGCCGACTATACTCTTTTCTTAAAGAAAATGAGTAATCGAGCGCCACACAACTAACTATCTCATGAATGATATGCTTACGATTCCAAAATTATGCTTCATTATTTCAAGATTCCGTCTATTCTTGTCTCAGCTCATCGGCTGGGACACGGAAAGCCTCCTAGTCAAGTCTCTCCTTTTTACAAGACGTGGTCCCCTTAATCGAAGGAGCTTCCTAGCGACGGTTCTTTTCTTACGATCCTCGCTACCTATCGGATATAGAATTTGAACATGTTTCAAAAAATATATGTCGTATGCCTTCGTGTCTTAGCATTAGTTCCACCGGACTATGGGACAATAGATATAAACAAAGTTCACTTATAATCTGTTGCATACATATTTGCATTTCTTCTTATGTCAAGTTTGACAAAGTCTTTTTCCGACCATATATAGTGTTTTTGATTGGTATTTCCATTATGACAAACAAAGATCTATAACTAGTCGAAATCGTCTGCACGGTCCTGACCACATTTGATTTCCTAATCGAACGATCGCTTTTGTCTTACATGTCCAAACATACCTTCAAAACTCACATACATGGTTATGAACTCTTTTATTTCTCTTTCTTGGCTCACCGCTTGTACAAGAACGTTCTTCTACTATAAAGCGATCGGGGCTAGGAAATATCTGAGAATTTTAAAAAGTCAAACAGATAAACAAAAGCTTTGTCAATGACATAAAAGGTAAGTTTTCATAGATATTCAAATATTTTTACACTTGCAGGAACCTACTCCAAGAAATATTCCCAGCCTAACTACTATTTGTCGGAGATTCGACCTCCATCTCCTCTACAACTATATCTCCGAAAGTGGCCCGACTTCTTCCATGAACTTGGTCGCCTCCTCGGTGGGCGATTGAAGTCTTCTTTAACGACTTGGAGATCTATGGAGGGTCGGAAGCTTTCGAGCTTTTGCCAAAGCAAAACTAACTCCACTTGCAACGCCTGCTTTTAGGGCACCGCCATAATTCGTCCGAGTAGTTTTGAGCGTAACTTTAAGGTCCTCTAGAAGTTGACCCAAATAGTTCATTTTCTCTATTGGATCTCCTAAGGAAGGCAAAGCTTGATCCTCGATCCCATATCAAAGATCATCTTGTTCAAAGCACGAATCTTTTCATCAATATTTTGAGCAAGAGCCTCCTTATCTCGCTCAAATTTCGAGTAGTTTTTACTCTGTTCAAGATTTCGTTTGCTCTGCAAAAACAAATCGCTTAATGAACACAAGCATAATTGAAGGAAAAATCAAGTTTGCGACATATTACCTTCATTTGTTTTGCTAAGTGTTTCATATTTGGTCGTTGCTTCAAACGATCAACAGGTCTTTAGGTGAACTTGCTTTAGCAAATGGTAGTCTTTAGCTTTATTTCTTCTTCAAGAAGAGCTGTCTTGGCTTTCTCACCACAACCTCCTCTTTTATTTTCTCCGGATCTATCGAATACGATAAGGAGAATAATTGTAGAGGAGCAAAGTATTGAAGAAGAAACAAAAGTTCAAAAGGAAAAGTTCTTACTTTCCAACTCGAGTGCTTTTGCTCCAAGTCCTTAACTTCATTTGGGTCGATCCTCCGATCACAAAGACAAAGTTCTCGACCAAATGCTACACAAATAGCATTCTCTTTCTTAAGTTTCTTATAAACTTTTTAAAGAAGAACTGGTCAGAGAATACTTACCCAATTGCTTGGTCATTATAACCAAAGAAAAATCGAATCGAGGTGCATCTTGAGTTGAGTATCCGATACTTTCGCCACGCCTCATCAAGCTCCTTATTCTCGATAAATCGGGACTAAAAGGAACTTGTTAGGTTGGGAAGGGTTATCAACGATGATCGGAACTGTTGAGACCTCTCGAGGCATCTACCTCACGTAGGGGTTTCAATCACCAAAGGATCCAACTCAACCGCTGTTTTGTCACCGCTTTCGGGGCTTCTTCGACCACTACTTCCTCGTAAACTTTGTCCCGAGAAGTGCTCTGTCGGGAACTTCCACAGTGCCAGTCCTCAGAAGAACACAGTGAAACGACCGAACACCGTAAGACCTATGCAAACCGAAGATGGGAAGTTCAAAGTATCAAATCATCAATGAATTATTAAAGGTACATACTTATATCGACCACTTTCATTTGTACATACCTTGTTAATCTCCGGATTTGACTCAAACGCGCAAGAGAGAAATCATGCCGCTAGCCTTCCTTTCTTCTCCTCCAATTTTCTTTGGTTACGACCGGCGGGGTTTGTTGAACCCTCACATCCTCCAACAAGATGTCGGAAGCTATGTCCCCACCAGTTCATCAAGGTCCGCATTCGACTATCTAGCCGGAGGGAGTGGTTTCATCAACCTCCAAATCGCTTGTTTCAAGAATAACCGTGAAGGTCGTGCACCACCACTCTGGAGTCTGACCTCCGCAGCTACATTCTCGGGCCTTGAGCTTATCCACCTAAATCAAAGAACAAATTTGATTGGGTGAAGAAATCCTTTATCTAAAAAATTGCGTACATATATGATTAAAATGTTCTATTACCTCGAGGATTCATCTCCTTCAAGTGCCTCGAGGCATGACTCGGTCGGAACCAAGGTGGGATGTTGATCCTCACCAGATTGTATGATTCATAAACCGACCGAAGCGCAAATGTAGAGCACAATTGGAAATCTGGTGGGATATATGTATATACGTGGTAAAAGGAATTTTTGATTGTTACCTTAAGCCTTGCCGTCTCCTTCAATAGGAGTTGCGGCTAAGATCTTGGGGCATTCACCTTTTCTCCGTGCTCCCTCAAGACAGATTAGCCTCGACTCGTTCTCTAATTTCCCCATAGGAAAGAACTTTAAATGATGGAAGAATAGACAAATTTTAAGGTAACACATTAATCAAATCAAAATACCGATCGGAATGTATCTCAAAGACTTACCACCTTCGAGCAACTTGATCACGATCAAGGCACCAGAGCGAGGAATGAGTCCGAGCTTCAATGGACTAATCTGGCGAGAGGTAAAATCCTCATCACATGCCACGAAGTCGGGCCCTGACAAGAAGTCATAGATGGCATCCGCCCATCTTTTGACTATCCTCGCCTTCTTTACTGGTCTCCTTCCACTTGGGGTTTTCACTTGCTCTAGTTCCGTAGTAGAGGCCATCGTCTTCAGAACCGTCATGTAAAACCAAGATTTTTTCCATGACGACCACGAAGATTTCAGCAGACATGAGGATGTACTCATCGGCCTTCCGTCATGAAGACGCAATGTGCATTCCCCAGAGCCGCTTCAGATTTTGCCGCAGATTTTCCCATCACCATGCGGTAGAAATAACTAAAGAGCTTCAAGTTGGTTGTATTCTCAGATATGCCTCGCATAAATATGCGAAAATCTCGATATTTGCGATCGAATTTGGGGCCAAATTCACTAACTCCACCCCGTAATGTTCAAGAACGCGAGAAGGAATTTGTGTACCGGTAATCTCAAATTTCACATTCGATGTAGGCAAGAAAACAGGATTTCCTTATCTTCACGGCTCGGAAAATGCTCTCCATCGCTGGTCTCCAATTAATCGATTCCTATCTGGGAGCATTCCCATCTTCGCCAAAGCCTCAAGCTTTTTCTTGTCCAATTCCGAAGGCAACCACTTTGTAATCTGCCCCGACATGGCGAAAATCCTCAATGATGAGTAGTGAAAGTTGGAGACTTCGTGGTCGGTAGAACAGGAAAAAACTCTGGAGGATTTCTCGGCGAGAAGCTAAAGGGAATCGAAAGGGGATTTTGGAAGCATAAAAATTCTAAGAGCCCAGCGAGAGAAGATTTTATAAACTTCCGATACTTTCGAAGGATTCCCACAAGAGTCCAAACCGACAAAAAGCCTCTTTTTGCTCAAACGAACAGAGGAACTCTTCGTTTCCCAAGGCAAGTTCTCAACTTTAAAGTGAACACAGACCACTTCGTATACCACGACATTAAATGGGGTCTGCCCGATACGATTTCATCGGAAAAAGGTATATGCACGACCAGTTCATTTAAAGTTCGGGGGCTAGCTGACGAGGATTAAAACCTCTATGTATTATTTTAATACATAATAAAAGACCATACGTCTACATGGTCGTGACCCCTAAGACTAACGACCTCCCTGGTCGTTAGTATTCCAGAGGTTACTTAATGGGTACCACAGTCGATGAGGCTTTGTGCCTAATCCCCACCGATAACCGCCAGTAAAATTATTGGATCGGTATTTTTATCGTATGATAAATGGAACACGTATATACGCTCCAAACCATGCGATGGTACAACCCCGAGACATCGACTATTAACCACCCTACGGTTAAGCTTTTCACAGCAACCGCAAGGAAGTTAGCACGCTGTTAATCGCTTCCACCGCTCCGACCAACAGAAGTTTCACCAGGGACGTCTTCTCCAGGAGTAACTGCCACCTCTTCGGAAGTTATTTAAAGGTGAAGCGCATAAGACGAAGGGACAGACACAAGAGACACAAGAAGACTAAGACCAACAAAGACAAGAACAACGACAGTTCAACAAGAATACACAGAAGCCTAAGCAGTGGAATTAGAAGCTAGATAATCAGACTTAGACTCATATTCTAAGTCTGATTACCCGATTAGACATTCCCCCATTCAGTGTAATTCAGGGTAGTACTTAGCCACATCTTGTAAAACCCAGTTCATATCAATAAAGAGCGACCCCCATTTCATTCCAGGATATTCCACGTCATTTTCCTCGTTCATTTTCGTAAGATCGGCGACTTGATCGTCGACAGAGGGGGCGAAGGAGAAGACGAAGAAGAAGGCCAAGAAGCAGCAGGGCGTGCTGGGGCTGAGGAAGGTGAGGGTCAAGATCGCCAACCCGCACCTGCGGCGTCTGGTCAGCGGCGCCATCGCCGGCGCCGTGTCCAGGACCTTCGTCGCACCGCTGGAGACGATCAGGACGCACCTGATGGTCGGCAGCTGCGGCGCCGACTCCATGGCCGGGTGTTGCAGTGGATCATGCGGACGGAGGGCTGGACCGTCTCTTCCGCGCAACGCCATCAACGTCCTCCGCATCGCGCCCAGCAAGGCCATCGAGGCAAGCCACCACATGTTCTTGCAACTTCCTAGATATCAATTCTTCCACATATAGGTGCAATGCTCAGGGTTGTCTACTTGTCTTTATCTGATTGATTCCATGGCGCGGTGGCGGTGCAGCACTTCACTTATGACACGGCCAAGAAGTAGCAGGGCGTGCTGGGGCTGAGGAAGGTGAGGGTCAAGATCGCCAACCCGCACCTGCGGCGTCTGGTCAGCGGCGCCATCGCCGGCGCCGTGTCCAGGACCTTCGTCGCACCGCTGGAGACGATCAGGACGCACCTGATGGTCGGCAGCTGCGGCGCCGACTCCATGGCCGGGGTGTTGCAGTGGATCATGCGGACGGAGGGCTGGACCGGTCTCTTCCGCGGCAACGCCATCAACGTCCTCCGCATCGCGCCCAGCAAGGCCATCGAGGCAAGCCACCACATGTTCTTGCAACTTCCTAGATATCAATTCTTCCACATATAGGTGCAATGCTCAGGGTTGTCTACTTGTCTTTATCTGATTGATTCCATGGCGCGGTGGCGGTGCAGCACTTCACTTATGACACGGCCAAGAAGTACTTGACCCCGGAGGTCGGCGAGCCACCGAAGGTCCCCATCCCCACGCCGCTGGTCGCCGGAGCGATCGCCGGAGTCGCCTCAACCCTGTGCACCTATCCCATGGAACTGATCAAGACCCGGCTCACCATCGAGGTGAACGCAATTCTACAGTTCTTTCGCAACTAACAGCTTGGAAATTTGCAGTGCCAATCACTACCATCTTGCGCGTGTATTGCATGCAGAAGGACGCGTACGACAACTTGCTTCACACGTTCGTCAAGATCGTGCGCGAGGAGGGCCCGGGGGAGCTGTACCGCGGGCTGGTGCCGAGCCTGATCGGCGTGGTGCCGTACGCGGCCACCAACTTCTACGCCTACGAGCAGCTGCGGCGGCTGTACCGGCGCGCGTCCGGGCGGGACGACGTCGGCAACGTGGCGACGCTGCTGATCGGGTCGGCGGCGGGGGTGATCGCGAGCACGGCCACGTTCCCGCTGGAGGTGGCGCGGAAGCAGATGCAGGTGGGCGCCGTGGGCGGGAGGCAGGTGTACAAGAACGTCCTGCACGCCATGTACTGCATCCTCGAGAAGGAGAGCGTCGACGGACTCTACCGCGGCCTCGGCCCCAGCTGCATCAAACTCATGCCTACCGCTGGCATCTCCTTCATGTGCTACGAGGCCTGCAAGAAGATACTCATCGAGGAGGAGGACGGCGAAGACGGCAACGGCGGCGAAAAGAAGGAGAAGGTTGCTTGAACTGGACAGAGTACTGGTCCAAGAAGATGGTGATTGATCATGATTCATGAATGTGATGAAGCAAGGAAAGAAAGAAAGAAAATGGAGGAGGTCATTGTTGTTAGACTAATCTTGTTGTTTTACATAAGTTGCACGTACTTTGATCATGTGTTAAGTGTACATCCATTTAGATGTGTCAGTTTGGGATTGTACATAGCTTGCACGTGAGTTTGAACGTGTCCTTAGTGGGTTGAGTTAGCTGCATGCATGCATAACTAGTTGAGCCCTTCATGCAGCTAGATATTAGCGTGTAGTAGTGGAGCACTAGTTGTGGAGGCATGCATGGAGTGGAAGTAGTGCGCCTAGTGGTGTGATAACCGGTCATTAAGTTGGCTGAGCGTGTGTTATATATATCTTCCCATGTAATCAGTTTGTTTAAACAAGAGAGACATGAAAAATGTAGTTCGGCAGCAGTGTATGTGTGTTCTTGTTTCTTTATGTGATTCTTTTGTGTTTGTGTGTGTGAAACACCTAGAGAGAGATAGGAGCTGGGCCAACAATTGGTATCAGAGCAAGGAGATGCTACCCGGCATGGGCGGCGAAGCGACGTGGCGTGGGAACGGTGGTGGTGATGGCGGCGTGGTCTTGGCGTGGATGTGCGCAGAGTGTGCATGAGTGGTCGCCAGGAGGCGCTATGAAGGGCATAAGGAAGACGGCTGCAGCGCTGCGCCGCAGTGCAGGTGTGCTTGGCAATGTGGAGCAAAGGCAGTGCGCCGAAGATGCAAAGAAGAAGACAAACAGCACATGCATGCATGTGCAGTGGTTGTGCATTGCACTAGCAATGCGTTCATGCATGTGCAGCAGCAGCCCACTAGCAATGCATGCACAGGTGCCTACAGTGGGTCAAGAGATCCCCCGAAGTTGAATAGGAACAAAACGACACAAGTTGAGTTATGTCTCCGGTGTTCCCTGTGTTTCATCTTCATATAGCTTAGTAGTACAAGAGAATAGATGTTCTCTCCGTCGTACTCCAGTGTAGCTCCAGAGTGTTCTCTCGTGTTAGCTGTGTCCACGAGAAAGGGTGAGTTCTTGTACGTGTGTCCAAGAACTCAGTAATGTAAGCTCCGGTCCGAGTCTCCGTCGCCGATGGTACCGGCGAAAGATAATCGGAGTTGAGGTAGAAGCAAAAGGTGCCGGCAAGTTGTGTCACCGGCGAGAAGAGGTGGTGGTCTAGGTAGGAGGAGGTGTGTCTCCTCGCTACCCATCATCAAGAGCGTTACGACAATCGGTGGGACAAGATGGCAATGGTGGCTATCTCCGTGTCTCGTCGAGGAGAAGTTCAACCGAAGATTCATGGGCTCTGTTCAAGTCCATGTGAATGGAGTCGATCCCGTGCCGAATGGGAAGGCATGACTTCTTGGAGATGCGTCAGAAGATCAGCCATCGAGTTGTGAAGAAGATGCAACAAGATTAAGGGGGTGATTGTTAGACTAATCTTGTTGTTTTACATAAGTTGCACGTACTTTGATCATGTGTTAAGTGTACATCCATTTAGATGTGTCAGTTTGGGATTGTACATAGCTTGCACGTGAGTTTGAACGTGTCCTTAGTGGGTTGAGTTAGCTGCATGCATGCATAACCAGTTGAGCCCTTCATGCAGCTAGATATTAGCGTGTAGTAGTGGAGCACTAGTTGTGGAGGCATGCATGGAGTGGAAGTAGTGCGCCTAGTGGTGTGATAACAGGTCATTGAGTTGGTTGAGCGTGTGTTATATATATCTTCCCATGTAATCAGTTTGTTTAAACAAGAGAGACAGGAAAAATGTAGTTCGGCAGCAATGTATGTGTGTTCTTGTTTCTTTATGTGATTCTTTTGTGTTTGTGTGTGTGAAACACCTAGAGAGAGATAGGATCTAGGCCAAAAATTGTGTTGGGGATTGGATATGGAGCATCTTAGAGCAGAAATTTGATGCTGGAAGAAGCATATTAGAGTTTGATTTCAGTAAGTGTTGTATTTGGAGTTGGATTTCGTGTGTTAAGTGCTGTATTTGGATTTGCATAGGTAACAGCAATAATAATCAGATATGGTATTGCATGTTGGCATTAATCCTTCCACGAGTCTTCTGTCAATTCTTGTTTTGAGTCGTAGAAGTCTTTCGGTTTCTGAGTCAGTTTCTGACTCAAGTTCAGAGTTTGTCTCGATATTCAAGTGTATACCGATTCAATCGATCTTTGTTTTCTAGTCGGATTCAGTAGTAGTACTAACCTATCTAGGATGTAATATTGAGTATAAATAGAAGAGAAAACTCGAGAAAGAGGTGCACCGATTTGCACGTAAATCGCTCTCGCTTTAGTTACATTGTTCAAGCATCGCTCATCGCTCGACAATTGACATTGCATTTTTCAGTCTGAACTTCAGGAACTTCAGAAAGCTGAAGTTTCAGACAATACGCAGGTTTCAGACAACACGTGGTATCAGAGCGGGTGTATGAAAATCGGTCCTCCGATTCTAGAAAAGAAGAAACCGATGGCTCCCAACGGATATTCGTTGACAACAAAAGAAGGCCCAAATTCGCTTCCATACCCAGTTCTCAATTCAGAGAACTATCCGACTTGGGCAATGAAGATGCGAGTGAATATGCGTGCCCAGTGAAATTTGGGACGCAGAGTCGATCTAAAAGGCAAGGTCGATCCAAAAGGAGAGGCTCTGGAAGTCGACATGAAGACTGATCAAACGACACTGGCACTGATCTATGCTGCCATCCCTGACTCGATGCTCAACCAAATTTGCCGGGAAGGATCTGTACCGAGAAGCTCGATTGCTCTTCGCACAATGCACGAAGGGGTGGATCGAGTAAAGAAGGTGCGGCTACAAACTCTCAGGGGAGTATGAGGCAATGTATATGGGTGAAACACAATCAATTGATGAGTTTGCAGGAAAGTTATCAGCGGTGGTCAATGAAATTCGATCTCTTAGCGATAAATTGGAAGAAACTTCAGTGGTTGATAAATACTTACGAGTCTTACCCGAGGGATTCGTGCCAGTGGTCACACCTCTCTTGTACTCAAGTGATCTTTCGTACATGAAGATAGAAGTGGCCGGTCTCTCAAAGCTCATGAGGGACTCCTAAAAGGTTGCAAGGCTCGTAATGATCAAGCATTGTTGGTGAAAACCGAATTGAATGGAGAGAACAAACAGATCCTAAAAGACCATTCATCAGGACAGGGCAGTCGGGGTTCTGCTTGGCGCGACCGAGGAGGTTGTGGATTCGGTAGAGGCTAGGGAGGTCGAGGAGATTTTGCCGGACATGGCTACAAGTTAGGGCGTGGCAACAACGAGTTCAAACAAGATAAGTTGAAAATTAAATGCTTTGAGTGTGATAAATTTGGACATTATGCTTCTGAGTGCCGAAGTCATATTAAATATTTTGAGTGTCAAAAGTTTGGTCATTATGCTTTATATTGTCAAAAAAAGAAAAACAATGTCGAAGCAAATCATCACAAGCTCAAGAGGATAAAGAACGGGCTCTATTGCTAGCCATTGGAGAAGAGAAATCATGTGGGTGGTCATGCTTGAAGAAAAGGTACAACCTAAGCTCTTGAAAATTGGTGAAGAAATGATCGATTCTAGTCTATGGTACCTTGATAATGGAGCTTCAAACCACATGGCGGGGCCAAAAGAAAAATTTAGTGAGATCAATATGGATTTCAGAGGTCAAGTAAAGTTTGGAGATGGTTCTATTGTTCACATTGAGGGCAAAGGATCTATTCTACTCCAATGCAAGAATGGTGAACAAAGAATCTTGTCAAGTATATTATATTCCAAGGCGTGCAACAATATAATTAGTCTTGGCCAATTGAGTGAACAAGGATGTGAGATAGCTCTACAAGGCTCATATATGTTTCTCCATGATCAGTCTAGAAGATTACTCATGAAAGTTCCTTGCGCTCCAAACAGGCTTGTTGATGATTTTTTCTAGAGTTATGTGGGTTTATATCTTTGCAAAAAGAAAGGAGATGCCAAAGAAGTTTTTTAAAATTTGTTACACTTGTTGAAACACAAAGTGATTACAAGCTGAAGGCCTTGAGATCAGACCATGGTGGTGAGTTCCTATCAAGTGAATTTTAGGAAATTAGTGAAGAAAAGGGCATCACAAGGTTTTCATCAAGACCTTATAGCCCACAACAAAATGGTGTGGTAGAGAGAAGAAATAGAGCTGTGATGGACATGGCATGAAGTTTTCTAAAGAGCAAATTGATGCCATGCATGTTGTGGGATGAAGCAATTGAGGCATTCAGGTTTACATTCTCAATAGGATTCATACAAAAAGCTCTTGATGGGATGACTCCATATGAAGCACGGAGTGGTAGAAAGCCAAATTTGGAGCATCTCGAGAATCTTTGGATGTTTAGCACATGCCAAGATTACAACCAAATCAAGAAGCTTGATGATAGAAGTCGAAAGTTGGTTTACTTGGGAGTTGAGCAAGGCAGCAAAGCATGTCGACTTTATGATCCAGTTACTAATAAGATACATATCTCTAAAGATGTCGTGTTTGAGGAGGAGGAGCAGTGGCATTGGGAAAATTTTCAAGAACCTGGTGTGGAGATAGAAAATTGGGTTACTTCCACAGTTGAGGGAGAAAATGACAATGATTCTACAGCTGTAGGATCAAGGATAACAGACTAGAGGGGGGGGGGTGAATAGGAGGTTTTAATTTTTTTTTGACTAATTAACAATTTAAGCCAATATAAGAACTAAGTCTAAACAAGATACAATTCTAGCTAAGCAATTCAATACAATAAAATTGCTAGAATTGTAAATGCGGAAAGTAAAGATTAGAAATAACCACAAAGAGACAACGATGTTTTTCCCGTGGTATCAAAGATTTGCCGATCTTTACTAGTCCACGTTGAGGAAACTTGAACGAATCAAGCCAGCTCCACGAATTAAGTCTTCCCTCGATCAGTATTGGTTGTTCTTCCTTGTCACGACCCGGCCCAGGGCACACTCGGGAGGTCCAAAAAGGAACCCCCAGGATGTCCCGAGAGGTCCCTCAGGACCTCCTAGGAGGTCCGCAAAGGACTCCCAGGATGTCCCAAGAGGGCATCCCGGTAGGACCTCCAGACCTCCCGAGAGGTCCGATAGAACCACCCGGAGGTCTGGGGTCCCGACCCTGAGGAGGTCGTTGGACCTCAGACCTCCCCAAGCTCCACGCGCTACTCGAGGGAGGTCCGAAAGGAGCCAACCCGAGGAGGTCGTGAGGCTTGAGGATGAGCCTAAAGTCCACTGCGATCTAAATTGGTCCCCAAGGATCATCGACCAGTTCTCACAGCAAGCAAGTGACAGCAAAAACATCCATAGAACTTTATTAACAGCAAAAGGAGTTGTGATTACAAGGGGTTGCTTACAAGCTCCAGCAACCGAGAGCACACAAACGCAGTGGAAAAACCAAAAGACAGTGTCCATCCATTACACCACAGGTGATTGGCTGGAGGGCGCGGCCTAATTGATTTGGTCATCTTCATCATCATAGGAATCTTCACCTGCTCAATTTATGAATCAAGCAAGAGTGAGCACAACAACCGTGCTCGCAAGTTACACCCATCAATTAACAGCATGACATACATAGGGATATATCAAGGGAAAGTATATTAGGGTTGATTTGCATAAAGCCAATTTTAGTTCAAATACAAGTAATAAGTTTCAAGGCAGGTTACAATAGTTAAAATTCATTTTTGCAAAATCCATTTTCAATTGGATAACATTCATCATCAAGATGGTGAAGGATACCCTCCTGTCACATGGCTTCCCGCCCAAACCCAATTTGGTTAAACCACCAAAACCAATTTCATAATTCTTTTGAAAACCAAAACCAAGAGCTAACTTTGAGTGACATTGCCAGCATGTCCATGACCGCGGACACGGCTATTCGAATAGATTTACACTCTGCAGAGGTTGTACACTTTACCCACATGACATGAATTCTCTAGTTTGCTTGGCATCCGTCGATACCACCTCACACTTCCTTTGGTGAGAGGTCTAGAGCACATGACAAGGCATTTACAATGCATCGCTCCACCGCAGTCCACCCACATTAAGGTTTCGCAGATCCCCCCTTTGGATAGAAACCCGCCGGGTTAATGGGGTGCCCCCTCTTATGCCAGGTGGGACTACAACGGTCGTAACATGACTACCCACCGCATCAACAGGATAAACCATGATAGAGCTTTGCAAATTAATTAGCCAGATCCCACGCCCCATACTGGAGACATGTGGTTGCACAATTTTGGCATAGCCCATTATAGGCTTAGCAAGTGGTGTCTCAAAGACCGGTCCTTAACTTACTTGGGCGAGAAACCTCAACCCTGGGGCATCGGATCACACAACCCCCTATGCATAGACATGCACCAACCAAGCAACCAGCTTCGCCTAAGTCCAAATCCATTTTTCATTTACTTTGCTTTTCAAACCTCTATGGCACACCAATGCCATGGCCATTTGTAAAACCTCCATGACACACCAATTTCATGGCCAAAATCCCCATGACACACCAATGTCACGGCTCAAATCATTTGATCAAGTGATATTTTTGGTCAAAACTCCCCAAATCAAGATTTTGGTCTAAGCAAGACTAAGCATTCCATTTTCTTTAAAAGCTTCGGGTCCTCACTATTGCAAGAACCAGATTTATCTAAAGTGACAATGAGGTTGATTCGACATGGACAGTGGTCATACCAAGCAGTAGGCATAACTATGAATTGAAAGATAGGCTTTGAAATAACTTAGTAAAGTAAGCATGCATACATTCTTGAAATCGACATAAGTAATTTGAAGTATTGGGTGCAACATGATCAAAAGTGTAACTTGCCTTACTCAAAGTCTTGAGCTTCTTCCTCTCCTTCACAGAACTCCGGTTCCACACGGTCTTGACAATCTACACGTGAAAACCAAATGACTCAAATAAAGCTCCAACAAAATCCAAAAGAAAACTAAATAAAACTCCAAGGTAAACCAACAGAGAGATTGAGGGGACGGGAGGAGGTCCAATGAGCTTGTTGGAGGAGGTCCAGAGAGTCAAGAGAGGAGGTCCAAGAACTTGGAGGGAGGTCTAAGGTATGCTCGGTTGAGACAGAGAGGAGAAATGGAGAAGAAAGTGAGAAAGGAGGACTGCCCAAGCTATATATAGCTGGAGCCAATGCACATGACCCAGGATATGGGTCCTTAAGAGTTGGTAAAGAGGATAATGGGAGTAGGCAAGGAATGTGACAATGGTATGACATGAGTACTGCAAAGGTGAGTGCATTTAATGTGATACAACATGCATTAAATGCGGTGAAGACTTCCTTGCACCAGGACACAGTCAAAGGTAAAGGAAACTGAGTGTGATTGCCTAGTGGGGGCAGCCAAGACCCGTAGAGGAGGTCCTGCGAAGACATTGAGGAGGTCTTTGTAGTGAACAAAGGGAGATCCTCACCCATAGGGGAGGTCTTGACGGTTGGATCTCCAAAGAGGAGGTCCAAACGGCCAAGATTAAGTGCACCAGAGGAGGTCTGCAAGAGCTAGAAGGAGGTCCTCACCCGCAAGGGAGGTCTAGGCAGTTGGATCTCGGAAGGGAGGTCCAACGGTCAAGATCAATTACAAACGAGGAGGTCTGCAAAGGTAAAAGGAGATCCTCACTCGCAAGGGAGGTCAGAGCCGTGGGATCAAATCCAGGGGAGGTCTGAACGGTTAGGATTCTCCAAGGGGAGGTCCTAACGGTCAGATCTACAAGAGGAGGAGGTCTCGAGCGGTTAAGATCTCAAAGGGGAGGTCCTAACGATCGGATCTGCCAAAAGGGGGAGGTCTGGACGGCCAAGATCTCCAAAGGAGGAGGTCTTGACGGCTAGATCTTCAAGGGAGGAGGTCCGGATGGTTAAGATCTCCAAGGGGGAGGTCTTAATGTCCAGATCTTCAAGGAGGAGGTCTAGACGGTTAAGATCTCCAAGGGGGAGGTCTTAGATCCGGCTTTACAAGGAGGAGTGCAGGACGGTTAAGATCTCCAAGGGAGGTCTTAACGGTCAGATTTACAAGGAGGAATGCGACGGTTAAGATCTCCAAGGGGAGGTCTTAACGGTCCAGATTTATAAGGAGGAGGTCAGGGACGGTTAAGATCTCCAAGGGGGAGGTCTTAACGTCCAGCTTTACAAGGAGGAGGTCTGGACGGTTAAGATCTCCAAGGGGGAGGTCTTAACGGTCCAGATTTACAAGGAGGAGGTCGGGGCCGCTGGATTTCGATCGGACCGTCCAGAATGATCTAAGGCTTAGGGAGGGTGGGACGTTCGGACCATCCGAACGTCTAACCAAGATCAAACCGCCCAATGCAAATCGGACGACTCACGATCAAAAGAGATGCAAATAGACAAGGAGGAGGTCCTGGAGGACCTGGGGAGGTCCGGTAGGACACAGGGAGGTCCAATAAAGGTAAGGGGAGGTCCTAGAGGACATGGGGAGGTCCGGTAAAACACAGGGATGTCCAATACAAGTAAGGGGAGGGGAGGTCCTAGAAAATGGTAATACCGGATGGGCAGTGAGGGATAGTTCCAGAGAGAATTACAAGGGTTAAAGCAAAGGAGGTAAGTCCAAACGGACTCAGTGGGGGTTCAGAATACACACACACACACACACACACAGAGAGAGAGTTCTAAATAGGTTGGAGAAAGGTCTAATCTCGGAGAGGTCTAAACTTGGGGAGGTTTAGACCTAAGGAGATCTGGACCCTTGGATCCAAACGAAGGAGAGGTATGGACCATTAGATCCAGACGAAAGAAGGTCTGGACGGAGAGGTTTCTAAGGGAGAGGGATCCAACAGGGGAGATCCACAGACAGTGGTCCAGAGGAGGTCTTGACGATCAGGATAAACTCAGAGGTGATCTTGATGGTCAAGAGAAGATCAAAGAGGTCTCGACGGTCAAGATCAACACAGGGGAGGTCTCAATGGTCAAGATAAATCCAAAGGGAGCTCTTGGTGGTCAGGATGAACCCAGGGAGGTCCTGACTGCCAGGATGGAGGACCAAGGAGGTCCTTAGGAACACACGAGAAGTTTAGGTGAACACAGGAGGTCTATGTGAACAGGAGGGAAGTTCAAGTGGACACAGGGAGGTCCAAATGACGCGAGAGAGAGGTCTGGTCCTAAAGGAGCTTCCCAGCAAGGGAGGGAGTCTGGACATAAAAGAAATGCCTAGGCAACAAGAATGTCTAAACCTTGAAGAGATTCAAACCAACAAAAAGGTGGTCCAAATACACAGTTAGTCTAGACACACAAGAGTGCGGACTGCAAGAGGGTTCCAGACACAAGAGGATCTGGGCATAATGGAATGCCCAATCCAGAGAGAGGTCCAGAAGGGGAGCTCAATCCAAAAATTTAGATTTCAGAGATCAAAGATATTTGAAACACAACCTGAGTTTAGGACTTCTCCGGGGTACTTGTGACCCGAAGGAGAGGTCAAAAACCGAAGAGGAACTAGAGAGGAGGTCTAGACCTAAGGGGGTCTAAACCAAGGAGATTCGAGCCAACAAAGATGTGGTCTGAAATAAAGGAATCCGAACACAATGCGAGGGGAGATCTGACAAGGTCAAACAAGAGGGAGGTCGGGAAAGAAAAGGGCTGAGCTTAAGAGAAGGGCAGAACTAACAGAGAAAGGAAGGGATAGCTCCAGAGAGCTCAAGGAATACCAAAAGAACCAAACTAAAGGGTTAATTGAAGTTCGGTTTAATCATTTTAAACACCCAAATTCTGAAAATCTCAAGTTAAGCTTTGAATTCTCATCAAAACAAAATGGTTCTTTTTTATTTTGAATTTTTTTTCAAAAAGGCTCTGAAAATCAGGGTGTCACATTCCTCTGCTCCGGAGATGGTGAACACCAAACCACTCACAATCTTGGCACGGGGCCTCTTGACAATCTTCTTGAAGAGATCACTGTGCTCCCACCACCAAGCTGTCTAGGTGTTTGGCAAAACACCAAGAGTAATAAACCGATGACCTTCGCTTGACAACACTCAAGTGCAAATGGATCAACTAGAATGAATGAATGCACTTGAATTGGCTCAACTACCTCACAATGAATGCACAAGTGTATTTGAGGTGTTGGAATGATGCTAAAGGCTCTAAGGATGTTAAATGTGGTCTAGCACACTGTCCTTGAGCAGGTGGAGGGGTATTTATAACCCCCACAATAAATGCGACCGTTGGGAGAGAAATCCCAACTTTTCAGCGAAATACGGTACTACCGCCAACCAAGGTGTGGTACTACCGCATCCCACCAACCGCTCCGTAACGGCTATAACAGGGGCATTAACTCCCTCTGACATAGACATTTTAAACGCGGCGCGGTACTACCGCTGAGGCTGGTCGTACCACACATTAGAGCGGTACTACCATTCACAGGGTTTTCAATCTCAGCCGAAAAGGTGCTTCTCTGGATTTTATGTACCGCCATCTAGAAAACGGAACGACCGGGTTGCGGTAGTATCGCACCACGAGCCAGTCGTACCGCTGAGCGACCAAATCAACTTAGCTCGATCGGACCGATTACGTGGATGGGTCAGATTCATTGGGCCGTTCGGACCACAGGTCTTAACTGCACGATTGGGTTGCTTTCGGACAGTCCGAACGTCCCCCGATAGTACCGCCAAAGGAAATGCGGTTATACCGCTAAGCGGTAGTTCCGCCAGTAAACCGGTACTACCGATAGACCTGGCAATAGCACAGTTTGCTTTTCAATTCAAATTCAAATGCATGCATAATCCTAAATTGATCCAATTTGCACAAGAACAAGCTATCAAGCTACTAGTCACGATCCCACTTAATAGTACGATATTTAACCTATAATCCGGTCTTTCAGCCATTTCTCCTAAGACTGGTAAAACATAAGAAGGATCCTAGGCTACTTGTACCTTGTCTTTAAGCCATGTAGATCTTCATGTTGTCCTTTAGCATGCATCTTCAAGTCATCAAACTCACCAATGGGACTTAACCTTGTAAATACTCAATAAACACGTTAATCCCATATTAACATATTATCATTAATTACCAAAATAATTTTTAGGGGCTTAGATGCTTTCAATCTCCCCCTTTTTGGTAATTGATGACAACACAACTAATATGTGAGAATGATTGATTTGAATATACTACTTGTTGTGAAACGAGTGTATATTCTTTTGATGACTAAACAACAAAATAATTCTTGCAATGTGCTCGAATGAGTTTTGAGAATTATTTTCTTGTTAAAGCCAATTTTAAATAAAGCTCCCTCTAAACATGAGCATATAAAAGAGAGAATATTTTAGCAAGCACATGTAGAGATTTTTTTTTTTGAAATTTTGGCAGAGTTTCTTTTGTTTGTTGGAACTTGAGGAAAATGCAATATTGTAAAAATGACCATAAAGGAGAGATTGTATTGCAAAAGAATATCATAAGCATAATATTAACCAACAAGTTCAAAAAGATAAGCAACATAGATAAACTATGATAATAATAACACATCACACATAGAGTATGATAATATAACAAAAGTCTTGCTCCCCCTAAATCTTTCTCCCATGCTACTCTTCTAGCTTCTCCCCCTTTGGCATCAAAGTACTAAAAACATATCAAGCTCTTTGGATCTGAGGAGCCAAGCTCGAGGAGCCGGAGCTCGAGGGCTGGAGCCTGAGGAGGCATGTCTTGGATCTTGAGGAACTGGAGCTGGATCCTGAGAAGCTGAAGCCAGGGCCAAAAGAGCTGTAGCTGGAGCAGAGGAAGTAGAAGCCCTTGGAGGTGGAGGAGGACGACGAGTGTAGCGCTGAGGAGTAGTCAAAATTTACTCCATAGACTCAAAACTATCTGATAGGGCAGCTAGCCTGTTGTGAGTCTCATTCTGAAATTCTAGCTGTGCTGTCCTCATCTCCTACTGAGTGACCTTAAGCTGTAGCAGATTATTAAGGATTATCTGCTGATTGTTGAGAATCTGTGCAAGTGTCACCTGACCCCGAGCATCACCTGCAACTGCCTCCTCTAGAGCATCCTCTCCTTGCTGACCTCGCCGAATTGGAGGGCCTTCTAGTGGCTTGTATGCCTTGTGAGGTGATCCCAAACCTCCCTGATACTCAATCTTGCTAAGTATCAAAGCCATAATGTAGGGAGCATAGTAAGTCCTTTTGACCCTATCATTCTTTGAATTAGCTAAGGGGGGGGGGGAGGGGGTGAATAGGAGCACAAATCCTTTTTCACCTAGTTTCAATCCAACACGATTTTCACTTCAATAGCTATGAGAGCTATGAACATCAAAGAACAAGTACGGCAGAAGACTTGTGTTGAATCCAACCTAAAACCCCAAAGCAAAAGACAAAAACTCAAACCCTAAATGAGTCTGGCGGTCTGACCGGCGTGCACCGAGCGGTTTGATCGGCGTGCACCGAGCGGTCTGACCGCACCTGACGATGAACAGGGAAAACAACCCGACGCCCAAAGCACAAAATGATCTAATTTTTGATCCACGATTCCAAACTCGACCAAACTTGAGACACACCTTTCCAAGGATATCAGAACCCTATTCCAAGCAATGATCATCAAGATCTTTGCCAAAGTTCTGACCTTTTTTCATTTGAGTGAAGGGCGTTCAAAAACCGAGTCAAAAGCGAAAAATGCGATTTAAACCTTGCTCGTGAGTAAAGGATGTTCAAGATGATCCTAGAAGGGTTTTTACACATCACAGCAAGTTAGAACACCACAAAGATTCAAGAGAAAAGCGATGAATCATAAAAACTCCAAATCATCAAAATAGAAGGTAAGAACAAAAAGACTCATATTTGAGAACTTGCTTGGATTGATTTGAGATTGATGATTGATGTTTACACCACTCCAACTTGGAGGACAAAATTCAATACAAGAGCACACGATCAATCAATCCCTAGAACTCCAACCTCTCTTTCCTTCTCTCCAAAGCCCTAAAACAAACTAGGGTTTTTCTCAATGAAGTGCTTGAGAGGCTGGACAAAGACCCTCTCCTATTTATAGTGGAGGCTAACTTCTAGAAGACTATAACCATTGGCACCGTTAAGCCCTCTAACAAGCGGGTTTAACTCACGCACGTATTTTAAAGCGCCGTCTTCATCTTCACTTGACCTAAACCGCTTCTCCTTGCATCGTCTTGCGCCGCGGTTTAGCCCAAGGTCACCAAGGCGGTATTTGGTGAAATTTTCAAAATACCCCTTCTTGATCTTTCTCCGAAGACCAAGTCCAATCTTGGTGAAGCAATCGCTTCGCTTTGCCATGCGTGTAGGTTGATCAACGGCTCTCATCATGTCGGCAAGTCTCTCTGTTCGGCTCCGCCAAAACCACCAAGGCACTTGCACCGACCCCGCTACCGCTTGATCTAACTCCGTCGCACCGAACTACCTGATTCGGTCATCCTTGTCAATCTGCGCCATGCTTGAGTCCATTGACCTCGCTTGGCATCCTCGATCGTTCGAACCTCGGCTCTCCAAGCTTAGTCCCGATCATCCTCGCCGTTGACCGTCGTTGACCTCCAAGCAACCCGCACATCAAGAGACCAAGAAATCGCGTTTAGGAACAAGTTCTTCACAACTTGACCCACGTTAGCCAAAAACATGCAATATGTAGCGCATATTCATTGAACACCAAGAACTTGGCCTAACAAGCAAACATCGCCGCCACGAAGGACGACGAACCAGAACACAACCGGTCAAACTGCCATTCCAAAACCAGTCTGACCGCCCATGGGCTGTTTGACCGCCACTTTGCGACTTAGCCAAAATTCCACCCCTGGAAATCCGAACCTCTCTGAAAGTTTCAATCGAATAGAACTTTTGTCTGTAGGCTCCAAAAATTATGGGACCATGTGCAGTAGAACCTCCTCTCTTGCCTACACCCTCTATTTTTGGCCCAGCTCAAAAATCCAAAAACATTTATGGCCGGTCTGACCGATTTCACAAAGCTGGTCTGACCGCCACTCAAAGGCCGATCAGACCGCCGATTTGGCCGGTCAGACCGCCAACACTTTCTTAGCAAAACCAATTTAGGCATGGCCGGTCGACCGCCAAAATGGCTTCAGAAGACCACCAAATGACTGACAGACTTAATCTTTTTAAAGCAGCGATTTCGACAAGACTTCAAAGCTATTGCCAATTGTCTCATCATCCTAAGATCATGAGCATATCTCCATGATATCCACAATCTCCCCCTTGATGAACACATTGGCAATTTTCAGAAAATGTGAATTGGAGGTTTGAAATTGTAATTACTCGACGTTTTCGCACAAAAGCACAACTTGGTCCATGAGCAAGAGAAAGCAATGGAAAAGGACCAAGCTGGCATCAAAATAGTATAGGCAAGAGAGATAAGACAAGATAAAGCAAGAAAGCTTCAAATTCCAGAAAAGGCTCAAAAATCTCACTTGAGGTCCATAAGAAAGAACAATTGTTCAATTTGACATTTGATCAAGGTGAGGATCCAAGAGATGCAATTCAAGTTCAGAAAAGGCAATAAGATCACAAAAATGCATACGAGATGCTCCCCCTCACTTTGATCATCATTTTTCGTGAAAATTTCATTTTCTCCCTATTTGTCCAAAAAACTCTAAAACACAAACCTTTTTACCAATCTTTCTCGCCCTTTGACAATGGATTCATCAAGGTGCATGGAAGGAGATAGAGCATGAATGAAATAAAATGGCTGCAATTTATTCATTTTTAGCACAGGGAGCCATGAAAATTATCCAAGAGGACTCTACAAGTATTACACTAAGAGATATTATGTGAAGAAGCTATTGTAAATCATGGCAAATCATATATAGCAAAGCGAAAGCTAGATGAACAATTATCTGAGATTAAATGATCGTTTAGTATGACTAGGTGTTCAAGATCATAGTTTAGCGAAAAGTATCCAAAAATGAGTCAGGCCAAAGCTCGCAGAGTTCCGCTTTTTCCTATCGCAATTGGACAAGTTGCCTGTTGTATTCAACAACAGCAACAATTTGCTCTAATGCTCTCTACATAGAGAAAGACAGTTGGAAGCGAAAAAAGATATGAGTGCAAATACCAAACGATAGGTACTTATATTTATTGCCCATCGTGCAAACGAAGACACTACCCTCGTGGGATTCCTCAGTTCATCAATCTCTCATACTCGATCCCACCACACCTCTTCAAGACACGCGTCATCGAAAACATCCCCCTCCATCGGGAATATTTTTGGGGTGAGGGACATGAGCACGAGGTCCGAGAGCGAAGATCCCACATTGGAAGGCGGCGAAGAACTCAGAGGAAGTTAGCATATTCCTCCTCCGATTCGATAAACGGCTCCTCCTTGAGGACTTGGGGGAACATCTGCAACGACTTCCTTCCCGAGGCGATGGCTTGATGCCTCCGTGGTATCAGGCATTGTCTTTGCCTCGGTCTCTACGACCACTCCTGTGGTTGTAGCCACTTTTGCCCTCACGACCGCCCGGTGGTCGTAGCCACTTCAGCACTAACGGTACCCTCTACCATTCGGACGGTGGACGACCCTTCGACCACCGCCACTGCTGTTCCTTCGCCTGCCTGGGAAACAGCAGTGGGTTCCTTGACAGGAACGTCCTCGAGGGTGACAGGTGCCGAGCTAACATTGTAAGAAGGAAAGCATGATTAGGTAGTAAAAAGCAAAAGGTAAATGCTATTATTACACTTTTGTCTCTTTTCCATATCTCCTAGTGTCAGACTTGATCTTGAGTTTGGAAAAGACCCTCCCTAAGGAAGGTTTCTTCGACTTTTTCTCAACCACGTCTGGTCGAGACTCAAGTTGAGGAACAGCCACGACCACGTCTGGTCGTGGGTCTTGATCAAGCACCATCGCTTCTTGAGCCTCTTGGCTCTCCGGACGGCCTGTCTCGACCGCCTCAAGGACATCATTACCCTCGACCACAGGTACTGCGGGCGCAGCAGTTTCCTTCACAAAAGACATGAAACCCTTCCAGTTCTCCTTTTCTAGTCGCTTGATAAAGCTGCGAGAAGTAGAAACTGCGAATGTTTTATTATCATAATAGAAGGGTACCTTGGCCTTGGGGGCTTTAGGTTTGAATACTTCAGCTATTCCTGCCGCAATTGTTTCCTTTGCAGTAATTATTTCAGCGGAGCTCGAGCTTGCACCGTCGTTGTAAACAGCCTGCGCGAGCTTCCTTCTCCTGGTCTGAGGAGCATCAACTTGCTCAACAGCAGGGCTCGAGCTTGAGCCTCCCTTGTCGGCAGCTTTAACGATCAAGCGCCTCTTGGCGGGGAGAAACAAGTCGCTCTATCATAGACTTCGCCGAGCGACCATCGGTTTGATCTCTTCGTCGTCTGACGGTTCTCCATGCCTACTTTCTATAGAAATCGAGAGAGAGATATTATAAAGTAGTCGTAAGTTCTTCTCGACCATCATCATGTCGTAAGCTTTTCTCGACAACCCCCGGTCGTAAGTTTTTCTCTGACGTAACTTGATCGGAAGCCTTCCTACGATCGATCTCGAGTCATAAGTTCTTCTATGACTATAAAGTCCTAAAGATGAAATTAACTCTCGATTACCTTTAGGTGCTCCACCTTGTCCTCCGGGACAGTCACCAAGATTGGGCGCCACCGCATGGGCGGGGCTTCTCACAAGATGAGTTTGACCCGAGCATCAATCTCCTCTTGTGAGAGGTGCAGCAGGGATAAGAGAACCTTCAATAAGCCAATTTCGAAAATAACAGAAAGAAAGATAAGCTTGAAGTTTACTTACCCTCCTTATAGTCCCTGGTCGAGTCTTTCGACCCAGAGTACCTCCACATTGGATAAGCCCTCTTCTTCAGAGGGCTGATGTTGCGCGTGATGAAATCCTTCACCACGTGCCATCCAGTGAGCCCCTCTTCCTTCATGTCTGCAGTAGCTCGAATGAAGGGGGTGATCCGACCGAGATCCTTGGGAGTTGCATCTCAGGAAGAAACCTTCTTAGCCGGCTTCCCAGCGAAGGAGAGGTTGTCCTCATTGGTTATCTCCCAATAGAACCACCTCTTCTTCTACCCCGGCCATGACGACCAGGTAAACATCTGAATATACTCCTTCGACTTCCCGTCATGAAGCTTTAGACTGCAAGCAATGCAGGACTGTCATAGAGTTTCTCCCATGTGCCAGATGGTGTCCTCAAAACACGCTCAAAATCTGCCTTAGTGCACTCCACATATCTGGTCACAGTCACCCATTTCATCGTTGAAAGATCTCGGAGAAACATGCACAATGGCATAGAAGCGTCTTATGATCTCCTCATCGTAGTCTTGCCTTAGAGCTACGAGATCATGAAGACCGACTTGTTGAAAAAGCCGATACACACCATTATACTTGGCGAGGATATAACAATCCTCATTTTATTATATATCTATAATTCATATTATGGATAATAATGACATCATATAACTCTTGAGTATACTCGTTAATAGCCATAAGGAGAAGTTGGAGGTCGTAAGTTCTTCTCGACCGCCTAGTAATCGTAAGTCCTCTTACGACTACCCCATAGTCGTAAGTCCTTCTACGACTATCCCATGATCATAAGTTCTTCTACGATCAGTCTGTGGTCGTAAGATCTTCTACGACCACCACCTGGTCGTAAAAGCTCTTCTACCGATCTCTAATCGACATAGCTTACGGACATGTGGGCCTAGTCGATCGTGAATCTTCCGCACCATATTCAAAATATGGACGATAAATTACTGCGGTTATTCTATGGAATAATGGCACAATTTTAACTCCTTTGTTATGATGATAAGCGCTGACAGTGATGGGAATGTTACTACTCTCATAATAACCTCGATGTGGCTCAATAATGGGACATTAAGTCGGTCTTTACTTTGGAGGCACGACAGACACCTTGAGGATTGTATAAAAAGCATAATCATTAGGACAATCGGGGATCCGAAGATCATTAGGAGCACAATACTCTAGTCTTGGCTTCATCTTGTAATCCGGCATACTCAATACATACACACAAGAGTAGGGTTGTTATTCTCCCAGGAGAAGGCCCGAACCTGTATAAAAATCCCCATGTCTCCATCTTTGTGTGTTTTTGAGCCTAGAGGAACCCCCGAATCAAACAATCTTTACGTAAGTTCGGTCCTAAAACACCGACAATACTTGTCCAAAGAGTTGATGTGCTGCCACTTTATCCACTTATGATCTGCAAAATTTACTGTGATGTCCATACTGTTTGCTCATAGACTTGCTCTTGAAATTTTGTGTGGAATCTTGGATTGATGGAGTTTGAAGGGAAGAGGTACTGATTTATGTGTCGCTTGATGGCAAACTTATCAGCTGAAATAAGCCTCAAATCAGTCGGAGGCTCTTCTGGCTCTCCCATCTCCTCATCGACTATGCTTGCATACATTTACATCTCGATGTCGATTCAGATCCTAACTCAGCTTGGAATGAATTTTCCTCAGATTCTTCAGATTCAAGGTCATTTGCAGGTCCTTTGCCTTTGCCTTGCACAACCTTTTGGTGAACATCTCGAATTGGGTCTGCAGGAGGTTGAGAGTAAGATTTCCCTCTAGGTGGTCCATGCGACTTGCGAGTCGCAATCCTTGTTCTTGGCATCTTCACATAGAGAGGATAGATTACAGGAAGTCCAAAAGATCAATCAGAATAGAATCAATTTTGAAAGGAATGATATTTCAGTTTTTATCAGAAAAATCGGTAATACCGCCGTTCCATGGCCAGTCGACCGCATCGTCAGTAAGTATCGCTACCAAAGAGTGGTAGTACCATTTTTCCGAAATGTGTTCTAGGGCAAGAATTTGATTGAGATTTTTAATGTTTGTTATGGAGTGAATCCATGTAATAGATGTATAATCATCATAAAACATCAATTTTATCTATTTGCCCAACTAGAGCTAACTAAATCATCCACATTTCAAGATTAACCCTAAATGTGACCTAGGGTTCCAAAATTGGGTAAAACAAAGATGGAAAACAGTTTTACCTTGAGGATTGAAGGAGTAAAAACCTAATGATACAAGGAATTTGCAGGAAATGAAGAACCACCGAAGGATTCTGTGGATTTTACAAGGGGATTTTGAGGTTCTTCGGGATGGAGAGAGAGAGAACCCGATAGGAAGTGAAACGGGCATGAACTGCGGTCAAACCGTTTCGGGGGTGAAGGCAAAGGTTGAAGTGAAACCACAAGACAATTAATGCCATTTACCAACCGACGCGGTTGTCTGACCTTTGGACATGCTTAGTAATCAAGCAAAGCGGTAGTACTATGGTCACAACGCCGGTAGTACCTCACTGCGGTCATACTGCGCTTAACACGCCGGTTGTTCCGATTATCTTGGAACTTTAGGATTTGACTTTGGATTTTGAGAATTATGCAAATGATCCTAGTTTTGCACGCAAATGAATATCATTTAGGATCATTATGCATAGAGTAGACTAATGTCTATCTAAGAACATAATTTTTATGAACATAATAATATTTGATAATTACTTTGAAAATATTTTCATAAATGGCTTCAAATAACACCAAATGAAGCAAAATGCATGAGGCAAGAGTTCAACCAACATTTGAATAGTCTATAACATTTAATTCATTCCTCAATTTGCAAAAGCAACCTTCATCTAATGGTTTGGTGAAAATATCCGCTAATTGGTCTTCGGTTCGGATGTGGCTAATTTCAATATCTCCCTTGCTCACATGATCTCTCAAAAAATGGTGGTGAATATCTATATGCTTGGTTCTTGAGTGTTGGACATAATTATTGGCTATTTTCACCGTGCTATCATTATCACACAAAAGAGGCATTTTATCAAATTTTATTCCATAATCCATCAAAGTTTGCCTCATCCATAGCAAATGAGCGCAACAACTACCCACGGAAACATATTCGACTTCGGCGGTGGATAATGCTACGGAGTTTTGTTTCTTGGATGACCATGATACTAAAGATCTTCCTAAGAATTGACAACTATCCAAGGTGCTTTTTCTATCCAGTTTACAACCAGCATAATCGGAATCCGAATATCCAATTAAATTAAATTTAGCACCTTTGGGAAACCATAGGCCAATGCTAGAGGAATGCTTTAAATATCTTAGTTTTCTTTTAACGGCCATTAAATGACACTCTTTTGGAGTTGCTTGAAAATGTGCACACATGCAAACACTAAACATAATATCGGGCATAGATGCGGTAAGATAAAGCAAGCTACCAATCATAGACCTATAAAGCTTTAAATCTACCGATTTACCTCCCTCATCTAGGTCGAGATGACCATTGGTTGAAATTGGAGTCTTGATGGGTTTCGCATCTTCAATACCAAATTTCTTGATCAAATCTTATGCATACTTTGTTTGGCTTACGAAGGTTCCATCTTTGAGTTGCTTGATTTGAAGTACAAGGAAATAGCTTAATTCTCCGATCATGGACATTTCAAATTCTCTAGACATCATATCACCAAATTCTTCGCAAAAATCTTGATTAGTAGACCCGAAAATGATATCATCAACATAAATTTGACAAACAAAGAAATCATCATTTAGGACTTTAGTAAATAAAGTTGAATCAATTTTCCCGATTTTGAATCCTTTTGAGACTAGAAAATCTCTAAAGCATTCATACCATGCTCTAGGAGCTTGTTTAAGACCATAGAGTGCCTTGGAGAGTTTATAGACATGATTTGGGTTTTTTGGATCTTCAAAATCGGGAGGTTGTTCAACAAAGACAAGTTCGGATATTTTACCATTTAGGAAAGCACTTTTAACATCCATTTGAAATAATTTAATATCAAAGCATGATGCAAAAGCAAGTAATATCCGAATTGACTCAAGTCTAGCTACTGAGCAAAGGTTTCACCAAAATCCAAACATTTGACTTGTGAATAACCTTAAGTGACCAATCTTGCTTTGTTTCTTACAACCATACCATTCTCATCTTGCTTGTTCCTAAAGACCCATTTTGTACCAATAACGTTGTGTTCCTTGGTCAATCCACCAATGTCCAAAGTTCATTCCAAGGAAGTTATTGAGTTCTTCGTGCATTGCATTCACCAAATCTGGATCATCAAGTGCTTATTTTACATGCTTTGGCTCAATAGAAGAGACAAAGGGTAATGTTCACAAAAGAAGCAACATGAGAGCGAGTTTGGACACCCTTAATTACGCCACCCAATATTTGGTCTATGTGATGATCTTTTGCAAGTGCATTGTGAATTTTGGTGGTAGGTTGGATAGTTGATCATCTTCCTTGTTATCCTCTTCATCAATTTGGACTTGATTTGTGGAAGAGGTAGGAGGTTCAACTTGGGTGGAAGATGATGGATCATCCTTAGGCTTGATGTCACCAATTTGCATGTTCTTCAGGGCTTTTCTTAAGGCTTCATCACCTAGATCATCCAAATTCTCATGCTCTTCTTGAGAGCCATTAGCTTCATCAAATTGCACATCGTGCCTTTCTTCAACTAAACCGGAGTTTTTTGTTAAAGACACGATAAGCTTTGCTATTTGAAGAATAACCAAGCAAGAAACCAACATCACAACGATTATCAAATTATGAAAGACGAACACCCTTTTTTAAAATATAGCACTTACAACAAAAAACACGAAAGTAAGAGATGTTCGGTTTTCTTCCAACAAGAAGCTCATAAGAAGTCTTTTTCAAAAGCCGATGCAAACAAGGACGATTTATGGCATGACAAGTGGTGTTAATAGCTTCTGCCCAAAAGCTATCGGGAGTATTATATTCATCAAGCATTGTCCTAACCATTTCAATTAATGTACGATTTTTCCTTTCTACAATTCCATTTTGCTCCAAAGTGTAGGTTGTGGAAAGTTCGTGCTTTATTCCAAGTTCATCACAAAAGTCTTCAACTTTAGTATACTTGAACTCGGAACCATTATCACTATGAATTTTCTTAATTTTGAAATCAAATTCATTTTGAGCCCTTTTTGCAAAACTTTTGAAAATGCCGGAGGTTTCACCTTTGTCATCTATGAAGAATACCCATGTATATCTAGAGTAATCATCCACAATGACTAAACAATAGCTATTACCTTTGATACTCTTGTAGGTTGTTGGCCCAAACAAATCCATATGTAAGAGTTCCAATGGTCTAGAAGTTGACATAATACTCTTAGAAGGATGAGAATTAGCGACTTGTTTACCGGCTTGAGAAGCACTACAAAGTCTATTTTTCTCAAATTTCACATCTTTCAAGCCAACAACTAAATCATGTTTAAAAAGCTTTTTAAGTTGAATCATTCCAACATGAGCTAGCCTTCTATGCCAAAGCCAACCCAATGAGGTTTTTACAATTAAACAAGTTTTTAAGCATGATTCATTTGAAGTAAAATCAACCAAATAAATATTTCCAAATCTAAATCATTTGAAAACTAAAGAGCTATCTTTTGCATTTGAAATTGTAACACCTTCGCTTGAGAATGAGTAAATTAAACCAACATCACATATTTGAGCAATGGATAGCAAATTGAAATTTAAGGATTCTACCAAAGATACATTAGAAATAGAAAGGTCATTTGAGATAGCGATTTTACCCAATCATAATACCTTTCCTTTGCTATTATCGCTGAATGTGACCTTGTCAACTCCTCTACCATTCTCGAATGTGGTGAACATCTTTCTATCACCGGTCATGTGTTGAGTGCATCTACTATCAAGCACCCAATGTTTTCCACCGGTTTTATAGTTCACCTACAAAACAAGAATCAAGTTCTTTTAGGTACCCAAATTTGTTTGGGCCCTTGGAGGTTGTGACCAAGGAGTTAGGCACCCAAACAGCATTCTTTTTAGCGCCTAAAATTGAAGTGCCAACCAATTTAGCAATAAATTTACCATCCTTAGTTTTTCTAAGCATATAACATGAATCATATATACCAAGGGATGGAGTCTTACCCATAGGACAAGCTTGTTGCAAATGTCCTATTTTTCGGCACTTATGGTAATACTTTCCATTTTGCTTTGCAAACCTTGTGGGCTTGTGTTGGAAATATGCCCTAGAGGCAATCATAGAGATGATTATATTTCTTTATGTTCATAATATTGGATAAATGTTATTACTGTTCCATGAATGAATCATCGCTATGAAGATTAAATGAGTATGTGACTTGTTGGTGAAGCTCTTTTAACTTATGATGATGTCGTTCTAAATGTATTCCTAGTCGAATGTCTTTGGTCGAACGCTAGTGACTCTACGACCAGCACATGTATTGATTGATGACCATGTTTCACGGTCATGGATATAGGGATATCGAATCGATAATGTGGACACATGTTAGAGAACATGGTGTTGGATAAGACCCACCTTGAGACACTATTGAGATTGTTATGATTCTATGTGTCGTTAGTTGGTCTCAAGCAATGATGATGTATAATCCTTAGACCTGAGATCAGCATGGTTTCCTACATGTGTAATAGCACTCTTAGGGGTTGCCAAACGCTACTCGTAACTGGGTAGTTATAAATGTAGCTTTCGGGTATGCTATGAAACATGCAGAGGGATGTGACTGGTCGGATATGGGATTTGCCCCTCCTAACATAACAGAGAGATATCTCTGGCCCTCAAGTGGTCGGATAAAGAAAGTGCATGGCCATGCCCATCGTGGTCAAGAGTTCGACCACATAAGGTTATCCGATACTCGATCGAGAAAGTATTGAGCCTATGGATGACACAACATCTCACCCGAGTTCAACCAGATATCGTGAGGCAAAGGAGAATACATGAGTAGGTCGTTTAGTTCGACCCGATTCTGGATCGGGTCGTATGGAGATATAAGCAAGTCGAGATCGGTCGAACGTAATCACAGAGTGGTCGAACTCGTCGTAATGAGTTATGAACTCGATCGTGACCAAATACTGGAACTGGTCGATAGAGATAGGACACGGTCATAAGTGATGAGAACACGGTCGAGATCATATTGCATTAAGGTTCGTCCGATATAATTTGTGTGTATTCGAATCGTTATGTCCCGCTAGGAACCACTACGACTCGTGGTCGGAAAGGGTTTCTGAGTCACAACCGAACTACGCATGAACCTAACGGGTCACACACTTAACAGGTTGAAACAAACTAGTACGGATACGATTCGTAAAGCGTGTTCAGATAGGATCCGTCACGGGCACTATATAAGGAGATGCATGAGGCTTTTGGGCGTTAGACGAGTGGACGTGAGTTGCTCTCCCGAAACCCTAGCCGCCATCTTCTTGAGAGCCTTGCCGTGCGACTTGGTGCTAGCACACCGGCGTACGGTTGTTCCTTCCCTGAACGTGTGGATACCATAGAGGCGCTTTTACATTGTTGCGCTTGAGGACGATCCGCGATCTTCGCAAGGAATTGCAGAGGTGCTGGAGGAGACGATCGACTCGCGAGGACGCTGGACGATCGACTACGACCAGTACATCGACGCGCTCTTCATTGGACCAGGCTGCTCGACGCTTCTTCTGCTACTCTGCGCGTCTAATGGTAACGATCTGTGATCATCTTCTTGCTTGGCTTCCTGGTTTACGTGGTAGAAATTTTTGAATTGTTACTATCGTAGCTTACCCGTATCCCTACAGCTTGTTCACCGGTTTCTTACCTTTCTTGGGCACATAACCAAGTTCTTATTTGTTGAATGAGCATCTTTGCTCACTCAAAAGCTTGTCAAGGGTAGCCTTACCCTTGAAGCATCGTTCCAAGCTTTTGCTTAGCTTGGTCACTTGCTCTTTTAGTTTATTGTTTTCAACAACAATCTTTGCATCATTATGCTCAACATTATCATGATTAGCATTAATACTAGAACAACAAGGCATAGCAATAGAATCATTACAAGAAGTAAATGCACTAGTCTTAGCAATTTCTACACTAGGCATTTCATCAATAATATCACATGCAATTCTTATGCTAGAGCAAGAATTGCTTGAATTTTCTTGGATAAGCAAGTCATGAGCTTCCTTTAGCTCCTCATAAGAATCTTTTAGAGAAATATGCTCTCTCTTCAAGACTTTATATTTTGATATTTATTTTCCAAGATATTCATTCAAGTCTTCAAGCATATCCATTAATTCATCATAAGAAGGTTCACTATCATTAATGGATTTTACATTATCTCCTTTTTCCATGAGGCAAGTAGGAGTGGAGAATAGAGATGGAACCTCCTTGATGGTGATGCCAATGAGTCCCTTCTTCTTGGGGGACTCATCCTCATCGGAGTCGGAATCGGTTGACTCCTCATCGGAATCTCACTCTCCAATGTGGGCTTCATGCTTTCTATCTTTTTGAAGCTTCTTGAAAAGCTTCTTCTTGCCATCATACTCCTTCTTCTTGAAGGACTTTCCCTTGTCATCCTTCTTTGCGGGGCAATGGGAGGCAATGTGCCCCTTCTCTTCACAATTATAGCACAGGATATTGTTATAACGCTTGTTATCACTTGATGATTGTCCTTTCTTGTTCTTGTCGAAATTAAAGCTTCTATGTGGGCGCCTTCTCATGAATTTCTTCATTCTTCTCACAAGAAAAGCAAACTCCTCATCATCACTTGACTCCGCTTTGGCCTTGAAAGTGGTAATCTTCTTCTTTGAGGAAGACGACTCCAAGAGCTCTTCCTTGTCTTTCTTGAACATCTCATTGGTTATGAGGTTGCCTAAAAGTTCCATTGGCGTTATTCTTGGCAACTTGGGAGAGTTGAGAAATAGCGTCACTAATGTCTTATACTTGTCTGGTAGAGCCCTAAGGATCTTGCGCACAATATCAACATCAAGAAGGTTAGTGCCAAGGCCATTGAGTTCATTCACAATGTTGTTGAGTCTTGAATATATCTCATTGATGTTTTTGTGAGGCAACATTATGAATGTCTCATATTTGATCCGAAGCCTATGCAATTTAGCTTCTTTGACCGCAGATGTTCCGTCATGGATTTTCGAGAGGGTGGTCCAAATACCATGAGCGGTTTCCAAATTGCTCACTCTATCGAACTCATCCGCGTTCAAAGCACCAAAGAGAGCATTCATAGCTTGGGCATCTAAATGAGCATTACATACCTCTTGATTCATGGAAATTAGTGGATTAAGAGGCATGACATAACCCTCATTTACGATTTTTCAAATGTGTGGACTCATGGCCTTTAAATAAATTGACATTCTAATTTTTCAATAAGCATAATTTGAGCTATCAAACAAAGGAATCTTTTCTATAGCAATTCCCTCACTAGCCATCCTTTTCTCTTTTAGATAGTTAAGCCTAAATCAATGAGAAACCAAGCTCTGATACCACTTGTAGGATCAAGGATAACCGACTAGAGGGGGGGGTGAATAGGAGGTTTAAAATTTTTTTTACTAATTAACAATTTAAGCCAATATAAGAACTAAGTCTACAAGATACAATTCTAGCTAAGCAATTCAACACAATAAAATTGCTAGAATTGTAAATGCAGAAAAGTAAAGATTAGAAATAACCACGAAGATTGCTTCATGAACTGAGAGGAAAAGATGACGGACCGTTTTGTTTTGTATGTTGATAATAAGTCCGCATTAGCACTAATGAAAATCTAGTGTTTCACGGGAGAAGCAAACATATTGGCACACGATTCCATTTCATATGAGAATGTATGGAAGAAGGCCTTGTCAATGTGCAGCATGTTTCTACAACAAAATAGAAGGCTGATATCTTGACAAAAGCTTTGTCGCGAGTGATTTTTCAGAAAATGAGTAGTCTGATTGGTGTTCGGATTATTGATGATACTAGTCAAGGATTAGGGGGAGTTTGTTGGAGACAATCCTTCCACGAGTCTTCTGTCAATTCTTGTTTTGAGTAGTAGAAGTCTTTGAGTTTCCGAGTCAGTTTCTGACTCAAGTTTAGAGTCTGTTTCGGTATTCAAGTGTATACCGATTCAATCGGTCTTTGTTTTCTAGTTAGATTTAATAGTAGTACTAACCTATCTAGGATGTAATATTGATTATAAATAGAAGAGAACTCAGAAAGAGATGCGCCGATTTGCGCCATAAATCGCTCTATTTTAGTTCTGTTGTTCAGATACTGTTCATCACTTGACAATTGATATTGCAGTTTTCAGTCTGAAGTTCTTCGTAGTCAAGTTTCGCACAATACGCAGTTTGCACAACATTGCATTAGCGACTTTCTTTGCATCTTGTCGCATATATTTGACAAATTCCATAGGTAGCAAATTATTGTTATTCCGACACTTACGAATGGAATGATTTGGAATATCGATTTATTGTTAAAAAACCTTCACGCAATTCTGAAGGTGTGTCAAAGCAAGAGTGAAAACCTCCAAAGGGGGATTGGAATTTATAATCTGGTAGGAGATTATGTCTCCCGAAAAAGCTACTCCTCTGTTCATTTTTACCTGACATTTTTGATTTTTTATGGTCTCCTAGATGCGACTTTAACCGCTACTTTTTATAGCTTTACATTAAGATGTACTAATACAATTATAATATTATGTAATAAACCAATTGCTGGTCAAACTCTAAAAAGTTGATGACATAGATTCTAAGACATCAAGTAAAAAAAACGAAGGTAGTATTTGATGGATATTCATCAGCGTTGTTCCAGCAGAGACGTTCTCTACCATTTTTTCCAAGGCCAGCCGGTACCCCCCACCTAGAGTGGGCATTGGGCCGTCTGCGTCGGATCGGCCCAGCCCACCGTGCTCACGCGTCGTCTTGCGTCGGGCTCGGCTCGGTCACCCCGGCCGTGCCGTCTTGCCCACCTTGCCTCCGGCCAGCCTGCATGGCCCAAAGCCCGTCATGCGGGGTTGTGTCGTGCCCCCAAGCCCATTCCAAAATAACTATAGACAATGGAGGCGGCGACAAGCGCCATCTTCATTCCTCTCGGCGAGGAGAGTTGGAGAGGAGGAAGGCAAGGCGTGGAGAGAGAGCCGAGAGGAGGAGGAAATCGGCTGGGAGGGGAGGGCGAGGGTGGAGGCCTGGAGGCGGTGTGTGTAGACTGTTCATGGGCGCCACGGCCGGCCCGAGCCCGATCAGAACCAGGTGTCCAAGCCACCAAAATCTGAAAAAACAATTAAAAAATAGAAATATATTATTTTAATCCTAAAATGAATTAAATAATACTTTTTATTCGAAAAAGATTAAAATACTACATTTAATGCGAATTTCAGATTTTGTAGGTTCTGAACTCTTGATTTTTGTGGGCTTTTCAAGCCCGGCCTACCCAAGATTTGAACAGGTCTAGGTGTGTGGGATTGGGGATATAGATTAGCGGGATGGGGGTTAGGGTTGGGCCAGCCGTGGGGAAGAACGGATTGGGCCAGCTATGCGTAGGGAGGTAGGATTGGGCCAGTAGGGAAGGATAGGATTGGGCCAGGTTGGGGGAAGGATTGGAGGATTGGGCTTTTCTCGCCAAGTGTACCCCACCCCACACACGCACAATGGGTCGCATTTGGCCTCTCCCGAGCTCCTCCCGGCGATGCGTAGAGGCTCCTCCACCACCATGCTTATATGACCACTCAACTTACAACTTGTTTCTTGCGCTCGACCAAGCCGATCGCCGAGCCAACCCCAAAAACCCACCTTAAGTCCCAAGGTCCTCATGACCTTCTGTCCCCCTCCCAGACACGACACAATGCAAGATGTGTCCAGGAGCATAACCCGAGAGGGTCTTGGCCTATTCCTCTCCCAAGTCTCCCACTCGTTCCTCCTCGCTCATTTAATCATCCATCATCCGCTAGATGCCAACGGTAGAGGCTCCCTCCACCACCAGCTTATCCTACCAGATTTGAATCATGACAAGGCTTTTTACAATGTACAAAATCAATATGACCCACTCAACAAAACTACAAAGCTTCTTTTCTTGTTTTAAAGAACCAACAAAGACTCAAGCAAAGAATCATAAGCGATATGGTAGAGCTCCTGGACTAATTATAGGCAAAAAGGGTGAAGAAAACTAGACACATACGTGCCAGGGATAAGTATAAAAATGAGCATTTAATGTGACAAGACATGCATTAAATGCTCCGATTGCCGATGCCTAGGGTTCAATGCGGGGAGGTTTGAAGGCACGACGCCAACCCCATAGATCAAGGAAAAGAAATCCTATCAAGAAAAGGAAGATAACTCCAGAGAGCTAGAGCTACATCAAAAGAACCAAACTTTGATTTAGTTGAAGTTTAGCTTAGTCATTTTAAACATCCCAAATTCTGAAATTCTCAAGTTAAGCTTTGAATTATTATCAAAATCAAATGGTTCTTTTTATTTTGAAAATTTTCAAAACCCGGGTGTTACACCCAACCCCAGGCAATAGTCTCTATCAACCCTAATCGAATCGAAAGCTCTTGCCTTCAATTTAAAAGCCCCGATTGTAACATATTTTTGAGATACACACACACGTTCGCCTCAAAAAAAAAAAAAGACACAACAGCTCACATAGATCCCAAGTGAAAGTCTCCATATTAAAGTTTAAAGTTCCAAATTTTATTTGAATCTCAATTGAAAGATATCCTAAACTCCAATCAAAGGCTTCTTTAAACTGCAGTGGAAATTTTAAAAAGGAATCTCAATTGAAAGATATCCAAAATTCCAATCGAAGGTTTCTTTAAACTGCAGTTGAAACTTAAAAAATCATAGGGGTCATAATGAAAGTTCTTACACCCGATTTGGAAGTTTTTTAAAATAGGATTGTGAAAGTTTCATACTAGGAAGATGCTCGCATGGGGAGGCATCCGCTGCCCCTGCCAAATAATGCTTCCCGTATCAGAATTCGGATTTTTTTAAATAATATTAATTTAAAAGATAATTACAAAAAATAGTCAATTTTTTTAAAAATATGTGTCAATAAGCCATTCAATGCTTCCAAAGATTTAATTTGGATTTTTTAAATAATATTAATTTAAAAGATAATTACAAAAAATAGTCAATTGTTTTTTTTTCAAAAATAGGTGTCTGTTGCCATTTGAAATGACGATAGGAACCTATTTACTGTCTCTCATCGTTTCAACTGTTGATTTGCATCGAAAAGTGTGCAAATCGTCAGTTGAAATGGTAACAGGAACTAGCTATATAAACCCCTAAAAGGTGAAAAAATCATTTTAATTCCAAAAAAGAGAAGAGGACTTGTCACCAGTTCAATTAGCGACAAGATACTGTCATCAATTGGAATAGTGACATGAGAATTTTGTCATTCCAAATGGCGACACACCTATTTTTGAAATTTTTTTTGACTATTTTTAATTATCTTTTAAATTAACATAATTTTTAAAATATAATATTAAAAAAAAATCTCAGAATTCATATAGCCATGCTATCGAATTTTTAAAATATAATATTAAAAAAAATTCTCAGAATTCGTATAGCCATGCTACCGCTTGACCTATTTGGTGACGAGGTGCGCACAATTTACATCAGCACATCAGCACCATCATGGGCAACAAGCACAGTGGAAGCAACAGGGCATCTTCCAAATGGAAACAGGGACAAATCAAGAGTATCATACTGATACATCTGATGACCATAAGGTGCCATCCAAACCTAATAAATCAACAAAAACACACACTAAATAAGCTGTACCCTTAATTGATTATACAAGCACTTGTCTCTTGCCGACTTAACAAATTAAAACACAATACTGATACGAGGGATGCCCGATCTTCACGACGTAGGATCGATGATAACTCTGGATCCGTGCAACCTGACGAACCGATGGCGCCGACCACTGTCAAAACAGCATCATACGACAAAAGGATTCGCCTAACCACACGCTCGTGATCCCGTCTACCCGATCACACCAAGTAGACGTGTTGCTGCTCCTGCAAAACACAAGGATTCACAAGAACGACGGAACAACACAACAGATTGGAACTCCCTATTCTAATGAAGACAATATTGCTCAAACTCTAGAATCAAAAGTATATTAAAAATCTAAAATATATCGTTCCCTTTTACATGGCCCTCGGCCAGCCCTTTTATATGGGCATACACACGCACGCAACCAGGACACCGACTCAAACAAACTAACGCATGACTAGGATAAAAAAATGCAACAGCCAGCCGGATTTCCAGCCGAGCCCACACGTTCCTTTAACCGTAACTGAATCTCTCTGATTTCTTTCCTTTCCTATGTATCACACGTAGCAAACAGCCAAGGCCTTGTCCTCACTATGCAAACAGCCAAGGACCTTTAGTTCTTAATTATTTAATCCACGTGTACACTTTTTAGTCGATATTGATGCATGCATGCAGCTTGCTTTGGTTGCATCTTGCATGCATGAAGCAGCACAGGTGCTGCATGCTTCGGTTCCCATGCCATAAACAAAAATGTGACTTGATTTCTCACTCTCTGCTAGCAATGGACAATAGCCGCTCCTTGCTGTTTACGCCACTTTACATTTTCCTCACGTACAAATTTAAGAACAATTAAAATACTAGCATTAGGTAGTAACCAATTCTCATATAAATAAAAACCAAATTCAAGTAGGAGTGAGTTCACCTGTTGATTAATCTTTTTAGCTCGTGCTCGTGTAATAGGTCTAATCGGGATGTCCTCATCATCCTTCCTCTCTTGAAAAGAAGTCGTCCTCGACTCTGATTGTTCGGGTGCACAAGATGAATCCGATTGCTCATTTCGCGGCTGAACCCCGAATATAAGAAATGATATATGTATTCCTTCAGAGCCTTCGAAGCGCATCTTCACTTTAGGCTTGTACAAATCATATATACAACCGCATATAATTAAATAAAATAGTAGTAGCTCTGTGTCTCTAAGTATGATAATTAAAGACCGAATTAAATTAGAGTTCACCTGGTAATATTTAATGTGGTTTCAATAGTTCTTTCCATCAAATAATATATTTAATCTGAAAAGTATTAAGTGTGTCTCAGATTCAGATCATCCTCCCTTTTCAAGAAAAGCCGTCCTCGGCTTTTGATAACTTGAAAATGTGCTTAACAAAGAAAACAATGTGTATGCATGGTATATGTATTCATTGTCAATTATTATAGAGTTCCCCTTCTTTTGCACAATGTATTCAGCACAATAACCATAAGATGTATACAATGTATTTATCAAACTATTCACATCAAATTGTTCTAGTATGGGTGAGAAATTTTTTAGTATCTTCCATACTTCAGCTGCGCTTCTTTGATTTCTTATATATGTGAGAGGCGAACAAGTATGCAACATATTTTGTTCTAAACAGTAAGCACTATCATTTAAACTCATCTCAGAAAGATCACGCCATTGTACAAAAGATGGTATGTCCACAATATGTAATTTCAATTTAGCAAGCTTATCACATGTAATGCATATTCGATAAATATAAAACTTGTTGTCTACACCATAGTCTCCAATCAAATTGAATTTATAAGTGGAGGTGTAGGTACTAACTAGTGATTTTGAACATGCAATTTCAAAAACTCTTTCAATCACACTAGATAGCTCTATGAGCTCATCGAACATGATATAGCATAAAGAATCATCAGGGTGTATTCTAATAAGAACTTCATCATGAGTAATCAATTCCACATTACGTAAATTAAGCGCATTAAATTTAGCATATGGAATATTCAAAGGAACAATAGAGTTCTCACTCTTACTTACCTTTTCTTGATGAATATTCAATTCAACACCATTATTGCTACCTTTAACGTCCTCCTCAGTTATTGTAGGTGATGTAGGTATCAAATCTTCATAATAAAACCACGGGGCAGCGAGCACTCCATCCCCAGCCGTGGTTATCTTCTCGTCTTTTACTTCTAACGGTGTCGGTTGTTGATATGCGTGCATGCTTTTAAGTCTCTTTTCCACCTTCATAGCATATTTCACAAGATCTTGCAGACTACGAAAATATTTATCTTGAAGTGCAGCAACGATCTGAAAATTCAAGCTTGCTTTGAAGTATTTCTTTTCTTGAGAAGCACTAGTGATATTGGCATGGCGCATTGCATGACTCAGCTCATCATAATAATCTTGGACATCTTTGCATCCTTGTGCAATGCTCTCCACATGGCATAGTAGCTCCCACTCATGATAGGATGGAACAAATTCTCTTTTCATAGCCTCTTTTAATTTGACCCAAGATGTAATGGGTCGTTTCCCACTTAGTTGTCGCCACCAACTAGAGGCGTAGTTTTCAAAAAACAAAGTGGCTACTCTCACTTCCTTGGCTTCTGATTCGAACTTCTGGGATTCAAGCTCGAACTCCATGTCTTGTACCCACTCAAGATACTCCTCTGGATCATTACTACCATAGAAAGGAATATACGTATACTCGCGATCTGCCATTGTTAGTAACAAAACAAAGACAAACTATATATGTGGATGTAGAAGTTTTCATTTGTGAAAATCACTCAATCTCACCTTCTCTTACCGATCAAGTTCTTATCGTCCCTGATGGAATTGAAGAGTCGCACGCACTTTGGTGACGGTGAGACAACACAATGTGATAGATTGCTTAATTCAATTGCACAAGTATTTGTTAGACAATGGCTTATTTGTGGAGCTTGGAGGGAAAAGTGTTTACCTATGTAATCTGAAATTTCTAGATATTGTAAAGCTAGGTAACAATCTAAACTAGAATCAAATGCCTAGTTGCTGATCTTATGATATAAGCGAAGAACAAAACAACTCACACACAAAGATGATGGAACTTAGTGCAATCAAAGGAATGAGCTAATATATAAAAATATAAGTGATGGACAACTAGCTCGTATTGCACAAGTTAAGGAGAGACGCTAGCTAATTGCTCAATGATATAAAATAGGGCACAAGATTGCTCAAAACAATGAAATAACACAATCTGAACATAGATACCAGCTAGGTGTGCTCTCAAAACAATGTCAGCCAAGCACTTTTTTTAATTCTCTTTTTTTTTTGGTCTCTGTCTTTTTTTTGTCTCCTTTTTTTTTGTTCTCCGCTGTTTTTTTTTTGGGGTACTCGGCCAACAAAAGGTTCACAAAAGAGCAGCACAAGCCTATTAGATACAGCAAAAACTCACAAGCTAGATTGTGCAATGAGATAGAAATAAGCAGCCCTAGAGCAATATCAACAAGCTAGCCTCAATAGGAGCATTTTTTTTCGCCATCAGTAGCTTAAGGGTGCATCAGAGCGATGAAACAGATTCTCTTTCAGAGCAAAGTTGGGGTTTTTTTTCCCAACATTGTCAAGACGATCGAACCGCAAAGACGATGTCGTTGTTGGCGAAGTTGCGCGACCTTTTGTTTACGGCTTTTTTTCACGTGAGGTCTGCAGCGTGCTCGCTTTTTTTTCTTCTTTAGCGGCTCGAAGCGAGCAGCATCGCGCGTGGTGCTCGGCTCATGGACTTGGTACACGTGCACCGAGAAATTGAAACAAAGAGCTTGATACGGTGAGCGCATTTATTTTTGGCCGACTAATGATTAAGACACGACATCAGAAGCGAGATAGGTTTTTTTCCGACTAACAGATTGGAATCAAGAAATTAAAGCTACGCAAAGAAAGCAAAGATCAACGACTAAACACAATTTCTAATGGATCAAGACCTAACCAAACTCACAAGTATTAACAGATTGAACTACAGGCTAAAGGAATTTTTTGTGGCTTTTTGTGTATAGGATAAAATAAATAAATCTAACTACAGGTAGATTGATTCTATCGTGGCAACCGATGCTCTGATACCAAGATGATGCGGGGGAATGCCCGATCTTCACGACGTAGGATCGATGATAATTTTGGATCTGTGCAACCTGACGAACCGATGGCGCCAACCACTGTTAAAACAGCAACTTGCGACAAAAGAATTCGCCCAACCACACGCTCGTGATCCCGTCTACCCGATCACACCAAGTAGACGTGTCGCTGCTCTTGTAAAACACAAGGATTTACAAGAACGACGGAACGACATAACAGATTAGAACTACCTATTCTAATAGAGACAATATTGTTCAAATCCTAGAATCAAAAGTATATTTAAAATCTGAAATATGTCGTTCCTTTTACATGACCCTCGGCCAGCCCTTTTATATGGGCATACACACGCACGCAACCACGATAACCGACTCAAACAAACTAACGCATACGACTAGGATAAAAATGCAACAACAAATGGATTTCCAATGAGCCCACACGCCTTTAACCGTGAATCAGTATCTCTCTCGATTTCTTTCCTTTCCTATGTATCACACGTAGCAAATGTACCAAGGCCTTGTCCTCACTATGCAAACGAAGTTGGTGACTAATCTAGCCCTTAACATCTTTTATTTCCATTTCTAGCCCCTTAGCGCATAAATTCCCGCTTTAGCCCCTCGAGACGTCTTGCCGACCCACTCTAAGAAGAACTAGGTGTCGCTAACCGGTCGGCAGAAGAACTTGGTTGTTGCCGGGCTCTAAGAAGCATTTAGTTGTCAGCCGAGTGGGTCGGCAAAGATGTTGTAGCGATTGCCACGCTGCCCAGACTGCCGCCGAGCCGCCTGACCAGCATACGCTGCCAAGACGCTGCCGCAGCTTACCGCGCCGCCGCTACGCCGCGTGCTGCCTCAGCGCCAGCGCTGCCAGCTGCCCAGGCCATTGGCCACCACACAGGCCAAGGCTACAGGTTACAGCAGGCTCGCTTCAAGGCTGCACACCTGCACGCTGCAGCAGCCTGCGTTTACACTCAAATGTCAGATAAGAGGAGGGCTTGCCCGTAACGCAACTGAGCGACGCCATTTGAAGAAGCAAGGCAAGAAACAAGGCAGAGAGGAAGAAAGCCGAGAGGAAGAGAGGTCGGGAAGAGAAGGGAGTTCAAGTTCAATTACGGAAGTTGTGCATCTAGAAAAGGTTAGTGTCCTTCGTGATTCGGCTTTAGTTTGAGCAATGTCATTAGAATATAATTAGATGATTTGTAGTTTCTTATTGTACCAACCAAGTAGTTATAGTTGTACAGATGGTGTATTTTGACTTAGTGTTCTTGCTAGGATTAGGGATGAGATTAGTGAGAAGGAGAAATTTAGGAAGTAACAAATTAGTAGTAGTATTAATAAAGGATTTATGACTTAGTGGTAGGATTAGGGATGAGATTAGGTGAGATGGAGAAATTTAGGAAGTAACAAATTAGTAGTAGTATTAATAGTTTAGTAGTAGCAAATGTAATTAGGCAAGAGTAAAATTAAATATGGACGCAGTAATTTTTTAGACCAACGATTTAATTAAGTCAGCATTTAGTAAAAACAAAAAAGAGGTCGTAATTTATAGATAATTAGTACGGGATAAATAAAATGTAAAATTAATCATAGTATGTATAAGAAAATTAATTAGCAATAAAACTCGTGACATTAATTAAATAATCCAAGTAGGAAATATTTGAAGACTTAGTAGTAGAAGTCAATGTAAAATTATTGACTTACTGACTTAGTAGTTAGCAATGTGATTAGGCAAGAATTAGTTGACTTAGCGCACTTATTATTGTTAGTGTTGTAAATTAAATAGAGTTAGTAATGTACCTTCCAGTGAGGAGATAACTCCAAGGGAGAGAAGCCTTGGAGGAGAAATGGGAAGGAAAGAACGATTGGGAAGGAAGGATGGTAGCTAGGACATTTCGGGTGGTGAGGAGATAAGGTGTATGTTTTTAGACCAACGATTTAATTAAGCCGCAGACAAGTCAAATAGCGAAGAGCCCCACAATAGATAATTACATGATAAATAAAATGTAAAATTAATCATAGTATATATAATTTTAATCGTGAATATTTTAGGACTTAGTAGTCAAGAATGTAAAATTATTGACTTAGCGACTTAGTACTTAGCAATGTGATTAGCTTTTAATTCAAATCTGTGCTAGAGAGAGAAATGAAAGAAAAGTGGAAAACAACCATTTATAAAAAAAATCGAAAATTCAAGGAAAAAATTGACATGAAAAGTTTTAATTAAAAAATTTGAATATAATTGAAGTTTATTTTATTTTTAAATTATTTTTATTTCTAAAGACTACGAGAACGCAGATTATGAAGATACCCTAAAACATAGAGGATTCAATGTCTGTGATGCCTCTAGTGAATCCCGTAAAGAACCACTCACACCTTATTACTGAATCCTCCATGTTTTAGGTATGTTCATAATCACAACCATGCTTAAATTTCTTCAATTGTATTTCAGAGAAGCTCCATAAAGTACTCGCTTTTAACTACACCATGGTGAAGTAACGGATCGAGAACCGTGAGCGATGAAGATATTATTTTTTCAATTCTCCTGCTTTCGTAGTCTTTAGAAAATAAAAATAATTTAAAAGAATAAAATAAACTTCAATTATATTCAATTTTTCTAATTAAATCTTTTCAAAGTTGCAAGTTTTTTTTGGGTTTTTGATGTGTAAAAAATCAGTTTGTTTGCACCTTTCTTTTGACAAAAATGAGGTTTGTTTGCACCTTTCATGAAAATTTATTTCGCACATAATTTCGTAATTTTATAAGAGATGTTTAAATAGAAATAGAATTGAACATAATGTGCATTATATTAGATTGTGAACAAATTACGTAGTGTGAGGAACTTGAACCAAACATTTCAAAATATCGCTTGTTTAATATGCACCGTGTTAGGTACTTCATGGCGGAGATTCAAGATCTGCTCGTGTTCCACGGGAAGCTCTCGACGAGACGGGCAGACGGGCGACGATCAAATTGTGGGTCGACCGTGATCCGGCGCCGGTCTGGCGACATGAGCTCGTCGGATCTAAGGCGACGCGTGCGTTCGCGCTCGATCGCACAACCGCAAGGAAGAAGCTACGATCGAGGCGTTGTATGCCTCGGTGGTGGGTGGTGCAGACGAGATTTTTGGCAACTTATGAAGGTGACAAGTGACGCTCATGGGCCTATTACATGGAGGTCTGTTTGCAACCCCGAGGTCAGGATATATGCGCGCCGATGGTCTATGTTCGGGCCAGGAGAGCGGGGACATTTGGCGCAGTGGTTCCAGTGAAGCCGCCAGTGAGGAGGAGCGACTGCTGGTCTCCTGTTGGAGGAGACGCAGCAGGAAGTGGGTGATGGAGACCTAAGGAGGCGGCCGACAACTTCGAGCCCAACGAAGGAGTGGAGCGATGGTGGGCAGCCCGTATTGATTGCCACGAGTACCGCCAACCAAAGCGGAAGATGTGGAAAGCGAGGAGGAGGACGGCAAACAGCCTAGTTCTCAAGACGAGCAAGACGGAGAAGCCGGCACGGAGGTGTAGTTGGTGGTGTTGTGACCACCGACATTTCTTACGCCTCGCCAAGATTGGACGATGTTGCAACGACATCGCTGGTTCTCGCCACGCCGAGGGGGCCGAGCGGGGTTCAATCAGACACCTTACTCCTAGGGCGGCGCTTCTCGACAAGAGCGCCGCCAAAGATGCTATTGCTAGATACGCCATTAACATTGGTCTGACATATCGGGTCGCAGAGGTTCAACCCCGACACCTACATCGTTAGGTGTGTTAATGAACTCTGGCTTGGCAAGGTCCGTGCGCAGCGGTTCACGGCGCGCGCCACGGCTTCCGGATAATCTGTGCCAAGGACCACACATGCGAAGCTAGCCGAGCCGCTTCAAAGGCACCGCAACATGACGCCCTCCTATGTTGCCACCGATAAGCCACCTCGTCAGCGGAGATGTGTCCATTTCGCCAAAGCTCCTAGTGACGGAGGTTGGCAATATGGTGGGGTTGGCGGTCACCACAAGACGGCATGGCGCTAAACGGAAGGTCGTGGAGCAAATGTTCGCACATTCAAGAGGCTTACAACTTAGTCCCAAGGATGTCGATCAAATCGCACAATCAAACCCCGACATACATAGACAAGCTTGATCGGGTGCACCGAATTGAGCTGCCCAATTGTTTTGTTCTTGATAGGGTCTTCGGCCTTCAACAAAGCGATCGAAGGGTTCAAGCACCGTCGTCCGTGCTAACGATGGACGGCACCTTCCTATGTGGGAAGTACAAGGGTACCATCCTCATCGCCGTTAAACCGATCGCGAACCACCGCCATTACTCGTGGCCTTCGCAATTGTTGAGAGCGAGAACACCGATAGTTGGCTATGGTTCCCGCCCAATGTGAAGCGGGCGGTGGTCCAAGACCGCAGCAGATGTGTATCATCTCGACCGCAATGCCGGGTTGTTGCCCGCCACCCGGTTCGTTACCATTCGCGGACGCTAATTACCTTCAACGCTGCCACACGATTCCTCCTCGGGCCCGCTACCCCGCGGACGCGAATTTCCTTCAATCCAATTGCGATACCGCCACATGCTATATATGGATGCTTTGGCTGCCATTCACCTCACTCTTCATTTCGTCCTCTCCTTTCTTGCAGTCTTAGACGCCATGTCTTCGGCCTCATCTAACTTTCGAGTGAGCAGACAATTGCAATCTCTTCTAAGAAGAAATGCTTTGCCCTCGTGTCGCGGATCCGTGAATGTTTTCACCTCGCATACACCAACGAATCCATCCCGAGTGTTCATGAAGTGTTCAAATCTTACGGTAACTTGCGCCTAATCAATTCCATTCGTAACAGCATGTTGTTTTATTTCACTTCAAGCTGCAATTCCTTTTCAGAGCACAACATGTCTGCTTCCGGGCAAAGGGTCGACGGTTATCCCAAGAGTTTCAAGATATTGCAATGCAAATTGCAGCTTTGCAAGATGACTCTCGTGGTGTTGTCAAGATTTCGCCCAAATGGTCGCACACCTCCAACCAAGAACGCAGAATGAACATAATAGACTCAAACGACTGGATGAAAGGATGGAAAGAGTTGAGAACACACTCAACAAATTAGTTAAGCTAATTAGTTTTGCGGTCTTTCTTCTATTATTTCTTGTTGTTGCCAAGTAGAAATTCAGTTGTAATGGGATTTAATGTCCACTCTTTATGTATGCATCGCACCGTCGTGAATGACAATAAACTAGTAACATTATGTACCCATGAATGCGCTTTGTTTGAATGCATATCGACGCCAGATAATCAAAGCACGCGACACATCGATGCAACATGTCAACTCGATAGAGGCTAACGCAACGACGATCCACCATTTAGTTACATGCTTTCGGAGATTGAACATACGTGCGCATAAAACGGAGACTACGGAGGTACAAGCTTGTCCGTCTGCGTTTAATGGTAGAAGGTGCCTCTCGCTACCTACATAGGGTGTTCTCCGGTTAGGCGCCCGGACGTGGTCGGGCTAGGGTTATGCAAAGAAGATGTGGGATCATACGAACTTCCTATGTTCACGACCTCCTCGCGTTCTCTCGACCGCATCTGCTATGAGGTCATCATTTTGCTCCTTGAGATCGCTAATTTGCGCCCAAATCAAAGATTCGGTTCCAAACCAAAGGAGACAGCTTTCTGCAAAGGAGAAGACCACACGGGCAGCTTTTGCGCAGTTGATAAGACCAAAGGAGACAACTTTCCGCAAAGGATAAGACCACACGGGCAGCTTTGGCGCAAAGGATAAGACCAAAGGAGACAGCTTTCTGCAGTGATAAGACCACACGGGGCAGCTTTGCGCAGTGATAAGACCAAAGGAGACAGCTTTCTGCAGTGATAAGACCACACGGGGCACCTTTGCGCAGTGATAAGACCAAAGGAGACAACTTTCGCAAAGGACAAGACCATACGGCCGCCTTTGCGCAAAGGACAAGACCACAAGAGGCAGCTTTGCGCGGTGATAAGACCAAAGGAGGCAGCTTTGTGCAGTTTAGGGTTTAGGTTTAGGGTTAGGCTTTTCAGATCGACTTGACAACCCTGACCACCTCGCCAGCTTTTAAGACCGAAAAGACAACACTCGCCAGCTTTTCAGACCGATAAGACAGCTTTTCAGAATTAAAAACATGACTCTCTCCTCTGCATGAAACTACGCACACCATGCCAACCATGGGCTTATAAAAGGGTGTTGAACCAAACCAAACTCTACACAACACTACACAACAGATACCCACCTATGGAATCTTCGAGACACTTCTACGCGAGGATGTTGCGTATAAAACCGCTTAAGCAGTAAGAGGAAACAAATGCAATACCCGTGATAAATCAATGAAAGATGCTCCAAGACCACCACGCTTCCGATCCCGCAAGAAGTGTGTGTGGCTAACCAACAGAGATCATTCATCCACACACCTGCACACGCGGCCGGCGCATTACACATGCGCACTATCTCGTAAGCGCTTTTTAACACGACGATTTTTCTCTCCCAACGTTGAATTCTTTAACTTTCTAACTTCATGCCCACGTAATGGCAGCCGAGATGCGCCGCCACTTCTTCCAAAGGATCGACGGCCCGAGATGTACGACAGGCATTCATCCAAACAGGTATACATGCCGAACTACCGGTGCGGCCGAGAACTTCGCGGTGGAAACCTTACGCATCGGACCTCGCTGAGGAGGCACCAAGGAGCCCAAGACTCGCCCAAGCGTAATCCATATCGACGACGTGAGTTATGAAGAATTTACATCGTTATTACGCTTTTGCAATCAGACGGTGTACTTACATTAGAGAATCGCAGGACATGGACGACTTCGACATACCAGCCGACGTGGATACCCCGCGACAAGGGCAAGGAAAGGCTCATGCGGTGAGCCCTACCGCCATAGCGATCCGGCCGCCTCGCGCACCAGATCAACGATGTGGGTTATCAATAATTTACATCCTTCTTACGATTTGCACTATACGGTGCACTTACATCATGGAATCGCAGGATATGGACGACTTGACATACCGGCCGACGTGGACACTCCCGCGACAAAGGGAAGGGAAGGGCGAGGAGTTCAACGCCGACCTCGCAAGGAAGGGAAATGGCCCCGTCCACGCAAAGAGGTTATGTTGTTACGTAGTAGTCCCGCGCCCTACCCCATGTTTTTACTATCCCTAACGGCATGTATACTTATATGGTTCGGATGCTCGTGTGGTCGCGGTACCTTAGTAGTAGTACCGATGATGACTACAGCGATTAGTCAACCATCATGCCATGTCACTACATGTAACGTGCTTCATCTCACGACTCTTATGTACTGTGTCAGGTTCCACTAAGCCTATATTGCAAGTATGCCTCTTCTAGTGCAATCCGTAAACAACTATGCGCATTTAACATCGACTCGCCCATGTTTTAGGCATCTTCAAAATCATAGGATGGAAACAGATCGAATACGCCAGATACATCATCAAGGTTATACCTCATCCGATGTGCTTTTTAATCATCCTTTCACAACGCATAAAATAATACACAAATTACAAAAGCAACAACAATATGACAGAGGGTTTCAGAATTTTGTAAACTCATTTCGTTAACAAACAAATAACAAGAATCATGATTTAAACCTCGAGTTTGCATAAAATGAAACCCTAATTTACAAACCCTGTGCCTATACTTCTTAATGAATGTATTTATACAAATATTAGTGCCCGTTAAAACCCTTATTCAATGAGTGAAAACTTTAATACCATTCGTCGATTTTTCCAAACCCTAATACCAAATGCAAAACCCTAATACTAAATGTATAAACTAATACCATTTTTCAAACCCTAAATACCATTTGTCGATTTTAGCAAACCCTAATAACAAATCTAAAAACTAATACCATTTTTCAAACCCTAAATACTATTCGTCAGAAGATCGTGTTATCCCATTTATTATGGTATCTACTTATATTGTATATCGATATCTCGATTGGAGTTGCAATGCGCTTCTTCCATACATTCCAAGTCACATAAAATCATAAAACCCTAATGTCTGAAACCTATCCAATTTTTCTTAACCTAAATCATAAATTTTTAGACAATTCCATAACACATATCAAATTGTTCAAATAGTACACAATCACGCCCATTGACAATTCCCGATTTTGTACAAAATGTAACCCTAATTTACAAACCTCCGTGCTCTGATTTCTTAATGAATGTTTTTACAAATATCAATGCCCGTTCAAAACCTTATTGAAATGACTGAACAAAATTTCGTATTCGTAAAACCGCTAACCCAAACTGGAAACCATAATTTTTTTCCCCATTTTTGCAAACCCTAAAAATTCTTTTCCATTCTTTTTTCCAAACCCTCTCCATTTTGCAAACCCTAATCGATTTTTAATCAAATCCAAAACCCTAATCCGACAAGCGGTACTACGGGCGACAAAGTTGTCGCCGAGTGGGTGGCAAGCAACTTGGTGCCGCCGAGTGGGTTAGCAAGACTTAGTTGTCGCCTGTTCCACCCTCGCAAAGAACTAGGTTGTCAGCTGTCCCACTCGGCAAAGACAGTCGCTCGAGGAGGGCTACAACCGAATTTATGCGCTAAGGGGGCTAGAAATGGAAATAAAAGATGCTAAGGGGCTAGATTAGTCCAACGTTCTATGCAAACAGCCAAGGACCTTTAGTTCTTAATTATTTAATCCACGTGTACACTTTTTAGTCGATCTTGATGCATGCATGCAGCTTGCTTCGGTTGCATCTTGCATGCATGAAGCAGCACAAGTGCTGCATGCTTTGGTTCCCATGCCATAAACAGAAATGTGACTTGATTTCTCCCTCTCTGCTAGCAATGGACAATAGCCGCTCCTTGCTGTTTGCGCCACTTTACATTTTCCTCATGTACAAACCTAAGAACAATTAAAGTAGTAGCATTAGGTAGTAACCAGTTCTCATATAAATAAAAACTAAATTAAACTAGGAGTGAGTTTACCTGTTGATTAATCTTTTTAGCTTGTGCTCGTGTAATAGGTCCAATCGGGATGTCCTTATCATCCTTCCCCTCTTGAAAAGAAGTCGTCCTCGAGTCTGATTGTTCGGATGCACAAGATGAATCCGATTGCTCATTTCGCGGCTGAACCCCGAATATAAGAAATGATATATGTATTCCTTCATAGCCTTCGAAGCACATCTTCACTTTAGGCTTGTACAAATCATATATACAACTGCATATAATTAAATAAAATAGTAGTAGCTCTGTGTCTCTAAGTATGATAATTAAAGACCGAATTAAATTAGAGTTCACCTGGTAATATTTAATGTGGCTCAATAGTTCTTTCCAGTCAAATAATATATTTAACTGAAAAGTATTAAGTGTGTCAAATCAAAAATATCATACTGATACATTGATGACCATAAGTTGCCATCCAAACCTAATAAATCAACAAAAACACACACTAAATAAGCTGTACCCTTAATTGATTATACAAGCACTTGTCTCTTGCCGACTTAACAAATTAAAACACGATACCTAGCAGAAGAACAGTAAATTAATCTACGGTAGGGGCCTTCCAAGTATTTAGCTTTGCTCCTCGGCCTCCGCTGCCTCCCTCTCTTCTGCTGCCGCTGCCATCAGCTCATCAAATTTCTCCGTCTTACCGAGCAATATTTCAATCTGGCCAGGGCAAGTTATATGAATAAGGGGACAGTCTTATAAATAAATTTTGAAAAAAAAAACAAGGTCACATTATTCGTCATGCGAAGAACACTAACCTTGGCCTTCTGGATAGGAAGGGTCCTCGAATCATATTTGACATCAACAGTAGATGTCATGATCTCTGCAAGCAATTTTGATGAAGTTAGAGACCGAAAAGAGAATGTAATCAAGTGAACATCATGAAAAACAAGACTCACTCTTCTCGACAGCAAGGCCGTTATTTTTCAGAATTTCAGCAACGGTCATCACGGTTGCAATGGTTGAAAGGACAGAGTTAACAGGTTCAGCAGGGCAAAAAAGGAATGTAGAAAAACGATAACAAAAAGTCATGAGGAAAGACAAAAGCAAAATATATCAAGTACGCATCAACACAAGTGCTGAAGCATTAACATAATATGATAATATGGCACACGTGGATGTAAATTTAACCTTATAAATCGTCAATAACAAAATTTACTGTCAAATGTTATAATAAGGCGCCTAAAACCAGTTGTAGCCCAAGACCTAGGTAGTAATGCACGGATCGCATTAGCTGACAGTCAGACTTCAGTCACAGCTGACGACAGACCGCTACGAGGGAGGACAATTTTTGGAGAAGGCGGCATTGGTAGTTTCAGATTTGATGCAAGTGATTCACTCAGCGCCAAGATTTACAGAAACAATGGCGCCCAAATATTACTCTACATGAGCATGTTACATGCTAAGAGCTAGAGGAGGACTGATGGCTGGACATATTATTCCATTAGAGAAGACAATAATACTTATTTTTCAAGTTGAAACTTATGGAGAGCCTACTGTTATAAAGCAATATTGGTTCATTGATCAATATTCAATAATCAATTAGTACTTCGCCCAACAGATGAAGAACTCAAGAATCAAAGAAGAATATGCCACACAAATGAAATATTTTTCTCAACAAAGCAGCTGGATAACCATGATACCATATAGAAAGAGCCACGATAAACTAAGTTAGCAGGTGCCGAAGTACCGTACCCAACTTTTGACAAGCAGAAAGATACCATACAATGACACATATTAACATAACAAGCAATCGATATTGCTACGCATACGACACGACACATCTTTATACGAAGAAAAGTCGGCTCCCTTTTCCGCTAAATCTCATTCACTCATTCTTAGCATAGCTTCCTGGCGATTAAATTAACCGAACCGAGGCCTAAACTAATACATAAACAAGGTTGAGGAGGTAAAAATTTACCCATGCCGAGGACCGAGAGCTCCACTTCGTTATGCAGCTGCATGTACCTCTGCACACAAAGCAACATTTTCTTAGGGCACATGCAAAATCACCGGCAACAAATTTATGAGGCTGACTTAATGAAATATTTTGATTTCATTTATGCAACATCCTGCGACATTCAAAAAATTCTCTGGAAAAAATCTCATTCTCAATCATATGTTACTGCAACATTTTATGACATCGGTTGCAATATCTCAAATCATCTGATGCAGTAAAAAAATTCTATAACCGCAACATGCAACATTTTTAAGGGCATATGTAACACCTGCAAACTCCACCGGCGTCACCCTCAACGACAGCACCGTGACGGGCACAAGAGGCGCCCGAGGGGCTCGTCGGCTCGCGAGGTGGAGCTCGGGCTCAGGGATGGCCGAGGGGGCTATGGTCGTCGATACCGTGAGGTGGAGGGACGGGGCCACGGGGGTGGGCGAGGGGGCTTGAGGGGGGCAGGGTCACTGGCGCTACGATGTGGAGGAACGGGGGTGGCCAAGGCGGATGTCAGGAGTGGCCGAGGAGAGCGGGGTCACCGGCGTCGCGAGGTGGAGAGACGGGAGCTCCGTGAGGCGGAGCTCAGGAGTGGCCGAGACGAAGTTCGGGGATGGCCAAGGCGGGGGACAGGGGTGGCCGAGGGGAGTGGGATCGCCGGCGCCGCGAGGTGGAGAGACAGGGGAGCTCCGCGAGGTGGAGCGGGGTCGCCGACGCCGAGCGAGGGGAGCTCCGCGAGGCGGAGCTCAGGAGTGGCCGAGGGAGGGGGATGGGGAAAATGGGGATTGAGTGGATGAGAAGCGCAGAGCGACGGGATAAAGCGAGAGTGACGGGATAAGGTGAATTGAAGTTATGCTTGACGTCTGGTGCATCGGACGCATGTACTATAGCGTTATCCGCACACAAAAACATCACACCAAATCAGCCTTGTTCGTCCCATGATAAACACTCATAAACGCGCGCAAATCTAGTCAAATCGCTCGCACATATATCTTAGCCAAAACCCCTACCAAAAGGGCAAGCCTTCTTAGGGTTTAAGCCCCCAAAACAAATAGAAACCCCTAAAACTGCAAGAAATCCCCAACCAACCGTGACGCTTTTCTGTTTCTCTCTTCCACAGGAAAGAAGATTGTAATTTTTTCTACCCTAGCGAGGTTGACATAGAAGAAGAGGGGCTTCTTGGTGTTGGAGACCTGGATGTGGTTCTTCTTGTGCCCCTCCGCTCCTCCCGCTATGGTTAGGTTGCTCACCGCCGCCATCGCCGCCGCGCAACAACACCACGAGTTATGGAGACTTCAGGGGAGCGCGAGTAGTGGAAGACAAGAAGAGATTTCAGTGGTGATGGAGGAAGCCCTGTCGCAGCATGGGGTGGCGGTGGGGTGAATGTACCATCTACCCTTATGAGTTGACGAGATCTTTTGGCGAGATCGTTCGTGTATAAATTCGTGCACACATATATAACATATTTGAAGAGTCTTCTGTAGATAATTAGTATCTGTATTTGTGTTCTGTGATAAGATTCTATGTGGCTTGTTGATTAGATGCAAATTATGTATGAAACTTTCATTTGTATGGATAATTACCTTATGTGTATTGGTTTTCTTATATTGATTAGAATGAAAAGCTTTTATTTTATTTTATTTGAAATCCGTTGCAATGCACAAGCACTTGGCTAGTAGTTATTAAACCTGGCCTAGCCATTGACCTAGCCGAGGTGTCGAAGTTATCGAGTTCTTGGTTGATCAAGAGATCAACGGTTGGATCGTACGTTTTATTAAAATATATTTTACTACGTATTCTATGTAAAAAATGTTAATCCTCTACAAATATGTAGTTCTAATTACATTTAACATAGTACAAAGCGATTAAAATGTTCCAATTTTATTAATTTATTATGGTATTATGGAGACGAAGCTAAGCAAATAACAAAGAGGAGTTGCTGGCCGTAATGAGAGAGTGAGAAATATGCTTTTTTAATGTGTAGCTACCGATTTTGCAAGGGGATTCTTACTAAAACCCTAGCAACACCCAAAGTACGAACACACCTGTAACGTCCCAATTTTCTGAGCCTTTTTGAAGATTTTCAAAATAAAAAGAACCATTTAGTTTTGATGAGAGTTCTAAAGCTTAACTTGAGATTTCGGAATTAAAGGTGTTTAAGATGATTAAATCAAACTTCAAACTAATCCAAAGTTGGTTTCTTTTGAGCTTGTTGGAGTTCTCTAGTGTTGTTTTTCTCCTTTCTCTGTTCGCTCCGTGTTTCCCTCGGCTCAACTCCTTCTTCTCCAGACCTCCCTTCGTTTGGATCTGAGGGTCCAGACCTCCCTTCGTTTGGATCTGAGGGTTCGGACCTCCCTCTCAGTCTAGACCTCCCTGTTGATCTAGACCTCCCCCTCCGTCAAGACCTCCCTATTGGTTTAGACCTCCCTTCAGTCTAGACCTCTCTGTTGGTTTAGATTCCCCCCTTCCGTTTGGACATTCCCTTAGGTCCAGATCTCCCTTTCGTTTGGATCTCTGGGTTGTCCTGGCGACCTCCGGGTGGTCTGGAGACTTGCCACGACCACCCCTCGTGTCAAAGACCAAAGACCACCCTCTTGGTCTTTTTGCAAATACCAACCTTTGAGGCCGCGACCTCCTCCTTTTTGTCGTTTTGCCGTGACCTCCCTCTGAGGCCGCGACCTCCTCCTTTTTGTCGTTTTGCTGCGACCTCCCTTTGAGGCCGCTACCTCCCTCTGAGGCCGCGACCTCCTCATTTTTGTCATTTTACCGCGACCACCCTCTGAGGCCGCGACCTCTCCTTTTTGTCGTTTTGCCACGACCTCCCCTTTTGTCCTCTAGTTGCGACCTCTCCTTGCGTCATGACCACCCCTCCTGGTCTTTTTGCAAAGACCACCCTCTCGGTCTTTTTGCAAAGACCACCCTCTTGGTCCGTGACCACCCCTTGGGCCGCAACCTCCTCTGTGGTCACGACCTCCTCTTGGGTCATGACCTTCCTTTCGACTGACCCCTTTTGTCAGTCCTGCTCACCTTCTCCTTCCTCTCGTTGCATCACTGCTGACACAAAGGACCTTGGGCATTAAATGATGTTGTGTCGCATTAAATGCTGCTACTTTTTGCAGTACCTAATCCCCCTTTTTTCACTTCCCCTACTTGCCCCCATCTCTTCCTTTACCTACCCTTGAAATCATGCATTTTCTTCAGGCTATAAAAGCCTGAACAACCATCTTTTATCTCCTTTAGCCTTCTCCAGCTTTCTTGCTCTGCTCAGGACCTTTTTCCTCGGGACCTTTTTCCTCAGGACCTCCTTCGACCTCTCCCTCTCAGTTGGACCTCCTCCCTAGAGCCTTTTTTTTTGTTCTTCTGTTCTTGAGTTTTTCCTGTGGTTCTTGTTTGGTAGTCTTGGGTTCTAATTTGAATTCGTTGTATTTATTTGGCTTTTTTCCGCACGAGTAGATTCCGGCTTCGCGGAAGAGTTCTTGGACCCGGCAACCTCTACCGAAGAATACCAGCTCTTCATTGAAGGCAAGTTGTAGACCTTTGATCATATCGAACCCAGTTTGCAAAACTACCTTGTTTTATATCAAACATGCATGGCTATTCGTATAAAAATAGTTTGGGAATTAGCTAAACACCCACTTGACAGTATGACTCATTGAATACTTGTGTTCAACATGTTGACATGTACCTTGGACACCATAGGTGGGTAATCTTAGTTGGACATTCTTATTGTGATAACCAATACGGTTGCGTATATTGCTTAGACCTGCTTTAGATGCGCGACGTGTCTCGATCACATGATTCAATAATGTTAAACTTGACTTAATGATATATAGAATTGTGGCGCGGCCACTGTTGTTAAAAGATGTTGTGCCATGACTGGGTGGTTATTTGGCCGGGTTGAACCCAAAATGATTCTTGCTCGGGCGAGTGATCATGCAGTAAAGGGGGTGCAATAAGCACACTGGGATGAGGAAGTCTCGCTTGAGTAGCCACTAAGGACTTAATCTTGTAAGCCATTGATCCGGGCCTTACCGTGCAACCACAAGTTCATTATGGGGTGAACTGGCCGACTAATTAGCAGATGTTTTGCTTTGGTTCTGTCATGAAGGTGTGACCTCCGAGTACCGGATGGTATCATTCGGCGCAAGGGGGGCCCAGCATGGCGAAACCTTAGTGGGCAGAACCAAGCCAAAACAGAGCTTTGTAAAAAGCCAGGTGATAGTCTCACCTTGATTCACATGTCTAAGGAAACATGTGTTGTATCAGGCGACTATCTCTTATGGGTAAAGTTGTACAATCTCTGCAGAGTGTAAAACTATTCGAATAGCCGTGTCCGCGGTCAAGGACATGCCTGGTGATTTCAAGCAAGGGTAGATTTTCTCAAAATGTTGATCTTGGTTGGTTTCGTGTGGTCTGGGTCGTGACTAGGGTGGTCGCATGTCTGGGTAGTGGACTGGGTGGTCCACGAGTGGTTTCAAAGAAAACTTGTTTACTTATGTATTAATCTTTCAACTTATGCTTTGCAATCTACTTACTATATTTCAAGTAAATTTTGCTTTCTGCAAACTAACCATAAAGACCTCCTTGTCAAAGCCTTGCATAATATTATTTGCATATTGTTCCCTACGACTTGCTGAGTACATTCAAAAGTACTCACGGCTTGTGCCCTCTGGTTGACCAGCAGCTGAAGAAGACCTCCCAGGGTGTTCCGATCTCTTTGTAGAGGAGGTCTTTGAAGACTAGGCGTGCTAGGACAACCTCTACTTGATTGCCTGTGGGCATGTCAGGCGGTCTCCACGTGTTATTTCGTTTTCCGTTGAGTTGTAGCCCTGCGGGGCAGCCTCTGTAAACAAGATTGACCATAAGGTCTTTTGTTGTTAATATTATTTTGCCTACTTCTTCTATCATTTGTGGTATGGTTGTTATGACATCGTTGTTGAACCTGTGGACCAGCTACCGATCTTGGGTCTGGTCCAGTGTGCACAGGAGGTCCTAGAGGTGGTCTACCCCAGGGGCCATATCGACTGAAGGACATAACCTTAGTTAGCATGGTCGTTTAGCCAAGAATTTCAAAATTTATTTTCTAAATCAAACCAACAGAGTAACCTGAGTAGTTATTCTTCTCTCATCTTATTCTATTCTTCTCTCATCTTACTTCAATCTTTTCTCATCTCAATCTATTCTTTCCTTGTCTCATTCTTAGATTCTTATATCTTATCCCCTCTGGAACTTTGTTTTCAAATTTAAATTGATCCCTCTCACCTCCATGGTCTCAATAGGATTGAGCTTTGTTTTAATTTGAGCACCCAGATAAGTTAAGTTAGAAGTGTTCCAATAGAGTACCCTCCTCAGTTTAGTACCGTTTAGTTCGTGTTTAGGACCTTCTGCTTAAGTTTTGTTGCATCTTTATAGCTCTCCGGCTATTTGCTCTTTGGGTTAAACCTACTTTCCCCAGTTAGGTTGTTCCATCCTTCTCCCTTGTTCTCGCTCACCCCTGTGCTTTTCCTTCTTATCTATTGTGCTTTCTTCTCCTCATCTATTAAGCCTGGGATGCTCTGTGCAGATGGACCAGACCTGCAGCTCAACAGGTCAAGATGAACCAGTGGATCCTTTTGTTCAGCTACCACCTCCTCCTCCGGTAGCTCCCGCAAATCAAGGCTTGGGGTAGTTTATGGCAGTCCAGACGCAGCTAATGAATGCCATGATGCAAAACATGAATCAGATGATGAATCAACAGAATCAGACATCTGCTGCTCTTCTTGCCATGTTGAACCAGAGCAACCAAGCAATTACCATACCACCACCGCCACCACCAGTTGCTCCCCAGTCAAGGTTGGCAGAGTTTATGAGGACTCGACCGCCTACGTTCTCTAGCTTCTCCAAGCCATTGGACATAGATGACTGGTTGCACTCTGTTGAGAAGAAGCTTGCCATCACTCGGTGTGACGACCGTGAGAAAGTATTATATGCGGCACACCAAGTGGAAGGCCCTGCTGCGGAGTGGTGGGAGAGTTATTGCGCCATCCATGAAGACCACCAGAGTATCACTTGGGCTGAGTTGTCAGAAGCTTTCCGCCACTCTCACATCCCGGATGGAAAGGTGGAGATGAAGAAGAATGAGTTCCGTGAGCTGCGCCAAGGGAACATGTCGGTAGGTGAATACCTCAACAAGTTCACTCGACTCTCTCGATATGCTCTAGAGGACGTCGCCACAGATGATGCCTGTCAGAAATGTTTTAAAAGAGGACTCCACCCTAGCTTGAAGGTTCAAGTCGTTGGCAATGATTATACGGATTTCCAGCATCTGGTGAACAAAGCCATGCTGATAGAAGAGTCTCGCCGAGAGCTTGCAGAGTTTCATAAGAGGAAGTCGGTACAGCATGGAGCTCATCAGGGACCTCCGCAGAGGGCTAGGACGAGTGCACCACCTCCTGCCCGGTTTGCTCCTCCGGTTGCTCCCAGGACCTCCCCAGTGGCACCCCTCGGTCACCCCAGGTTTGCGCAGCCTCGGCAACACCAACCAGCAGCTAAGGACCACCGATCAAGCCGCGGGGATCACATGTTTCAATTGCCATCAATTGGGACATTACGCTAGCAGATGTCCCTTGAAGCAAGGACCTCCTCAGGTCAAGTTCAGCATGGGAGCTACTCCACCCAGGACCTCCCTGCCAGGAGAAGGACGTGGAGCTCCTCCGACCTTCGCTGCACCAGCCAAGACCTCCCCACCTATTGGGAGAGGTCGTGTGAACCATGTCACAGTGGAGGAGGCCCAGACAGCCTCGGACGTCATGCTGGGTAAGTTCCTAGTAAATTCAGTACCTGCCACTATTTTGTTTGATTCTAGAGCTTCGCATTCATTTGTTTCTTGGATTTTTGCTGCAAAGCATCAGTTGAAGGTTTTGCCTCTTAAGACCTCCTTGTTGGTCAAATCCCTAGGTTCAGAGTTAAGTACGAACCAGGGTTGTCCACAAATTAAAGTGATCATAGGAGAGGTAGAATTTCTAGCCAATCTGATCCTCACCGACACCAAGTCCTTAGATGTGATCTTGGGAATGGATTGGCTTACTGGTCACTAAGAAATCTTGGATTGTGGTGGAAGAAGCATCACCTTGGTCAGCCTAGTTGGAATTAAAGTAAAGTTTGGAGCCTCCTCGGAGAAGCTTGAAGAAGCAGTGGTCTGCAGTGTCAAGGCTGTGTCTTTAGAAGACGTCCCAGTGGTTTGTGAGTTTCCAGATATTTTCCCGGATGAGTTATCCGGAATACCACCCGACCGAGACTTGGAGTTCGTCATCAACCTGGTCCCTGGAACTACACCGATTTCCAAGAGACCTTACCGTTTGCCTATGGACGACCTGGTCGAGTTGAAGAAGCAAATTGAGGAGATGCAAGCTAAATGTTTTGTTAGACCAAGCTCTTCCCCTTGAGGAGCTCCAGTGATCTTTGTTGCAAAGAAGGATGGCACCTAGCGGATGTGTGTGGATTATCGCGCACTCAACAAGGTCACCATCAAGAACAAGTACCCTTTGCCCAGGATTGATGATCTATTCGACCAGTTGAAGGGAGCTGGAGTGTTCTCTAAGATAGATTTGAGGTTAGGATACCATCAATTGAAGATTCGTCAAGAGGACATCCCTAAGATAGCTTTTGCAACCCGTTATAGACTATATGAGTACACAGTTATGTCTTTTGGATTGACCAATGCCCCTGCCTACTTTATGAACTTGATGAATAAAGTGTTCATGGAGTATTTGGATAAGTTTATCATTGTCTTTATTGACGATATCCTAGTGTACTCTCACAGTGAAGAAGAGCATGAAGAGCACCTTCGCTTAGTCCCGAGCAAGCTTAGAGATCATCAACTCTATACTAAATTCGGCAAGTATGAGTTCTGGTTGAAGGAAGTCACCTTCTTGGGATACGTCTTGTCTGCAGAAGGAGTTGCCGTCAATCCTAGCAAGGTCCAGAATGTGCTCAATTGGGAGTCACCCAAGTCAGTACCTCAGTTCAGAAGCTTCCTTGGAATGGCAGGCTACTACCGAAGGTTTATGGAAGGGTTCTCCAAGATAGCAAGACCTCTCACTCAATTGCTGAAGAAAGAAAAGAAGTATGCTTGGACGTCCGATTGTGAGCAGAGTTTTCAAGAGCTAAAGAAGAGACTAACCACCGCTCCAGTGCTAATTTTGCCATATGTCCAAAAGGACTTTGAGATTTTCTACGATGCCTCACGACAAGGTCTCGGCCGTGTCCTAATGCAAGAAAGAAAGGTATTGGCTTATGCTTTCCGCAGCTAAAGCCTCATGAGATCAGTTACCCCACTCATGATTTATAATTGGCAGCCGTAGTGCATGCTTTGAAGATATGGCGCCATTACCTCATCGGTAACCGCTGTGAGGTCTACACTGACCATAAAAGTTTGAAGTACATCTTCACTCAAGCTGATCTTAATATGAAGCAAAGAAGATGGTTGGAGTTGATCAAAGACTACAACATGGGCATCCATTATCATCCAGGAAATGCTAATGTGGTAGCCGATGCTCTGAGGTCTAGACCTCCCTGTTGGTTTAGACCTCCTTGTTGGTTTAGATTCCTCCTTCCGTTTAGAATTTCCCTTAGGTCCAGATCTCTCTTTCGTTTGGACCTCCGGGTTGTCCTGGCGACCTCCGGGTGGTCCTGGAGACTTGCCACGACCAACCCTCGTGTCAAAGACCAAAGACCACCCTCCTGATCTTTTTGCAAAGACCACCCTTTGAGGCCGCGACCTCCTCCCTTTTTGTCGTTTTGCCATGACCACCCTTTGAGGCCGCGACCTCCTCCTTTTTGTCGTTTTGCCGCGACCTCCCTATGAGGCCGTGACCTCCTCTTTTTTGTCGTTTTGCCGCGACCTCCCTCTGTGGCTGCGACCTCCTCTTTTTTGTCATTTTGCTACGACCTCCCCTTTTGTCCTCTAGTCGTGACCTCTCCTTGGGTCACTACCACCCCTCCTGGTCTTTTTGCAAAGACCACCCTCTTGGTCCGCGATCACCCCTTGGGCCGCGACCTCCTCTGTGGTCACGACCTCCTCTTGGGTTATGACCTCCCTTTCGACTGGCTCCTTTTGTCAATCCTGCTCACCTTCTCATTCCTCTCATCGCATCACTGCTGACGCAAAGGACCTTGGGCATTAAATGTTGTTGTGTCGCATTAAATACTGCTACTTTTTGCCGTACCTAATCCCCCTTTTGTCACTTCCCCTACTTGCCCCCATCTCTTCCTTCACCTACCCTTGAACTCGTGCGTTTTCTCTGGGCTATAAAAGCCCGAAAGTACCATCTTTATCTCCTTTAGCCTTCTCCGGCTTTCTTGCTATGCTCAGACCTTTTTCCTCGGTGACCTTTTCCTCAGACCTCCTTTGACCTCTCCCTCTCAGTTGGACCTCCTCCCGAGAGCCTTTTTTTAGTTCTTCGTTTTTGAGTTTTTCCTGTAGTTCTTGTTTGGTAGTCTTTGGTTCTTATTTGAATTCGTTGTATTTATTTGGCTCTTCTCGCACGTGTAGATTCCGGCTTTGCGGAAGAGTTCTTGGACCCGACGACCTCTACCGAAGAATCCCAGCTCTTTATTGAAGGCAAGTCGTAGACCTTTGATCATATCGAACCCAGTTTGCAAAACTACTGTGTTTTATATCAAACATGCATGGCTATTTGTATAAAAATGGTTTGGGAATTAGCTAAACACCTACTTGACAGTATGACTCCTTGAATACTTGTGTTCGACATGTTGACATATACCTTGGACACCATAGGTGGGTAATCTTAGTTGGACATTCTTATTGTGATAACCAACATGGGTGCGTATATTACTTAGACCTGCTTTAGATGCGCGACGTCTCTCGATCACATGATTCAATAATGTTAAACTTGACTTAATGATATACGGAATTGTGGCGCGACTCACTGTTGTTAAAAGATGTTGTGCCATGGCTGGGTGGTCATTTGGCCGGGTTGAACCCAAAATGATTCTTGCTCAGGTATGCGAGTGATCGTGCAATAAAGGGGTGCGAGAAGCACATCTGGGATAAGGAAGTCTCGCCTGAGCAGCCACTAAGGACTTAACCTTGTAAGCCGCTGATCCGCCTTACTGCAACCACAAGTTCATTATGGGTGGACTGGCGGCTAATTAGCGATGTTTTGGTTTGGTTCTCATCATGAAGGCGTGATCTCCGAGTACCGGATGGTATCACACTGCAGGGGGCAAAGATGGCTAAACCTTAGCGGCGTAACCAAGCCAAAATGGAGCTTTGTAAAAAGCCGGGTGATAGTCTCACCTTGATTCACATGTCTAAGGAAACATGTGTTGTGTTAGGCGACTATCTCTTGTGGGTAAAGTTGTGCAACCTTTATCGAGTGTAAAACTATTCGAATAGCCGTGTCCGCGGTCAAGGACATGCCTAGTGATTTCAAGTAAGGGGTAGATTTTCTCAAAATGTTGGTCTTAGTTGGTTCCGTGTGGTCTGTGTCGTGACCAGGGTGGTCGCACGTGGTCTGGGTTGTAGACTGGGTGGTCCACGAGTGGTTTCAAAGAAAACTTGTTTACTTATGTATTAATCTTTCAACTTGTACTTTACAATCTACTTACTATATTTCAAGTAAATTTTGCTTTCTGCAAACTAACCATAAAGACCTCCTTGTCAAAGCCTTGCATAATATTATTTGCATATTGTTCCCTATGACTTGCTGAGTACATTCAAAAGTATTCACGGCTTGTGCCCTCTGGTTGATCAGAAACTAAAGAAGACCCCCCCCCCCCAGGTGCTCCGAGCTCTTTGTAGAGGAGGTCTTTGAAGACTATGCGTGCTAGGACATCCTCCACTCGATTGCCTGTGGGCATGTCGGGCGGTCTCCACGTGTTATTTCGTTTTCCGCTGAGTTGTAGCCTTGTGGGGCAGCCTCTGTAAACAAGCTTGACTATAAGGTCTTTTGTTGTTAATATTATTTTGCCCGCTTTTTTTATCGTTTGTGGTATGGTTGTGATGACATCGTTGTTGAGCATGTGCACTCCCCATCGATCTTGGGATCGGGTCCAGTGTGCACAGGAGGTCCCAGGGTTGGTCTACCTCGGGGGCGCGACAACACCCTTCAATTTTGTGTTGAAAAACTCTTTCATTTGAGGGGTTTCTTGTCTACCGGCCTCATGAGCAAAATCGGCTGGGCCAGCTGGGTCCGATCATATGAGTATGACCAGCCTAACAAAACCTCTGGTCTGAATTTTTTCGGTTCAACCGCTGGCTGGTCCGGGTTTTATAAAATAGGGACTCTGCTCAACTCCAGCGTCTAGGGCATCATATATCTTGGCTGTTTTTTTTTTAGATAGGCACCCGGGTTCGAGACTGAGTGGACGGGGACTTTAACGACGTCCTCTAACAAGCGAACAACTTACGGATTCATGGCTCTTGGCTGCTCATCCTGTCCTATCAAGAACCCCCAAGCCTGCGATCAGATCCAGCTTAGTCTGTTGTTTACTTGTTTATAGGTCCCACCTCCTTCCTCTGCCACGTCGGATGCATCATAGATTATTAGAACCGGATCTGCTACTGTTGTTAGAAGTCTAATAGTAATGAGACCGTATGTGTTTTGCATCGTCCATCAAGCGATCAAGGTCTTGTGTGACGACTTGACAGAAACCCTGGTTTGTATGGAGTGCCAATTTTTGATCCAAGGGTCTACTTACATGTCTAGTTACATCACACTATTGTAGCGAATCCAAATCCTCTTGGTCAGCTGTTACATGTTGTGATTCAAATTGTCGGCTTCTTGGAACTCATCCCATGACCATGAGTATTGACGGTTGCAATGGATGACAATGGTGAGTCGGGCTAGAATTCACTTTTGGCATTAGCTGATGAGGACACACCTAGCACATGTACATTCTCCGTCTTAAATTGCTGCATTAAATGTCATCGTTTTTCTTGGATATCAAGTAAAGAGTTATAAAGTTGAACTTTACAACATGAATTGGATTATAGCTAATTGCAAACAACCTTCCATGTGGGTATCCCTAAAACACAGCAAATTAATCAAGAGATGAATCTTTTCCTCACTGAGCTATGCATTGATTTCTATAAGAATAGATTGCTACCTAATGCCTCTACTTTACTTATTATAAGGTTTCATCAAGAAGAAGATTTGGAGGCAAAGGAAAATATGCAACTACAATTTCAAGTTCTGAACCAACTATATAAGCCCCAACTGGACCAATGACAAGGGCTAGGGCAAGACAAATGCGACAAGAGATTCGAGGAAGATAACACAATGGATGGGAAAGAAGTATTGAAAACTTGGGAAGATAGCCACAGAAGATCATGAAACCACATAAGATGAATATAATGATGTCATTACATATGTCATCATAGCCACAGAAGATCACCATGAATGTGATGTAAGCGCATGCATCATCATGCACCGCCACATTGTAGCACATGTATTGTAGCAACCGACCTAAAAACACTATATAAGGAGGGGTACCCCCTCCTATATAAGATAGAGTTGAATTTTTAGAAATAGAGCATTTGTTCATCTTTGTGTGTGAGCCATTTCCACCACTAATTGGGATTGGGTGTTATCTCTGAGTTGCTAATTTGTTGTTCTTATGATTCTTTGGGATTACTTGAACGTGTCTGCTCCGCGATAGCAAGCAAACAAAGGTTGTAGCCTGTGGTTGAGTAATTTGAGTGCCGCAAGTTGTCGTATAGAGTCGGTGGTTGGCCGTATCAATTGCTAGGTTGCATGGGCTAGTAATCCTACGCTGTGAAGATCAGAACAACCCTGCCCTGCATCAGTTGGTATCAGAGCTCAAGGTTGACACGGTAAGATTTGTATCCCTAGTATTCATATATTTATTGTTTTCTTTCCTATCCAGAAAAAAGCCACACAAAAATATTGATCTTTGCCGTAGTTTCAATTGAAAATTTTGGTGAGTTTTGCTAGGTTTAGATCCATTAGAACCCTGCTTACTTGCTGATCCAAACTCTTTATTTGTGTTGCTTTTGTTTGAGCTAATTTGTTCGGTTTTAATAACCAGAAAATCATTGTAAGTCGAATAGAAAGTTGTTGTGTTGCATAGAACTTCACTCAGATTTGAAATTGCACAACTTGGTAATTTAAGCTTCACTTATATTCTATTCAACACCCATTCTGTCCTTTGTGAAAACTTTGGTCCTAATTAAAGACTAGCTTTTGAGTATTGCTAGGCTTTGCACACTTGATATATCATTTTTTTTTATTTTTGAAACCGAATTATTGGATATCTTGTGAGCTCTTGATATATGTGCCGACCTTAGTGCGAAAGAAAAATCAAAGAGAAAATAGTACAAAAGAAAGAAAGAAAATAGAAAAGAAGTAAGTAAGAAAGAAAAGTAAGAAGTGCCATGGTCAATACTTTTATCAAGCATAAATCCCTTTCCAAAGTTCGGTATAGTTTGTTATTCTTGTGTGCAAATCCGTAGCCCATTTACATCAATTGCAATCAAGCTAGTGTCTTTTTATAACTTGTGCAACACGAGCTATTTTGTTCTTCACTTATACCAGATGTTATAGCTCATTTCTTGGTTGCATTAAGTTCTATTACCATTGCATGTGAATTGTTATAATCTTCACTTATATCAAAATATTAGCAACTAGGCATTGTATTCTAGTTTGGATTATTACTTAACTTTAAAATATCTAGAATTTCAATTGCATAGGATTATACTAACCTTCTAAGCTCCACAAAATAGCCATTGTCATTTACAACACTTGGACCTTGATTCACTTAATCCATCACCTTTGTGTTGTCTACTATCACCGAAGTATGTACAGTTCTTCAATCTAAGATGCAATCATAAGAACTTCGGTAAGCAAGGGGTGAGGTTGAGCGATTCTACATATATTCTTGTTGTTTTTTTTATATAATCATGGCAGGTTATGAGTATGCAGAATTTCCATTCTATGGGAGTAATGATCCAAACGATACCTCAAATGGGAGAAACAAATAGAATTAGAATTCAAACGCCGCCAATTTGTTGGCTGTAGGAAGGTGTTGCAAGCCACCGTGGAATTCGAAGATTACACAACTTATTGGTGGACGCAATATCCAAGAAGGCACTTTGTGAAAACTTGGGAAGAATTGAAGAGGATCATGAGAGGCGAATTTGTACCATATTATTAGTGCAAAGTAAATTCAAAAGACATGTTTACTCTTAAGCCACCAATCTAAGAGAGCAAAGTAAAGTCAAAAGCCATGTTCACTCTTAAGCCTCCAATTCAAGAGAGCCAAGAGAAGTCTAAAGCCAGGTTTAATCTTAAGCCCTCAATTCACGAGAATACGGTTGAGCATGGGACTTTCCCTTTGACCGAAGTGTTGAGTAGTGCTAGCAACTACTTGCAACACATGATGAGGTCAAGGTTGATGGTGGGTCTTGGCAGGATAAGATACATCAAAACCTATGGAATGGTGAGAGCCACGTAGCTAAATTGAGTGAGAGTGCTAATAATAGTAAGTTGTGTGATTCCACCATATGTGAGGTTGAGCGCATTCAAATTGAGAGCGAGAGATATACACAAAAAGAAATGAGAGAAGTAGATGGTAGCAAATGTGAGGTTGTTTCTAAAATTAACAACTTAATGTCTACTTCTAGTTGTGTTTCTCTTGGTGTGCAGGTTGACTATGAAGTTAAGGAACTGAATGATAAAGAACCCGCACTAGTTGAAAAGAAAGATGATGAGACAGTCATAGGAGAATAGAGAACACTTGCTGCCCCATTGTTAGATCATGAAGAAATGCAACCTATAGCACCTACACATCTGATGAGGTTGAAATAGGTAACAATGGTACTAAATTGGTTGTTCATCAAGAGAAGGTGAGTAAATGTGAGAATTGTTGTGCTCAATTGAAAATTCCATGTTCTGAATTTCATATCCTCAATTTACATAATGTGGAGTTGATCACTCATAAGAAAGTTCTTAGTAGGATATTCACCAATGATTCATTATGTTATATAAAGTTTGATAAACCTATTGAGCTAGATAGGATAATTGGGAAAGTTTTGGAAATAATATCCTTGAAGTGTTTGCATAGAAATTACACCTACACCAACAAATTTACTTTGGTTGGAGATTATGGTGTAGACAACAGGTTCTACGTGTATAGAATATATATTACATGTGATAATTTTGCCGAATTAACACTAGAAGTAATGGGCAAACAATTTTCTATGACATGTTTTGTTCAGCTCGAATCAAATCCAAGAGATAATGCTTATTGTGTAGAACAATTTATATTGCCTACTTGTTCGTCCTTTGCATTGTACACACGTATAAGCAATCAAAATAGCACAGTTGATGCATGAAAGATGCTAAAAAATTTCTCATCAACATTAAAAGGATTTGATGTTCAAATGGTGAAATTTGATCATATGAGTTAATTATGAAATTTAGAAGTTATGGTGCTACCCATTAGTAACTTGTTTACATGCTTTCAAAAGTCAAGGACGACTTTTTCTCATAAGAGGGACAATGATAAGAATGCAGTGCTAATTACACATACACATTATATATGTCATTTGACTCTTGTACTTATGGCTATTGTTCGGCTAATCATGATGCGCAAAACAAAGGGATTACTAAAACGGATGATAAATATATTTACCATGCATATACGTTGTTCTCTTTGTTTAGTACACTTTCAAGCCATTAAAAGCTGAGGATGGTTCTTCTTGAAGAAGGGGAGGATGATGTGGATACACCTAGCACATGTACATCCTCTCCGTCTTAAGTTGCTGCATTAAAGGTCATTGTCTTTCTTGGACATCAAGTAAAGAGTTGTAAAGTTTAAAGTTGAACTTTACAACATGAATTGAATTATAACTAGTTGCAAACAACCTACTACGTGGACATCCTTAAAACACATCAAATTAATCAAGAGATGAATCTTTTCCTCACTAAGCTATGCATTGATTTCCATAAGAATGGATTGCTACATAATGCCTCTACTTTACTTGTTATAAGGTTTCATCAAGAAGAAGATTGGAGGCAAAGGAAAATATGCAACTACAACTTCAAGCTCTGAACCAACTATATAAGCCCCAACTGGACCAATGACAAGGGCTAGGGCAAGACAAATGCGACAAGAGATTCGAGGAAGATAACACAGTAGATGGAAAAGAAGCATTGGAAACTTGAGAAGATATCCATAGAAGATCATGTAGCCACAAAAGATGAATATAATGATGTTATCACATATGTTATCATAGCCACAGAAGATCGTGTAACCACAGAAGATCATCATAACATGATGTAAGCGTATATATCATCATAGCCACAGAAGGTCGTGTAACCACATAAGATAACCATGAATGTGATGTAAGCACATGTGTCATCATGCGCTAACGTACTGTAGCACATGTATTTAGCAACCGACCTAAAAAAATATATAAATAGGGGTACGTCCTCCCATGTAAGACAGAGTTGAATTTTCAGAAATAGAACACTTGTTCCTCTTTGTGTGTGAGCCATTTCCACCACTAATTGGGATTGAGTGTTATCTCTGAGTTGTCACTCTATTGTTCTTGTGATTATTTGGGATTGCTTAAAGGTGTCTGCTTGACAATAGCAAGTAGACAAAGGCCGTAGCATGTGGTTGAGTAATTTGAGTGCTACAGGCTGCCGTATAGAAACGATGGTTGGCCGCATCAATTGCTAAATTGCATAAGCTAGTTATCGCTAATCCTACGCCGTGAAGATTGAGACAACCCCACCCCGCATCATTAGCTCTGATCGATCAGGACCCGGGGTCCTAAACTCGCCAGGAGCACCAGCATTGGATCAACGGGGAAACCGAGTTCTGTACCAAGTTCTTTTTCCAAAGGTATTCAGTTATGCTTGAACGATTCAGGGAAAAGTAATGTCAGCTTACAGATTAGGGCTGAACCATGCATAGCCGGGGTGTGAAATAAGTCACCCCAGGTCGGAAAAAAGCTTACAGATTAGGGGAAGAAAAATAGAAGTGACGAATTCTTGCAATCTTACCGAGGCTATCACTATAGTTGTTCTTGTACGACAAAATCCTGAGTAGCAAAAAAGGGACCAATTTAATACTACAGGTCAACCTGTTAATCTAGAAATCAAATTTTCATCGTGCCTTTGGCTACAGCCACAAGTTCGGTTGATCTGAGCGTCCTGAATGGAACAGCTCTCCACATCCTGAAGCAGATGAAACTTGGAAGCTCTATCTTTGCGCAGCAACTGCATTACAACATGCAGCAATTGCCCAAATGCAGCGAGATTGTTTCGGTGGAGGTCATTGCTGTATCTGCTTTGGCTAATGTTGTTTTTCAGAATCTCCTAGCCTTTTCAACCACCGCAAACCGAGGTCACATCCAGCCTCAGCTGCGATTTGAAACTGCTCCTTTGCTAGCTTTACTGGGTCCTGCTGTACGGTCCTTTTCCGCATCTTCCCAGTTGACGGACTCTTACCGGAGTTGAACCTGGTAATTACTGCAGGTACTTCAGCACCTGAAACAATTACACCGTTAGGGTTAAAGGATAGGCTTGGAAGAATCTAATAGTTCCAGTCCAAATTCAACAAGAGCATTTAATCATTAGTAATGGTGGATCTGATAACTTCACCACCTGCTTTAGATTGTAAAATAATAACCAATATTCCATGAAGAATAATATGACAATGTGTGATTAGCTCCTGACACATTAGAGTTACTTGTCTACAAACCTTTCAGAAGAAGGGATCCATACGCAATTGCAGCTCCAGCATGTCCCTGCAGACGATCAAAACTCAGAAGTCGGAACAGAAATTAACTTCACAATTCATGTGATTGCGATCTGTAAGTAAATCAAACAAAATTTTGAGTTGATCACTAATTTCCACCTTTTCTGAAGCTCTATGGAAACACCACATAGCCGAAGCTATGTCCCTCTTGACACAATCGCCAGTTAAATATACAGCACCTAGAAGATATAAAGCACCGGGATGAAACTGCATTCAAATATTCAGGTAAAAACTGACTAGGCTTATCAAGAAGCAAATCAGAAAAGATGTGATCAACATTCAGGTGAGAAGCATACCTGGTCAACAGCTTTCTCAATATAATGGAAAGCCTGTTGATCGGACTGAACATAGTCATTCTAAAAGAGCAACAAAGGTAAACTATCAACTGAAGTAAACAAAAATTCCATGCGAATCAAGTACAGAATGAATCGGTTAACTGCCTAACAAACAACTACGATTGAATTAATTAAGTGGAAAGGAAAGGGGGCACGAAGCGTGGAAACTGGAAACCTCAATTCTTAGACGACATCCAAGTTCATACTGTGCATCTGGATCACCCATGTTTGCAGCTTCAACTAACAAAGCAGCACCACTGCACACATGTATAGTGAGAAAAGCTTAATCTGGCATGGGCCGGGTACTATTCACGCGGAACAGTACTACCTGCAATTATTAGGAAAGATTTATTATTTAGGAATCTATCTATTATGTGTTTGGTATTATCTATTAGTTAGACGAGTTATTATTAGATTAGATTGTTAGAGATAAGTTTCTTTAGAGATTATTTCTTAAGGATCAAGTTGTGTCATCTCTATAAAAGGGGTAGCATAGCACATATCCATTATCAATCAAGCAAAAAGATGAATAAATCTAATCTCTCTTCCAAGGTTCTATCATCTCAGTCTATAGTCTAATATCTCATCCCACCAAGCCGACACTGTCGGCCTTCTTCCTGGTGGTGTTTACCCCATTATGAACTAAAGTTAATGACATTCAGTATCAGAGTAGTTGATCCATTCCCATGACTTCTGCTACTATGGTTATGGTTATGGTAACAAATCAGACCATCAAACCTGCCGCCGAGTCGTTGGCCATGATAAAGGCTAACGCCAACAAAATAGCCACAAGTATCAACGACAACGACAAAGATGGTGGCCATCTTCCTCGACATGCATGCTACTTTAGAAAAGATGACCGCGGCAGCCATAGCGGGGTTGACGGAACCTGCCACAACGCTGTTGCATCCTGCCGCCGCGTCGCCGAAGCCTACCGCGGTAGAGCCAAAACCTTTAGCGGTGTTGCTGAAGTCTATTGCGGCAGCTGCCACGTCTTGCCGCGACGCTGCTCGAAGCTCGCCATGACTCATCAAGTCCGCCGTGGCCACCGTAGCCCTCAAGGTTCTTCGCCATGATCGCCAGAAGAACCGTCGAGTTTGCCGCAACCACGTGTGGAGGCAACGATCTCGAAGGACTCATGTCGCCATCGCAACCCCTCGTCAGCATGGGGTCACCTAAGGCTTCAGCTATGGCCGCCACCACAACTCGAGGACGAGTTGTCACGAAAGGAGGAAAGTAGTTGTCACGGGCCGAGTAGGAACAGTAACTACCCACAATTATTAGTAAAGATTTATTATTTAGGAATCTATCTATTAGGTGTTTGGTATTATCTATTAGTTAGGCAAGTTATTATTAGATTGGATTGTTCTTTGTTAGATATAGGTTTCCTTAGGGATTATTTCTGAGAGGTCAAGTCGGGTCATCCCGATAAAATAGATAGCATGTATCCATTTCAATCAAGCAAGAAAGATGAATTAATCTAATCTCCCTCCCAAGGTTCTATCATCTCAGTCTATAGTCTAATCTCTTATACCACCAAGCTGACACCGTCTGGCCTTCTTCATGGCTGTATTTATCCTGTTATGAACTAAGGTTCGTGACAAATCCACATGACAAATCTATTGAAGGCAAGTTGTTTATCGTGTGGTGGCAGCAAAATAATGTTCCAACCAGAAGACAGCCAAATATAAGGATGATTTTGCTTCCTTAGTTTTTATAATCTAATCGTGTGGCCAGTCTTTAAGATGGCCAAGGCAGTAAGCATTCTCCCAATTTTTTTTCCAATTGAGCTGCTAATCTCAATAATTTTCTCTTCCAATTTTTTACAGTTGAACTACAGTAGCAGCAAAGTTTGATGCAACTAATTGGATGCATAATGTTATTTCTTGTGTACTCACAGTCCAGATCCATTGTTTGTAGCCTAGTATAGTGTTGTATCGTCTGATCTGATAGATAATCCAGAATCCGACATCTTGTATGCAACAAGGCAACTAATGCACAAACAGCATCTGGTTTTCAGAATCATGCCACTGACATACTAGCCAAACCACGTAAAGGCATCTAAACTCTAATTGTGAAAAATATATCAAAATAACAACAAAATGACAAAACTAGCTTTTTTTTCACAATGTGTTTGCAGATTCCTGGAATAACAGTGGAACAAGGAAATAGAACATGGCATCAGAGTAACTTGCACAACATAGGAAACAAAGTTGTATATACTAACATCGCCATAACCAAAAGTTACCCACATGTCCTTACAAGCTCCGGGAACATGGTTGTATACTAATGCACAAACATAGAAAATAAAGTTGTGTAAAATTTACACGAAGCTTGGTATAATGGTGTATTGTCTGATCTGATATATCATCCAGAATCCGACATGTGCTATGCAACAAGCTAACTAATGCACAAACAGTATGCAGTTTTCAGAATCATGCCAGTGACATAATAGCCAAGTCACTTACAAAGAATTCAAAATTTCATCAAACATATCAAAAGGTATCTAAACTCTAATGTGAAAATGTGTCAAAATAGCAACAAAAGTGGTGAAACAAACTAGTTTTTTCTTTTGAATTGCGTTTGCAGGTTCCTGGAATAACATTGGAACAAGCAAATAGAACATGACATTAGAGTAACTTGCACGACATAGCAAAGAAATTTGTGCTATACTAACATCGGCAGAAGCAAAGTTACCCACATTGCTTTACAAGCTCCGGGAACATGGTACTTGAAATGCATCTTGGCCAGCCAATACCTCGCATGGGTGTTCATAATGTCAATCTCCAGAGCCAGTTCAAAATTCTCCTTTGCGCCCTTTAGCACGCAGAAAGATTTTGCACAAACAAAATGTAAAAACGCCATTGGACAAAACCATCAACAAAGCACTACAAAGTGATAGAAAATTGGGGCAGAAGAGGAAGACGAATCCAGAGCTGTATACCCTGAGGAGCGGGATTAGGCGCTTGTCGTTGCGGTCGGCGTAGTCGATGACGCGGTCAACCTCCTGGAGGGCGCTCCACCCCTTGGCCACCAGCTCCATCGCCTTCTTGTTCCTGTCGTGCATCAAACTCTGCAACCACGCAAAATTGCATATTTTTACTCAACACCAACGCCTAGAGCATGGGATCAAAAGATCGCGAGATCCACCCGTCTCATTCGGTGCCACACTCACCTGGTGATTCAGCGCGGACGCGAGCTGGGTGGCGCGCTTGGAAGAGGAGGAGGAGGAGGACGAGGCGGCGGCGGCCACCCGCCGCACCGACGCGGTGAACATGGCGGCGCGGCGACTTTCTCCCGCGAGCCCAGCCCGGGAGGAGAGCGGCGTGACGGGCCTAGGCGCCTAGCCGCCGCTAGGGTTTGAGCCTGCTCCGACTCCTCCCGCTTCTGCCTCTCTTCCTTCTCCCACCTCAGTCCAGCAGCTGCCTCGGAGTCGGAGGCGAGGCGGTTCAGGCGCTGCCGTGTGGGCCCCACCTGCCGGCGAGAGAGTCTGCAAACGACGCCTGGTTTATGGATAGGGTCGGCCCTGCTCTAAGCCCAACCTTTACTGTGGACACTGGGCCGTTTTCGGCTTGACAGACCAGATCAGCACGACACATTGAATTGCTCACGTCTTAAAATCTCATTTCTCAAAAAAAGCAAAAAAAAAAAAACCATCTCTCTCTCTCACGCACACACAAGAAGAAAGAGATTTGATTTGAGATGGCTAGTGAGATCACTAGAACATTCTGAAAGGAGTTTTTTTTTTTTTGTAGAGGTTCCAACAAGATCATAATAGCAGCTATTGCTGTACATGAAGGTGCCCCTGAAGAAAGTAATGAGCACATTCAGATCGACAATAAACTGCTTTCACTAACCAAATTACCGTAACAGAAAAACCAAAGGCCCTAACTTCTTGTTTACAGTATCCAACCACCCAGTAAGAAGCCCCTGAAGACATGCGTTTCGTCAATAGCCAAAGAGCATTTTTTTATTTTTTATTTTTTTAAAAAATATTTTAAAGATAGTCTCTTCTTAACTTTAATTTCAATTCTGACCTTTTTGGTTACGCCATGACCCATAACGTGATCAAATCGTATTGTCACGCCGCCAACCGTGGCGTGACCAAATTGTGCTGTCATGCCACCAACCCTTTTGGATGCGTTCGTTTTGAGGCTAAATCATGTCACGCCAATAAGAGTGGCGTGACAACACAGTTTGATCACATCACGATTGGTGGTGTGACAGTACAGTTTGATCATGTCACATGTCATAGCGTAACCAAAGGAGTTAGAATTGAAAATAAAGTTAAGAATGGATTATCTTTTAAATAACTTTAAAAAAAGATTAAATAATAAAAAGGATTCATAGCCAAAAGGGCACGCACTTTCCTCACATTACAGAATCGTTGCTAAGAGTATCACGAAGCAGAAGAGTTAAAGGATCAGGACGCTGTTTCATTGCCCGAACTAGTATACAGTTCAAAAGGACACTAATCCCTTGTACATTGCATTACTCGCACCACCATCACCAAATCCCACTGGTTGCAATGCAAATGTTGATACGATGTCGGTCATCAGTCATCACCAAATATTAGATTTGCTGCCTCAATTGTAGGAACCCCAGAAGATGCAGCGGATGGACCAGTCGGAATTATGTCATTTGCAACAACGTTTGAATTGAATGATCCCTGAATCAAGGGGGGAATGGGTAAATAAGAAATTTATAGGACAAAAATATCTGTTGATCAGACTCTGATAAACGGCGCTGTGATCTTAACATATGTGATTTATCCGTACTTACGAGAAAGTGGTTGTGGTCAAGCTCAACCTTTTGCACTGTCCATATACCTTCCCGATTAATGTAGAACTGAACGCGAGCCTTGCAATCTGACCTTGTTGAAGCACGTTATTTCCGCCCCGGCTGCGCCGTACTCACCACTGGCTGCCCTGCATTGCTGCAAACAAAATATTTGGAGCAGAGAGTCCCATCGGCTCTTGATTTTGAGTGGCTCTTCCGGATACTAAACCCAACATTTCTAGCATAGGAATTATAGAAGTCATAGGCCTTTTTCTCTGTATCAAAGGTCATCCCCACTTCTGTTACATGATTAGGGTAAACACCTTGATTGTTTACCTATAACAAATAGATAGACAAGATAAACAAAGGTGTTCATTTTTGGAACAAACTATCAACACTAAACGTGTTCAGTGCACTGAATACTTTATATCATTAAAGATTCTTTACTATATACTACTATAAACGATTAAGTTGGTGGTGATGGCAGCTCCACCTTAGAGGATCTTCTGTGGGTGTATGTACATGCATGTGCCTTGGAGGATCTTTTTGTGGATGAAGAGATTATTTGCACATATGTATATGCATCAGGCTTGTGATATCATTCTCCGTGGATCGCTAATCGGATACAAATTTTGTATGCAATTTTCAGAATTACAGATAATTATTTATTCATGATGAATAGGTCGATGGGTACTATATTACTAATGATTTTTGTTGTGCATGATATATTTCATATGATTGCTTAAGTACATTGATTTAGTGCAAATTTTGAGATTTTGTTGTAAAGCATGGACAACCAACAACTCATATATACGAGGAAACTCACGTTGTTCTGTTTTTAAAAGTTAAAACTTGTGGTATCGTTTATTTGTCATCCGTTGCAAATTGCAATGCACGGGCACTTGTCTGGTGCATAGCAATATCTCGGTCGTCCTTCAGCTTGCTGTTCTAATCTGAAAGATCTCTATTTGCGGTGGAAATGCCGTTCTCCCCGCGTTTCCCGGTCGCCCTCGACCAACCGGACGTGCCCGCATGGCTCGCTGATTTTCTTGCCGTGCTCGGTCTCCTGTGCTTGGCTGTCCGATTGCGTCGGATCGATGGCGCGTATTTGTCTTCGGATCTTCTGCTCGCTTCTCCGCGATGGTGTAGGGTACAGACTAGCGCTGTGCGCGTTACATTAGGACCGAACCGGCGCTGTGTACTGCTCACTCCTTTTACTTCTTCCCCGTTGCCTAGCTTCTCTCGTCTTCATTCCTCTCCTGGAGCTTTTTTTCTTCTGCCTTGCGCCTTGCCGCAAGACCTTCCTTCTTGCCGCCTTCTACCAAGCATCTTCCTGCGCCGCCCCGCTTGCGTGCTCCCCTAGTTCCCCTCCGCGCGACTTGACCCCTGCCTGCTGCGACGGCCTCGTCTTCATTTCTCTCTTGGAGCTTTCTCTTCCCTGTGCCTTCTCCTTCGGCCGCATCTTCCCTGTGCCGCCGCCTTTGGCTGCATCTTCCCTGCGCCCCCACGCTTGCGCTTCAGTTCCCCGTCGGCTCGCCCCTTTCTTCTTGGCTTTGTGCCGCGCCGTGGTTCTCTCTCTGGCTCGGCGATCGCTCGCTTTCAGTTAGCCTACGCCTCTGGTGCCGTTTGGTTCCTGCAGCGCCGCCTTGATCGTGTCTTGGCTTGGTCCGCCACCTGCTTGCTGGCCCTTGGTTACCCGTCGGCGGCTCGGCCCTTACTTCTTGGCCGGTTTGTGCCCGCGCCCGTGGGTCCTCTCCCTGGCTCGGTCGCTCGCCTGGCCCGGTTGGCCTCACCTGTGCCCGGTCCTCGGCTCCCTGAGCCCCTACGCCTCCCAACTCTTTTCTACTCTGCGAAGTTCTCCTTTTTCTTAGATTGTTCAATTTTTGTTCATTATTCCCTGATTTGCCGCCTCGTCGATTCAATCGTTTATCTATATCGATTTGTCGGCCAACCTATTTCTTGCTTCCTTAAATCGCCGGCTTCGTTCTGTGATTTCTCGATTTCGATTAGATCGTATAACCAACCTCATTTATTATTGAGACTAATTTCACCTTTCCTTTTTGTATTGTTGCCTGGTTCAAATTATTTAATTGGATTATTATGATGATTTCAGTGCCAGGTTAGCAAGGGAGGCGTCGCACAATGGGTTGGACAGTGCCTTTGATTTGTTCATTATTCCCTGATTTGCCGCTTCGTCGATTCAACCATTTAGCTATATCGATTTGTTGGCCAGCCTATTTCTTGGCTCCTTAAATCGCCGGCTTTGTTTTCTGATTTATCGATTTGGACCATACCATAGAACCAGACTCACTTGTTCCTGAGACTAATTTCACCCTTCCTTTTTCTATCGTTGCCTACTTCAAATTATTTAATTGGATTATATTATGATAATTTCAATGGCAGATCAGCAAGGGAGGTGTCGCACAATGGATTGGAGAGTGCCTTTGTTTCCCCTTCTGTTGCTAATCGCTAGTTGGGGAGTTGCTCAAGCCAGGAGCACTGGTATCTTTACTCATGTTTATATCAACACCGAATCGTTTTGTTCCCTTTACTAAAGACGGTGAAATCGGAGTGTGCCGTGCAAACCCAGCGCCTCTCCTATGCGCTGTGACCTACTCGCCCGATGCGTTGCGTTCGTGTCACAGCCGTCCGTAGGCAACGTCAGCCGCTGCATCGAAGGTAGTGCAGCATTAATGGCCGGAGGACGCACGTCTTCCCTCCACTGTTCGACCTCACATCACATCGTAACCTCCAGTCCCTTTTTTTTCGTCTCGGTCCGGTGCTCTCTGGTTTTCTCCGACACTCGCTTTTCGTCATCCTTCTTGTCCCTTTTCGTTCAGCTGCTTGGCCTGCAGCCTGACAAGGAGGAACAGGAAAGCTTCGTGCTTCTCCGGATTTGCCTGCCTAAACGAAAATAGTGTGGTCTTTGTTTGGAGCTACATCCCCGATCATGCAGTCCCTTTCTTGTTATCCTTGTCCTTGCCTTTCTTTTGGGGGCGCGCATGCTAACTCCAGTGTCCTTGTGCAGATTGTGCGCTCTTGTGCAGATTGTGTCATCTGTTGTTCGGTGCTCGTCTGGCTTCTTGATCTACCATCGCTCGGCCTTTCTTCTCCAACGTAGCACAGGTACTATATCTTATTTAGTTCTGCATGTCTTCCTTACATTTCGATAAATTGTTGTGCATCTGCCGCCCTGTACTGTGTGCTTTCCGTTGAGGTCTTTGGTTGCAGACCAAAAATAGTGGCTGTTGTTGCCTTCATTTTGTGGCAGGGAGCGTAGATTTTCTTTTATTGTTCCTTTTCCCCCGTAGCCAATTTCTTGATTGCATGTTGTTGTTCGATTACGTTTCGTGCTCTTGTTCTATTCGTCTTCCTTCTTCTAATCATTTCATAGTAAATGTTGACCCAGTTCTTTGCTGCCTACATTGTAACGCAGTCTTTTTGACACGTTATTCGCCTGGCTTCATGTTCTTGCTTCCCGCTCATTTCTGTTGTCACATTTCTTGCCCTTGCATATATAGCTGTCGATTGTTGTTGTTGTTGCCTTGAGAGCTTAATCGTACATTATCTTTTATTGCTGTTTTTCCCCCTTAGCCCATTCATTCCTTACACATGAATGCTTTGTCTTGTATCCTCACGGTTTAACATCTGCGCTTGGCTAACAGTCTTCTTAATTGCTTGTCGTTGTTTGATTACGTGTTTTTGGCCCTTGTCTCTTTGGTGCCTACATTTTAGCGCAGTCTATTTGATCCCTTATCCGCTTGACTTGACGATCTTCCTTCCGGGTCATTTCTGTTGTCGCATTCCTTGCCCTTGTATATAAAGCGTTGTTTCCAGGACGCAACTTCATTCCTTTCCTGTTAGGCGTGATCCGTCGTTAGATGTCGTCCCATCGTAGTGACATCGTTTTATCAGGTAGGTTCTTTATTTCGATCCCTTTCATTGCGCCCTTCCTTATGTTTGCTTCGTACAGCTTGTTTTTCCATGTGCCTTACCTATCCTACCTTGCTTAGACAGGGCATCGTCATGTCTTGGGCCCTCTATGTTGGGTCACGGGTAGGCTACGATAACAACAAATTAAAATTTTCTACCACGTAAACCAGGAAGCCAAGCAAGTAGATGATCACAGATCGTTACCACCAGACACGTAGAGCAGCGGAAGAAGGGTTGGAGTAGCCCGATCCAACGAAGAGCGCGTCGATGTAGTGGTCGTAGTCGATCATTTCCTCCAGCTACCTCTGCAGTTCCTTGTGAAGATCGCGGATCGTCCTCAAGTGCAACAGTAACCGCAGTAGTGCCTCTACGGTATCCACACATTCAGGGAAGGAACAACCATGCGCTGGTGTGCTAACACCAAGTCGCACGGTAGAGCTATCTGGAAGATGGCGGCTAGGGTTTCGGTGGAACAACTCAACTCACGACTTTCGTGTGTCTCGTCTATTACGTTCACCTCCCCAACAGCCTCAAGCATCTCCTTATATAGTGCTCGTGACGGATCCTATCCGAACATGTTTGACGAATCATATCCATACTGATTTGTTCCAACCCATTAAGTGTGTGACCCTGTAGGTTCATGCGTAATCGGTTGTGACTCGAAAACCCTTTCCGATCACGAGTCGTTAGTGGTTCCTAGCAGGACATAACGATTCCCAAATACATACAAATTATATCGGACGAACCTTAGTGCAACATGATCTACGACTAGGTCCCCATCACTTACGACCAGGTCCTATCTCTATACGACCAGTTCGTATTTGGTCATGACCAGTTCGTAACTCCTTACGACCAGGTTTCGACCACTCTGTGATTTAGTTCGATCAGTCTACGACCAGCTCGTATCTCCATACGACCAGTCCGTAACTAATCGAACTAAGCGACCTACTCGTGTATTCTCCCTTTGCCTCACGATGTCTGGTTGAACTCCATGTGAGATGTTGTGTCATCCATGGAGTGTTCAATACTTTCTCGATCGAGTGTCGGATAACTTCATGTGGTCGAACACTTCGACCACTAGTGGCATGGCCATGCACTTTCTTTATCCGACCACAACGAGGGGCCCAGAGACATCTCTCCTGTTATGTAAGGAGGGGCAAATCCCATATCTGACCAGTCACATTCTTCCGCATGTTTCATAGCATACCCAAAAGCTACCTTTATAACTACCCAGTTACGAGTAGCGATTGGCAACCCTTAAGAGTGCTATTACATATGTAGGAAACCATGCTGATCTCAGGTCTAAGGATTATAAATCATCATTACTTGAGACCAACTAACGACACATAGAATCATAACAATCTCAATAGTGTCTCCAGGTGGGTCAATCCAACCCCATGTTCTATAACATGTGTTCACATTATTGATTCGATATCCCTATATCCATGACCGGTGAAACATGGTCATCAATCAATATAATGTGCTGGTCGATAGAGTCAATAGTGTTCCAACCATTGACATCTGACTAGGGATACATTTAGAACGACATCATATAAGTTAAGAGTTTCACCAACAAGTCACATACTTGTTAATCTTCATAACCAATGATTCATTCAAGGAACAGGATAACACATTATCCAATATTATGAACATAATGAAATACAATCATCTCTATGATTTCCTCTAGGGCATATTTCCAACACTCTACTTGGTTTAGTCCTACAACACAACTAGGTATGTATGTTTGGTCTATGCCAGTGGAATCTTGAAGATGATGCCGTCTGCTACCTTATCCCTACGAAATCCTCCGTCGTTTTCTCATTTCATTGCACACCACATTGAGGTGCATTGCTCAGCCTATGTTCTTCCTCTTCCCACTATTTGTTTCATGTTTGCTCCTTGCTTCTACCTGTTGCTAACATGGCATTGCCTATTTGCTCTTTGGCTCTGCCTGCGGTGTAACGCCCGACCCGAGGCAACCCGAGTGGTCCTCCTGGATCAAACGGAAAGTCCATCATGACCCTTCAGTAGATCCAACAGAGCCACCCGAGAAGACCTCCAGGACTGCCCAGGAGGTCCAGCAGGACCACCTGGAAGTCTAGGGAGCGTCCCCGAGGAGGTCGTGGAGCCAAGGAGCATCCCGAAGACCTCCCACGGCTAGACCAGGGGTGGTCGTGGTGGGCTGAGGTCTCCTCAAGACCTCCCACGACCAGACCCAAGGGTGGTCGTGGAGGGCCGAGGCTACCCCAGGACCTCCCACGACCAGACCTAAGGGTGGTCGTGGAGGACTAGGTTCACTTAAGGTCCTCTGTGCAACCGAGCTAGTCGCAAGGATCAACAGCTAGCTCACACAGTAACAAAAGTGGTGTCATTTCTTCAACGCAAGCTTTATTAATAACCAAGGAGTTGATTACAAGAGGGCTTGCAAGCCAACAAACCAAAGTACAACGGAAGATAAACAATAGGCCACCCGATACACCACAGGCAATCGGCTGGAGGGCGCATCCTAGTCGTCCAGGACCACTTGGTCCACAGCAAGATCACTTCAAGGCTTCCATTGCTGCTCAAAAGATTAATTTCAAGCAAGAGTGAGCACAACAACCGTGCTCGCAAGTTACACCCATCAATTAACAGAATGACATGCATAAATGGATATCTCAAAGGAAGGCTTAATATGGTTGATTTGCATAAAGCCAAGTTTATTTCAAATACAAGTACTAAGTTCCAAGGCAGATAACAATAGCTAAAATTCATTTTGTCTAAATTTCAGTTTTCAGTTGGATAACATTCATCAACAAGTGGTGAAGGATACCCTCCCGACACAAGGCTCCCTGCCCAAGCCCATGGGATAGAAATCCCAAAACAGTTTATCCAAAACCTTTTGAAAATAAAACCAATATCTAACTTTGAGTGGTCTTTGCCAGCACGTCCATGACCGTGGACACAGCTATTCGAATAGTTTTCACTCTGCAGAGGTTGTACACTTTACCCACATGACATGATTCCTCTAGTTTGTTTGGCATTCGTCAATGCCACCTCTCACTGCCAAAGGTAAGAGGTCTAGAGTTCATGACAAGACCTTTACAATGCATCATTCCACCACAGCCCCTCCTCGCTAAGGTTTCGCTTCCATTGGATAGAAACTCGTCGGAAAAGCCCCCTCTTGCGCCAGTGGGAAACATAGGTTATAAAAGACTATAGGCCATGAAAGACCTCCCACACATCAAAGTGGAACAACCGCGGTGGAACTTTGTAAATTAATTGGCCAGGTCCCACACCCCATTCTGGAGACATGTGGTTGTACATGGGTGGCATAGCCCATTATAGGCTTAGCAAAGGGACGCTCAAAGGCCGGTCCTCAAATGACTAGGGCGACAACCACAGAACCCCTGAGCCTCAACTCTACCCAAGTTGAGCTCGTGCATGGACATGCACCAACCAAGCAACCAATTCGCCCCAGTCCAAAACCATTTTCTTTTCATTCGCTTTTCAAAGACATTTAGCAGCTTCCATGACAACCCAATGCCATGGCTTAAAACCTTTAAACAGCAGTTGGTCATGTTGGTAAAATTTCCCCAAATCAAATACTTTTGGTCTAAGCAAGACTAAGCATAAGATTTCACAATTGCTCCTGGTTCACACTATTGTATCAACCAGATTTTATCTAGGGTAACAACAGGTTTGGTTCAATTTCAATGTTGGCCATACAAAGGGGATAGGTATAGCTATGAGTTTAAAGATAGGTATTGAAATAACTTAGTAAAGTAAGCATGCATTAACATTTAAAAAGGAACATATATATAGGGTGAAATAATGGGTGCAATATGATCAAGAGTGTAACTTGCTTCCTACTTGAGAGCTTTAGCTTTATAGGCCTTCTCCCTCACAAAGCTCGGGCTCTCCAGAGACGTCGAGGTCTACACGTTAAAACAGCGCAAATCAAATCGAAGCCAAGTAAAAACCAAAATAACTCCAAAGAAACATAAAACTAGAGCCAACAGAGAGGTTTGGTGGCTAGGAGGAGATCCAAAGAGCTAGCTAGAGGAGGTCTGATAGCTTGGGAGAGGGTCCAGAGAGCTGGCCAAATGAGGCTCAATGGTTAGAGGGAGGTCCAGAGAGTAAACTGAGTGAGCCAGAGAGCTAGAATGAAGAAAATGGCAAAGGAAGAGAGCTGCCCAAGCTTATATTGCCAGAGCTACTGGGAGGTCCAAGGGCACACGAGGTCAAGAGTAGGTGTGGGAAAAGATGGGAGCAGGTAAGAGATGAGACAGAGGATGGCTCAGTGTTACAAAAAGGTGGTAGCATTTAATGTGACACAACAGGCACTAAATGCTTAAAGACTTCCATGGTAGCAAGGACGCACGGAAAGAAGATAAAGAAAGTGAACATGACTAACAAATGGGGCCAGTCAAAGCTTAGGGAGAGGAGGTCCTGCGGAGACCTTGAGGAGGTCTCGCAAAAGTCAAGGAAGTTCTAAACCCGCAGGGGTGGTCTTTGCAAAAAGAACAGCGAAGGACTCAAAGGGTGGTCCTTGCAAAAGAGGTGGTCGTGACACATAGAAGAGGTCTTGACTCGAAGGAGGAGGTCGTGACCCACAGGAGGTCATGACCCACAGAGGGTGGTCTTGGCAAAATGACCACAGGGGGTGGTCTTTGCCAAAGGAACCACAGGGGGTGGTCTTTGCAAAAAGACCACAGCCGCGAGGAAAGGGAGGTCCAAAGGACGAAGGAAAGAGGTGCGACGAAGCAGAGCCGTTAGATTTTGATCGGGTGTTCCATGGTGATTTGGGCCGTTCGGACCATCCGAATGCTTCTTCTCAATTGGACCGTCCAAACTTAATCGGACGCTCTGCGTTGATAGGGAACGTTCGGACCAGCGAGGGATAAGGAAGACCAACGAAAAAGGGGTCCCAACGGTCCGGATGAACTCCAAGGAGGTCTCAACGGCTAAGATGAGATCAAGGAGGTTTTGATGGTTAAGATCAAGACAAGGAGAGGTCCTGATGGTCAAGATCAAATGGGAGGAGGTCTGGACAGAGGAGATCAAAAGGATGGAGCCCAGATGAGGAGATTTGACGGTCAAGATCTACAGGAGGAGGTCTTGACGGTCGGATCCACAAAGGGGAGGTCTGAACGGTTAAGATCTCCAAAGGGGAGGTCCTAATGGTCAGGTCTAACAAAGGAGAGGTCTGAACGGTTAGGGTCTCTAAAGGGGAGGTCCTAACGGTCAGATCTAACAAAGAGGAGGTCTGAACGGTTCAGATGAGATCACAGAAGGTCTGAGCGGTTCAGATCAACTCGAAGGGAGGTCTGAACGGTTCAGATGAGATCAAAGGAGGTCTGGACCCTTGGATCCCAACGAGGGAAAGGTCTGGACCATCAGATCCAAACGAAGGGAGGTCCAGACAGAGAGGTTTCAAGGGGAGAGGGATTCAACGAAGGAGATCCACCGAAAGTGGTCCAAAGGAGGTCTCGACAATCAAGATAAACTCAAAGGTGATCCCGATGGTCAAGAGGAGATCAAGGAGATCTCGACGGTCAAGACCAACACAAAGGAGGTCTCAATGGTCAAGATGGAACCAAAGGAGATCTCGACGGTCAAGACCAACACAAAGGAGGTCTCAATAGTCAAGATGGAACCAAAGGAGATCTCGACGGTCGAGACCAACACAGGGGAGGTCTCAACGGTCAAGATGGAAGCCAAAGGAGGTCTTGGTGGTCAGGATGAACCCAAGGAGGTCCTGACGGCCAAGATAAATGGCCAAGGAGGTCCTTACGGACCCGGGGATGTCCAAAAGAACACAGGAAGGGGCAAAGGGATACAGGAAGATTCAAATGAACACAAGGGAGGTTCACATGAATATAGAAGGGATTCTGATGAACACAGGGAGGTCCAAAGGAACACACGGAAAGTTTAGGTGAATACAGGAGGTCTAAACGAACAAGAGGGAAGTTCAAGTGGACACAGGAAATCCAGATGAACAGAGGAGAGGTTTAGACTGGGGAAGGTCTGAACCAGAGAAGGACTAAAGAGAGAGGTCTGGACTAAAGGAATCCAAACAAAAGATGAGAGGGAAGGTCAAAACCACAAAGATGGTCTAGTCCTTAGAGGAGGTCTAGCCACAGGGAAAGTCTAAACCTTTGAGGAGGTTTAAACTACGAGGGAGAGTGAGGAAAGTCCTGCCCCAAAAGATGGGCTGGACCAGGAGGGTGATCTTTACGAAAGACCACGAAGTTGACCAACGGAGTGGTCTAAACAAAAGGGGAGGTCGTGACCACAAGGGGTGGTATTTGCAAAAGACCAGAAGGGGTGGTCTTTGCAAAAGACCACAAGGAGATCCAGAGGGCACAGAGAGGCAGAGCCGTCCGATACAGATCGGTCGGTACAAAAGAGTGAAAGGCGCGGGCAGCGCAAAACGGAGGAGGAGGTCTAGATGGAGAGGAATTCCAAAGGAAAAGGGAAGGTTCGAGCGGTCAAGAGAAGGAGAACAGCACCAAAGGCCAAGCAAGAGGGAGGTCTGGAACGAAAGAGCTGGGCCAAGGGAAGAGCAGAACAAGCGGAGGCAAGGGAAATCAACACGAGAGCTCTGACAGCTCCAAAGAACCAAACTTTAGGGTTAGTTAAAGTTCGGTTTAGTCATTTTAAACACCCAAATTCTGAAAATCTGAAGTTAAGCTTTTGAAACTGCAACAAAACCGGATGGTTCTTTTTATTTTGAAAATTTTCAAAAAGGCTCAAAAAACTAGGGTGTTACATGCGGCTAAGACCATTTCCTTGTTCACTTTCCTTGCTACCCGTCCTCTACAGGCCAGGAGTGGTTGCCATGCTAGTCTAGTCGACCGGTTATCCGTAACAATGGTATTGTTGTTCAGTTCCGTCTATCCTCAATTCGTGCTTTCAGTTGTTCTTGTATGTACTCTTCATACATGCTTTGGTTCTTTCCTATTGTAGGAAACCATTACTACCCCGTCGTTCATCATAACATTGCACAACAGAATCGGAGACGGCGACTTCTAGCTAATAAGCGCCGGTTGTTGTTTGCCCAAGGTTGTCTCTTACCTCTCTCTCCTGCCCAGTTTTGATCATGTTTTCATCTTTCCGCATCGACCCCTATGTTCATGCATCTCCTACATTAATTAAGTCGTTTTACCATTCATCTATTTCGCCTGTTTCATTTCGTAGGTGCTATACCACGTGGCCAATCCATTGGTCCTACATTATCCTTGCCGGTTTAGTATGTTGAGGATCTTAAAGGTTACCTTTCAATCCTACATGTAACAAGCGACGCCAAAAAAAGAAATTTTATTATGCCCATGTGTTCTTTGGTAGCCATGGTATTCATGATCACCGGTGATTAATGCTTGCAGCCACATATCCAGGACACTCTTACTATGGCACTCCAAACTATATGTGTCAGCATTGTTCAGCGGTTTTCTGGTATCACGAGCGATTGAGTGGCCAAAGCTCAGTGGCTCGGGGGCACATTGCCTACAATATATGCTGTCGTGGTGGAAGGATTTCTCTACCAGCATCTAGGCCATGGCCCCCGCCATTAAACGAGTTGATCTCATTCAGTGGAGGTTCTAGGTCTAACCATTTCATGCGATTGATTAGGCAATACAATTAGCTTTTCGCATTTACTTCCCTAGGGGGGCATGTCGATAGAAGCATCAATACTGGTGACGGCCCCTATGTTTTCAGAATCAACAGTGTCGACCATCATCGTATCGAATCACTTTTGCCATAGGATGGAAATCGACCTGAGTATGCTCAGCTCTATATCTACGACACCACAAATGAACTGCAAAATAGACTGAGCATATTTGACAATGTCGAAAACCACTGTGACCAACCGGATCATTCGATTGTGAGCGCTCTCATTGCTATGCTAGATCGTTGTAACCCATTGGTGCAAAGATTTAGAATGGCTCAGGATCGTTTGTTTTCTCCAAATGCTCCGGACATATCCACACAACTCATTGGGTCTGATACATCACATGGCTCTCGTTATGACCTACCAACTTCATCAGAGTTAGCAGCTTTGCTTGTTGATGATTTCCCTACTGATGTTTCCACATTCGACATTGTCGTCCAAACACATGCAGGTCCTTGCAAACAAATATCGCTGCTCCATCCAGCTTTGATGTCTTTGCAATACCCTATTTTGTTTCCGTATGGTGATAAAGGATTCCACCTTGGTATTAAATATAAAGAGGTGGATGCCTTCCCTCCAGGAATCGAGAATTTGTCTCCATGCTGCAATACTACTGCTATTACCTTCACTACCGTGTGGGTGAGCCTAACCCTTTCACTTGCTCTGGAAGACTTTTTGACCAAATTATTGTTAACGCTTACTCTTGTGTGGAGGCAAATCATCTTAGCTTCCATGCTCTCAATCAAGACAAGCTACGTTCTAAAACATATCAAGGTATTACGAATGCTGTTGCAAAAGGCGCTCAAACAGGCAAGGATGTTAGAATAAAAATGATCTTACCTGCTAGCTTCATTGGAAGCAAAAGATATATGGTCCAAAATTACCATGATTCCATGGCTCTATGTCGGGCGTACGGGGCTCCAGACTTATTTAGCACATTCACGTGTAACCCCAAATGGCCAGAGATAGCTGAAGCACTCCGTACTGAGCTAGGCTAGTGTCCCTCTGATAGATCAGACATTGTCACAAGGGTATATCATATGAAACTTCAAGAATACTTGGCGGATATTAAAGATGGTTCTGCCTTTGGCCCGATCCGTGCAGGTATTTTCGATCTCCCATCATGCATATACACGTCTTACCATATTCTTTTGCCTATTGAAGACCTCTTTTTGCTTTCGTCTTTTACAGTTATCTACACTACTAAATTCCAAAAAAGAGGCCTACCGCATGTACATGTCCTCAAGTGGCTTAAAGATAGAGGAGATATATCTACACCAGCTTTTATTGACAACCTTATTTCTGCCGAGATACCTAATGTGGTTACCAATCCACTGGGCTATGCTCTTGTCAGGGAATTTATGATGCACGGCCCTTGTGGATAACAAAACCCTAGATGCCCATGCATGAAGAAAGACAAGTGTTCCAAATGGTATCCTAAGCAGTTCCATGATGAGACAACTGTTGATGCGGATGGCTTCCCAATATACTGACGCCGTGACAATGGTTGGTTCATAGTGAAACACGGCGTTAAACTAGATAATAGATTTGTTGTTCCTCATAACCTCCCGTTGCTAAAGAAATACCAAGCTCACCTCAATATTGAATGGTGCAATAAGACAAATCTTGTGAAATATCTATTCAAGTATGTCATGAAAGGACATGATTGCACAAACATATCATTTCGAGCAAACAACGCCTTTCAATCTACTGCAACCAACAACCAACCTGTTTATGTCGATGAAATAGCTGAGTATATGAAATCTAGATATCTTTCCGCTTGTGAGGCAAGTTGGCGTTTATTTGGTTTCGAGATTCATGCTAGGACACCTTCTGTAGAACGCTTGGCTGTGCATTTACCAGATACGGCCAGAGTATCTTTTACTGAGGATTCCGTATTGCCTAATGTTCTTAGTGATCCCGATGCATCGAAGAGCACGTTAACATAATGGTTCGTAGCAAATCAACGTTAAGAATCGGCAAGATCTCTTACCTACTACGGGTTCCCCACAAGATGGACGTGGAACCCTAATTGTAAAGCATGGTCCAGCCAAAAAAGAGGCACCAAAATTGGCAGGATGATTCATGTCCACCCAGGCACAGCGGAACTCTTCTATCTAAGAATATTATTGACAGTTGTACGGGGTGCTCTATGCTATGAAGATATCAGAACATACGAGGGCGTTGTCTATGCAACATTCCACCAAACATGCCAGATACGTGGCCTCATCGGTGATGATACATAATGGTTTTCACTTTTTGATGAGGCTATTGTTTGGGCCACATCTTCACAACTTAGGAATCTTTTCTTGGCTATCGTCCAATACAATGAAATAGGAAACGTTCGTATGCTCTTCGATAGATATTGGCGTGCCATGTCTGATGACATAGCATACAAGATACGTTGTTCACTCAACGTACATGCTTCAACGGCCATAGACCATTCCTTGCAAGTCCAACTCTTACGCGAACTTGCTTCTCTTTTTACCTCCAATGGTCTCTCATTGGAATACTATGACCTCCCAATACCACGATGGATCTGAAGTCACTCATCGACAACAGGCTCATTACTGAAGAACTATGTTATGACAGATTGCACCTTGAATCTCAATAAACTTTAATGTACGAGAGTCTAAATAGCGACCAACGTTTTGTTTATGAAAAGATCGTCCATTCAGTTTCCTATGGTCAGCCATGTTTCTATTTTGTCTCGGGCCATGGTGGTACAGGGAAAACCTATTTGTGGAACGCTATCATCTCCAAGTTAAGATCAGAAGGTAGGATTGTTCTAGCTGTTGCATCATCTGGAGTTGCAGCCTTACTATTGCTCGGTGGTCACACAACTCACTCACGCTTTAGAATTCCATTTGACATTGATGACCAAAGCCTTTGCAATATTCGTCTAGGGACAATACTTGCCGAACTAATTAGAAAAACTGAGGTTGTCTTATGGGATGAAGCGCCTATGACACACAGAAAATGTTTTGAAGCTTTAGACTATACCATGCGTGATATTTTGGCACACGACAACAACACCAACGTAGATAAACCCTTTGGTAGGAAACCAATCATGCTAGGCGATGACTTTAGACAAATACTCCCAGTTGTTGCAGGAGGTACCCGTACTGATATTATTGCGTGTTCCCTTATTAAATCACCATTGTGGAAACACGCCCACATCAATTCGCCTCAATATCAACATGCGTTTTACAAACCCCTCTATCTCTGCTACTGAACGCGATGAGTTGTCGCAATTTGCTCGCTGGATTCTTGATATTGGGGAGGGCCGTTTGCCTATGCACAAAAAAACAGGCGAGTCAAAACCAACATGGATACATATCCCACCCGAATTATTGGTCACACCTACCGGTGATAGCATAGCTTCAATTATTGATGCCATATATGAAGACTTCACTGCTAATTACAACTCAATGTCTTATCTTGCATCACGTACAATTGTATCACAACTCAATGCTATAGTAGACAAAATCAATGCAGCAATGCTTGAAAAGGTTCCAGGCCCTTCACGAGAATACCTTAGCTATGATGGTGTTGCTGATGCACATTACCAGACAACTGATGTTGACCTTCTGTATCCGACTGAGTTCCTAAATTCAATCAATATCAACAACTTCCCACAGCATGTCCTTTCACTTAAGATAGGAGTGCCTATTGTTCTACTCAAAAACATTAACCAGAGTCTAGGTTTGTGCAACAGGACACGCTCGATTTTAACCAGGTTAGGGGATCGAATCCTTAAGGCTACAATTATGATAGGCACACACATTGGGCAAAATGTTTGCATACCAAGGATTGTTCTTAATTCAAAGAGCTCAAGATGGCCATTTATATTGAAACACCACCAGTTCCCAGTTAAAACCTACTATGCAATGACTATAAACAAATGCCAAGGCCAGACTTTACAGAAAATTGGAGTTTACCTCAAGGATCCCGTTTTCACACATGGGCAATTATATGTCGCTGTATCAAGAGTGACATCAAAGCAAGGACTCGTCATACTTATTGAGGATGAAGATGGCACACATGCATCATAAACAAAAAATATTGTATATGACAAAGTTTTGTAATTTGTCTAGAGACTGTTTCCAACTTTTTTGATGTTATTCCTTTTGTATATAAATAATAGCTGCCATCATCTCCCTATGGCTGTTTTCCTCTTCTAAATCTATATTTCGTTGCTTATCTTCATAACACACGTTGTCTCTCTAAACATTATTGACTTTTGTACTCAACATATCATCTTCATGTCATAATACATGTTCTATACACACTTACCATAACACACACCTTTTAGTTGCAACAATCATTAATTAATGCTCAATTCTTTTACCAACATGTACCATTGCTGCACCCAAAGAAAAAAAATTGTCACTCCTTGGAAACTCAACTGTCTTGCTATGTCACTACATATGCAGTACAACATCACAAATTTTTTACTTATCATGTCACAGCTTGCTTACGATTGGTGACGTTTCTTTAATCTGGGCCCTTAGTATAGTGTCACCTTCCTTATTTTTTTATCAGGTTTGCTACATGTGCTTTCCCATATTTCCTAGCCATTACCCAAATAGATTCTTATTTGCTAATTTCTTGTATTCCCTTGCCATTACCCGAATAAATTCTTATTTACTGGTTTCTTCACATGTGCGACTTCTCCGTTTCATACTGATTATATGCTTGACAACCATTTTATGTCCATAACGTATTACATAGCACAGTTATGCAAAGTGTTCCTTACTATGTGAACATTCAGTTTTGTTACTAACATAACTTATTCCTTCCTTTGTTAGTTACCATTGTTGCAAGAACCCCTATCTACAGACATGTGCTCCAGAACTATCTTTTTTCCTTACCCACTCAGCCTGTCCCGCTCCTGCACCCAAAGAAAAAAAATTTGTCGTTCCTTGGAAACTCACCTGTCTTGCTATATTAGTACATATGCAGTACAACATCATGAATTTTTTACTTATCATGTCACAACTTGCTTATGATTGGTGATGTTTGCTTAATCTGGGCCCTTAAGACACTGTCACCTTCCTTATTTTTTTTTATCATGTTTGCTCAATGTACTTTCCCATATTTCCTAGCCATTACCCAAATAGATTCTTATTTGCTGGTTTCTTCTATTCCCTTGCCATTACCCATACAAATTCTTATTTACTACTTTCTTCACATGTGTGATTTCTTTGTTTTATACCAATTATATGCTTTACAACCATTTTATGTCCATAATGTATTAGATAGCACGGTTATGCAAAGTGTTCCGTACTTCATATATGATCGTCACCATATATTGCACACCACATCTAGCTTTTTTGTCTTCTTAGATCTATGTTATTGTCAGCCAGAATGTTGCGTATACCTTTAGTGATCCACTTGTATCATCTGCTTGCCTAAAGCCCAAACTTATGCATCACAAATTACCATACATACACTCAACACATCACGTATCTGTTCTTTAGGAAACCCTTCATATTTCCCTCTTTTTCTATGTGAACACTCAGTTTTGTTACTAACATAACTTATTCCTTCCTTTGTTAGTTACCACTGTTGCAAGAACCCCTATCTATAGACATGTACTACAGAACTATCTTTTTTCCTGTCCCGCTTAACTCTCTCGGCCCTCTGTTTGCTATTTTACTTGGATACACACTTCTAAGATTATCTTTCTCAACAATACACTTGTCATTTCTGTTTTAGGAAAAATAACACCACTCCCTACTCACTTTAACCCCTATCACTGTATATATAAATAATTATTGTTCTGCATTCATCAACAATCAATAACACACTGTACTCTTTCAGTATATATATACCTTCAGTTAATATTTCAGACCATCTATGGCCCTCAATTAACCTTTTATGATAACAGATGCAACATGTTCTATTGAAGGATGTGACACAAAAGTCACATCGTTGGTGCATACATGTCAGAGTGACCCGGTTCTCCGAGTATATTGATGATGCCCAACCTGGAAGAGTGCTTTGTCTTGATTTAGTCTTTTTGGATGAACAGGTATAGTAGCAACAACTCTGTTTACTTTGTCCATTACGCAATGCTTCAGACTGTTTCTTATATAAACCGTTTCTTCACTATGGCACATCAATGGAGGCTCAGATTCTAGAAAAAACACCTTTATCTCTTCAAGACAAAAATAATAGAAGACCATGTGTACTACATCGAATATTTCGAAGTTGCAAATGCTAAACCATCCTACCAAGCTGTTGACTGCCCTATCATGGCTAGATTTACTAGATACACAAAAGTCAACGAAGGCACCCCTGTGCCTGAAACATTCCCACTCTATGCGTTTACACTAGCTTCGTTTGACATCCTGAGGACACACATTGGACAAAAAAAATTCCTCTCAGGTAACTTATCGTCATGACCCGTTATTCCTATGCCTTTCCACATGTATCACCATTATAATGTTCAACATATACTACTAAAATCGAAGAGTTCTGAAAGACTGAAACTATATCTATTGTGCATATTCTAATAATATGTTCTCTCAACTAATATAAATTAAAGAAACATGAAATGGGCATATGCTGTTTTGGCATTCTCCAAAAGTAAACCACAATCAGTTTGGGAAAGCATACATTTCTTCATGAAATTGGACCCTCAAGGGTCAAGGTAGACAATGAAAGTTGACTTAGCTCTCCTATTGATAACCATATTATCTGTCTGCCTACATAACCATATATGTACAGACAAATTTTCTGACCTAATGTTTTATTAGTCATGATACTTAACAAAACCAAAAATTGAGAATTTGTTTAACAAAAAAACAATTGCTATTCAACTTCATAGCTATTTAAAACCATTATCATTGGCATCCTGAGACCACATGCACTGCATTCTATCTCATCTATCATGTTATAGACTCATCTATCCGACAACGTTTTTCATGTCAGAGATCTACTTCTAATCTCAATTGACATCATGTGTCCATCAAATTCCTTCAAATTCTAATCATACTAAAAGTGAGATCCATGCATGTTTGTTAATGTATTTCTTTTTTCCTGTTCTCTAAAAAAACAATTTTTTTGGATTCCACTTGTTATGGAATTATATCATCTTGTCCTGAAAAACTGAGCATGCCTTAATAATTACAATGGTACCTAAACAACAAAAGAAAAAACATTAATATCCATTCAAAACATTGGAAAACATCAGAAGTGGCATTTTCTTAATAGTGATCCAATTTCTCACAAAATCAATAATTCTTTCCAAAGGAGAACAACAAGGATGCACAGAATACAGTTCTGAGTGCAGAGTTGTTGATTCAAAAGAAATAGCAAGTAGGTCAACACCAGTGAGATGTCCTTTCACATTCATATGAATTTTTAGATCTATATATGCACCTAAGGGAATAACCAAAGTATCTCAAGGATGTATTAGTCGACAGCACGACTAAATTGTTGAGGACCCACTTCACAGAACAAAACACAAACACATTCTAATTTTGGTAGTTTTTCATGAAACATTTGAGTGGAACATCTCAGTACCCCACAGAAGTCACAATTGTTATCTTCTCAATTATCAACTATGCTCTAAAACTGTGTGATAAAAGGCCGAAACAGGCCTCTATTACACATTTATGTTGCTCTAGCACCATACTGCACTAAACTAGATCCACCAATTATACCAAATAATACAAACATCATAATAGGAGCCTCAAATTCTAACACCTCCTTCTGCCACGGACACAATAATTCTTTCCGCTATCATACTATTTGTGTAGTACAATTGCAATGCTTTAGACCTCTAAACAATTGCATCTCTTCCTGACAGATACAGTTGGCCTTATCACAACCATCTCACATATCAAAACAGTCCTTGTGAGAGGAGTCATGAAACCGGTTCGCAACATAAAAATAACTGATGGCAGGTTTGTAACACAACTTATACCCATTGCACACGCATACTTACCTTCGTGATATTACAACTTTAGTATACTACATACATATTAATTGTCCTCCTGTGATACACTACCATCACTAAGAAACAGAAACTAACCAATGACTCATATCGAACATAGAGACACTGCTACTGGTGCTCTATGGGGATCACACACCGAACAGTTTGATGCACAGAAAATACAATCTATGTCAACACAAGGCCCTATTGTTGTCCTCTTTGTAGCTGTGACTGTCAACACTTACGAAGGTAAACAAACAAAAAATTACAGAGTTAAACCATTCTTACTAACCTTTTCAACTTACTCTAATGTTTGTCACAACACCTATTCACCTCTTACCTTCACTTACATGTCAACTCTCTCTTCAAGGGAGCACAATTTGCAAATGGTATCCCAATATTCCCATTCCCGAAGTGACAGCTCTGCAAAACAGGTCTGCTCCTTTTTGTGCCTCCAAATCTACTAAGCATGTTTTGCAAAAAAAACCTTATCTCCTGCACTTAGCACTACCTTTTACCCTACAGCTTTGCCGGCATACCACATAACATCACATGGTTTGGTCAGAATATAGAACAATCTAAACCTGTAACAACGACGGTGGCCCACCTATCCACCCTAAATGCACACGACGCCGTGGTAAGATGCTATTGCTACCACAGGAAAAAATATTGTGTTGTACGTTTGACAAGGATATAACAATCCTCATTTAATCATTTGTCTATAATTCATATTATGGATAATAATGACGTCATATAACTCTTGAGTATACCCTTTGATATTCATAAGGGAGAAGCTGGAGGTCGTAAGTTCTCCTACGACCACCCTGTAGTCGTGGGTCTTCCTACGACCACCCCATAGTCGTAAGCCCTTCTACGACTATCCCGTGAGCGTAAGCTCTACTATGATCGATCTGTGGTCGTAGGCTCTCCTAGACCACCGCCTGGTCGTAAGTCCTTCTACGACCAGTCCTTAGTCGACAAGACTCGCAGACATGTGGGCCTAGTCGATCAGGGAATCTTATGTACTATATCCAAGGATATGAGCAATCAATTACGTTGTTATTCCCTGGAATAATAGCACGATTTAACCCCTTTGTTATGGTGATAACTGCCTGGTAGCACGGGAACGTTACTACTCCCATAATAATCTCCAGTAACGGCTCAATAATCTGGGACATTAAGGCAGTCTTTACACTGGAGGTGCAGCGGTACACCTTGAGGACTGTATAAAAGGAAGAATCATTAGGACAATCGGGGCGATCCAGATATCATTAGAAGGACAATTCTCTAGTCTTTGGCTCCATCTTGTAATCTAGCATACTCAATACATACACACAAGAGTAGGGTTGTTATTCTCCCAGGAGAAGACCCGAACCTGTATAAAAATCCCTGTGTCTCCATCTATGTGTGATTTTGAGCCTAGAGGAACTCCCGAATCAAACAATCTTTACGTAAGTTCGGTCCTACAACACCGACAACGTTGTTTACTTACCTTGCACATATTATTAATGACTTGCAACCTACACCATCATAGGGTCACACATACAATGTTGACATTATCATTGAGGATCTTGCTCCAGACGATTCGTGGTGGTATATAGGTTGCGATGAATGCAAAAAGGCTACCGTTCGTGTTGGTGAGGGTTACAAATGTCCAAGATGAAATGCCATAACCACAGAGCCAAGGTTATCACTTCATCATAGCCTCTAACAAAATATGTACTTTCCAAGTATTATTCCATATTTACTTAACCCACTAACAAATATCTAACATGTTATATATATAGATACAAAGTGGCTGTTCGTGGCAAAGATATACACCGCACTAGCAAAGATGAAGATCCGCTTGTAGAATTTGTTTTCTTTGGTGATATGGGTCAAGAATTAATAGGAGTTTCGGTTTTGGCACTCACACTCAACGCTCCGGACAAACCTGGATTCATACCACCGGAAATCACTAGACTTTCTGATAAACAATCAGACTCAAAGTTAGCGGGTCACGCTGCTCACTACAAAGAAAAACACCTCATTCCAAGTGAACTCTTTCTCTATCCTACCACCACAGCTCGACTTCTGAGTCTTGTCATAACCGACAAACTTTTAGAATATCCAATGCCTATACATGACCTGCAGCCTAGCTCATCTACCATTGCACCTGTAGAGCATTGTCTTTCACCTGCTGTACCTTTACACCAGACAATGAATGAGCCAGCTTCGGTTCCAGCAAGTCCACTGCTCCCAATACAGATGGAGCCACATTAGACCACGCCACTGTCAACTCTTGCTACTAACCCTACCAAGGTATGCACTGACTCATCAATTTAACCTCCTATTGATACTACCTACCCATGTGAATTATACATTGTGTACATAATTACTACTTTATTTGCTACAAAGTCTGTCTCAGATTATTTAACCACCACAAAACGATCTCGCCCTGATGACTCGCCAAGCACAGCTAAACCTCACGATGACACCAGGTAAATCCTTCCCCTACTATTATCAATACCAATTTATGACAACCTGTTTCTCACATATCATGACATCCCCTTATCAATTATGACATCCTATTGTCACTCAAATCACAGTGCAGTGCATCCTAGGAAAAAAACAAGCACAATGAAAAAGCTAGACATGGATGAAGCTTGTAGCAAATAAAACAGCAGGTTATCCCTTCACAATTTCAAACAAATTAAAATACTACTTGTCTCACGTTTGTCATTGACATTGTAAAACCCACTTCACTTATGCAGGACAGTTATGTATGGAATATGGCTATGAAACACTCAGCCATAACTTTTGTTAGACTATGCTAGACCTACCTTCTGTCTACAAATAGAACTTTAGACCTTATGCAGGACAATTATGTACAAAATATGGCTATGAAACGCTCAGCCATAACTTTTGTTAGACTACACCAGACCTACCTTCTGTGTACAAATAAAGCTTTACACTTGCCTACTGATATCCACCAAACATCTTTTCTGTTTAGTAGACCAACAGCTGGTAATTGTCTCTGCTACTGCAACATTCCATCTTAATCTGTATATATTACTATGGGTTTTGCTATTGTTCCATTACACTCATCCTCGATATTTTGTGTAGTTTTTCCCGTGACCTACACTTCCATGCCTACATATTCTGTGGATCAATGCATTACAATACCTTATCTTTCCAAAACAAAACTTCTATTATGAACAAGACCGGAGCTTTCCGAACATACATTTACATAACCAAATCTTCACCATTACTTCTCAATACTGATACATCCTCCACACTGGCCACGAAAAAAAACACACAGCTATAGCGCTGTTAGCCGAAGCGCAACGTAGCGCGCATAACGTTCTAGTTTCTAATTAAAGGTGGTTATAGCCTTGTAAAAGGTCATTTACAAGGTAAAGGTAGTCCATCCATTATGTTAAATTAAATTTAAAGGTTGACCCGACACAAAGGGCCGTTTATATAGTTTAACAGGTGTTAAACATAGCACCATTTTATAGTAGAAACCTCTGTTTCTCATCACAAATTATAGCATGGAACATCTAGTATGAAGCATTTAGCAAGCATAATTTAGCCAAATCTTCCCCTTTCTGCTGATGCCAAGGATAGGGATGGACAATGGTAAAGGATAATCCGTTTTATCTGATATTCGTATCCGAGAAAATGCAAATGTGGTAAGTAAAATCTGCATTCGAATGAAAAATGAATACTATCTGGAAAAAACGGATAGTATTCATATCCGTATTTGGTATTATTCGTATCTAGGAACTATTCAGAAAAAACGGATAGTATTCGTATCCATATTCGGTGTTATTCGTATCCGAAAAAGAAACCCAGATAGTATCCGAAAAAACGAATACTATATGGAAAAAATGAATACAAATACTATCCATTTTTTCCCAGATACGAATACGAATACGGATACTATCTGTTTTTTTCCCCGGAGCATTTATGTTTCGACGGGGTCTTGATTCGGTGCCGAATATGTGGCTATTGGGTGTTGCTACGACTCGTGTAGGCAGTAGACTGTAGACGTGTAGTCATGTTACATAAATTTGTTCTACTGAGATTTTTTGCAAAAGTTCTAGGATATTCGCATTCGACTTAATTGAGTACATATTCGATTCGAATTCGTTATGACATTCGATTTGTATTCATTTTAAAAATATGGATTCGTATTCGTACTCGAGGCTATTTAATTCATATTTGATCCGTGTCCATCCCTAGCCAAGGACAATTGCTGATAGTTCCATCCTATGTATAGGAATCTAACTTTAAGTACTTAAACCATGGACAAGGTCGTGTAAAAGATCGTTGACCATATAAACACTAAAAGATGGGCGGATCTACGTTGGGCCAGCAGGTGTCACGGGACAGCGGGTCAGCTCTATTTTTTCACTAGTACAACCCATATAAACCACTACCAAAGATGTGCAATTCAGGATTTGCCACTCATGTGTCTATGGCATGTGGCCTCGAGACCTACATGCCATAGACACATAGAGTGATAAATCCTGAATTGCACATCTTTGGAGTGGCAAATAATCAAATATTCCTATAAAACAATGGTGTGACCCCTGTGCTGAAAGCCCAATGACACTGGCGCAAGCGGCAGGCATTGCACGCTCCAATCGACTAGCCGAACAGGCCAGTGCGCGGCCTAGACCAGCATGTGGCCCAAGTGGCAGGCCAAAGCAACAACATCAGGCAAGACACTGTGCCTAAAAAACATCAGTTGAGTTGTTAAAAGACTTTGAGTACTAGTTGAGGTGGAAAAACCTAGTCCAGAGAGTTTAATTTTGGGCTTAGCTTTGGGTTTGCTGGCTGGTTGGTCTGCTAATATGTCCCCAATCCAGTATGCATTTTATCTAGTTTTTGCTGTTATATGACTAGTGTGTATCGTGCCTATTGTAAGCTGGAGTCCTAGCAATTAGCAGTTTGTTTTTAGTTTATTTTGCTTTATATAAAAGCGGGCTGTTTAGACCTTTGGTAAAAAAAGAAGAAGAAAAAAACACCTGCGATGTCGACTCGAGACGACCTATTATCCTTCACTTATTCAATGGTTCGACTTAGGCCGCACGAGTGTAAGATCGAGGAGGCCGACTAGGGGGGGGGTTGAATAGTTTCTAAGGCTAAAACCGATTTCTAATGCGGAAGCGAAGGACAATTATGTTTTGTACAATTACAACCTAAAGATTATAGTTTCCCTTAAGTGCAACAATACCCTAAGTCTAAGTCAAGATTTGCAATCCTAGTTTGACACACAATCAATTTAATTCTAGGAATGTAAATTGCACAAAGTAAATCACAAGAAAGCAAACCACAATGGCAAAAGGATATTTTACCTTGGTGTTTGGAGACTTACCGGTCTCCCCTAATCCACGTTGATGTAAGCCCAAATGAATTGGAACGGCTCCAGGGGCGATTCCAGCGGGGTCTTCGTTAGGCTTCAGCCTACCCTCCGTCGGCACCGGACGCCCCCCCTGCCATCCCTCCGCTGGCACCGGAACCCTCCCCTCTCGCCGGCCGCCGACGGCCATGGCCGAGGGCCCTCAACCTCAATACATTTGTTTTGTAGAAGGAGAAGAAAGGAGATGTTCCTATGTGGGCCTTTACCGAAGCCAAGCCCACAAGGCCCACCTGCTCACACACATCCCACATCCTCCACTATAGCTCATGTTCTCGTTCCCAAGTTTCCCCAATCGAAAATTCAATCCCAAATTACCTCGATCCAAAATTCAATCGGGAGATCCGAGGAGAGAACGCACCTGAGGGCTAAGGTGCCATCGAGGCCGGAGGAGCGAGGAGTTGAGGAGGGAGCTAGCCAGGGGAGCTTCTGCTGCCCATGGCCCACCGGTGGTCGGATCTCGTAGGAGGCAAGGTAGAGCAGCGAAGGCGAGGACCGAGGAGGCGAGGAGCTGCGGGTCTACGACCTGTGGAGGAGCCGAGGGAGCCAGCTGGGGAGCCCGGAGGAGCTGGGGAGAGGAGGCCGGCGAGGGTGTGAGGCTGGAGAGGGATGTGGGGAATGGGGCCGGCTGCCGTCTGCCGATGAGGGAGGCCGGGACTAGGCGGCCGGAGGTGGGAGGTGGAGTGGGGAGTGGGGAGCGCCGGAGCAGGGAGTGAGGAGCTGAGGACTGGGCGACAGGGCGTGTGGGTGATTTGAATTGGGATTTGGGAGCTGAGGACTGGCCGGGCAATTGGAAATCTGGAATTGGGACTTGGGAGCTGAGGAGCGAAGAAGGGCGAAGGCTGCTGCCTGCTGAACAGCTAAAGCCTCGAGGACTAAAGTTGAACTGCTGATCTAAATCCAATCTGTTGTGTCTTTGCTGAATTGTTGGTACATGTGAACTCATTACTCAATTAGCAATTTATTTTTGTGTTAGAATATAGCGTGGTATATACTCAATTAGTAATTTATTCATAGGTTTGCAATAATGGACACGAACTTTGCATAATTATTTCACAAGCAATTCATGTAGTACTCCCCCAACCGATGAGAGTGTTGGAAATATGCCCTAGAGGCAATTATAGAGATGATTATATTTCATTATGTTCATAATATTGGATAATATGTTATCTTGTTCCTAGAATAATATCATTAATATTTATTATCAAGTATGTGACTTGATTGTGAGACTCTATATTTTTGCGATGATTATTCTTAAAAGTTCTCTAGTCGGAAACATATGAGAACACATATGAATAGACTAGCATATGTATTGGTTGATGACTATGTTTCACATGTCATGGATATGGAGATATCAAACCAATAATATGGACACATGTTAGAGAACATGGTGTTGGATAAGATCCACCTTGAGACACTATTAAGATTGTTATGATTCTATGTGTCGTTAGTTGGTCTCAAGCAATGGTGATGTATAATCCTTAGACCTGAGATCAGCATGGTTTTCTACATGTGTAATAGCACTCTTAGTGGTTGCCAATCGCTACTAAATGGCGGGTAGTTATAAAGGTAGCTTCGGGTATGCTATAAAACATGTGGAGGAATGTGGAGTGGGATATGGGATTTGCCCTCCTAACATAACACGAGAGATGTCTCTGGCCCCTTGTTGTGGTCGGATAAAGTAAGTGCATGGCCATGCCACTAGTGGTCGAAGTGTTCGATCACGTGAAGTTATCCGACACTCGATCGAGAAAGTATTGAACAGTCCATGGATGACACAACATCTCACCTAGAGTTCAACCAGATATAGTGAGGCAAAGGGAGAATACACGAGTAGGTCACTTAGTTCGATCAGTTACAGACTACTCGTATGGAGATACGAGCTGGTCGTAGACTGGTCGAACTTAATCACAGAGTGGTCGTAATCTGGTCGTAAGGAGTTACGAACTGGTCGTGACCAAATACGAACTGGTTGTATAGAGATAGGACCTAGTCGTAAGTGATGAGGACATGGTCGTAGATCATATTGCAATAAGGTTCGTCCGATATAATTTGTGTGTATTCGGGAATCGTTATGTCTTGTTAGGTACCGTTAACGACTCGTGGTCGGAAAGGTGTTTCCGAGTCACAACCGAATATGCATAAACCTAATGGGTCACACATTTAACGGGTTGGAACAAACCAATACGGATATGATTCGTAAAATGTGTTCGGATAGGATCCGTCATGGGCACTATATAAGGAGATGGTTGAGGCTATTGGGAGAGCTAGACGAGTTGACGTGAGTTGCTCCACCGAAACCCTAGCCGCCATCTTCCTGAGAGCTCTGTCATGCGACTTGGTGCTAGCACATCGGCGTACGGTTGTTCCTTCCCTAGATGTGTGGATACCTAGAGGTGCTACTGTGGTTGCTGTTGCGTTTCAGGACGATCCGCGATCTTCATAAGGAACTACAGAGGCTGCTGGAGGAGACGATCGACTCGCAAGGACGCTGGACGATCGACTATGACCACTGCATCGACGTGCTCGATGCTAGACGATCGACTACGACCACTACATCGACGCGCTCTACGTTGGACTAGGCTGCTCCAACTCTTCTTCCGTTGCTCAGCGCGTCAGGTAGTAACGATCTGTGATCATCTACTTGTTTGGCTTCCTGGTTTACGTGGTAGAATTGTTTTTTGATTTGTTGCTATCATAGCCTACCCGTACCCCCAACAGTGGTATCAGAGCCATCTTGCATAGTTTTTGATCTGGATCGGTCGTATATACTTGATATGTGGTAGTAGTAGATTGGATCTATTTCTGGTCGGGTCTGGTAACCTAGATTGGTTCATATAGATGGAACGATCTAGCCCCTGATCGATAAGATCGATCGGTTTTCAGTGGTAGTAGATGGGTTTACGAGGAGGTATGAGCTAAAAGGACCAGATGGTTTATTGCGCTTGTTAACAACCACACTGCATGACATTTCTACCGGTCGGAATTCGCCATCGTAGTATGCCGCAGTGTATGGTCGTATCAAGGCAATAATCGGATTGGTTTGGAATAGGGTTAATTTGATTAGTCCGATGATTTCCAAGGCTCGGTTACATGAATACCACCGTGCTGGGTATTCGTACCGCGTGTTATAGGTTGTATGTGTTCATGTGGCCCGATAGAATTGGATTCCTTGCATAGCTTGTTTTTGCAGGTATTGATGTGAATAGTGTGACCCATGATGTATGAGATGCATGTATGTGTGTAATGTTCATGACCTACGTGTTAAGCTTATTGCAGCCCAAGGCTGTCTATATTTGTATGACGGCATACATATCGACTTATGATGCTTCTTCACTCCATGTAATTTATTACTAATGCTATTAGGAGTAATGGCTTAGTGGGAGTACTTGGAGGAATTGACCACTTGGAAGACATGGCGAACAGGAAGCACGGCGATGGAGATCACCATGTGGAAGGGTTAACCTATATCACAGTGCAATTTGATTGTCTGTGAATACCTTTATATTCATGTTCATTTATTTTTATGCATGTTATTTAATTGCTTTTACCATGGTAGAAGTGAAATTCTCTCACATAATATTAAGTTAAATTGATGCCCTCCTAATTAGCTGCACCATTCAAAGTCATGTATTTTAATGGTAGGTCTTGCTAAAGCAGAGTGCTATTAATATTCCTTGACTAGATGAGTTTGTGTCAGACACTTACACATATAGCATTGATTTAACTTGACAAGGTCATCATAACGGTTATGGATCTTGCGGCATAGGGTTGGGTGCCGGAGCATAGCGATACTGCCCAACAACAAGAGTCATATAGAGATATGATTAGCAAAGGGTTGCTTACCAAATTCATAAATCTTCTAGCAGTGATGCCAAAGCTCACTAGTAGATTAACTGATTGTGGGTCTTGAATCACTAATTGTCATAAGAGGGATATGGTATTTAGTGGGAGTATCTTTATTAAACTATTTAATAGAAGTTACTTTTCTTTAACATATGTCTTAGCTTTGCATATTTTATGTTATAGATCATGGCACCAACTGCTGTACCTACATCCAGTTTTGCATTACGTTCGATACTTGATAAGGAAGAACTGAATGGAACAAATTTTGCGGATTGGTCCCGCAACCTAAGAATTGTTCTTAGGCAAGATAAAAAGGAACATGTTCTAGAGGAACCAATTCCAAATGTGCCTGCTGAAAATGCTGCTGCTACTCTTAAAACCGCTTATAAAAGGGCATGTGATGAGTCCCTTGATGTTAGTTGTCTCATACTTGCTGCTATGAACTCAGACTTTCAGAAGCAGTTTGAGAACATAGAGGCCTACAATATGATTGAGGCACTCAAAGGCATGTTTGAGACACAAGCAAAAATGAAGAGATATGAGATCTCAAAGAAATTGTTTGGGAGTAAACTAGCTGAGGCTAGTCTGGTGAGCCCACATGTAATCAAGATGGTTGGTTACACACAAAGCTTGGAAAAACTTGGTTTTTCACTTAGTCAAGAGTTGGCTACAGATTTGATTCTTGCTTCACTTCATGCAAGCTTTGGGCAGTTCATTCTAAACTTCCATATGAATGGCTTAGACAAGAATCTCACCGAACTGCATATGATACTCAAGACTGGAGAGGACAGCATTAAGAAAAGCAACAGTCATGTGATAATGGTGCAAAAGAGTACAAGCTTCAAGAAGAAGGCTAAGACTTGGGTCAAAGGAAAGGGCAATGCTAAAGTTTTGGATGGGATCCAAACTAACAAGCCTAAGCCCAAGACTAAATTCGGCCCGACTCAAGAGAATGAATGCTTTTACTGCAAAGAGCCATGCTATTGGAAAAGAAACTGCAAGAAATACTTGGATGATCTGAAAAAGAATGGTGGAACTAAATCTTCCACTTCAGGTATTAATGTTATAGATATTTTTCTTGTTGACTCTTCTATTAACTCCTGGGTATCTGATACCGGATCGGTTGCTCATATTTGCAATTCGATGCAGAGTCTAACTAAGAGTAGGAGAATTGCAAGGGGCGAGATGGATCTTCGCGTCGGGAATAAAGCAAGGGTTGCTGCATAAGCCGTCGGGATTTTGCCATTACTTTTGCCCTCATGATTTATCATGGAACTAAATAATTGTTATTACATTCCAGCCATAAGTAGAAACATCATCTTTGCCTCATGTTTGATGGCAGAGGGCTATAATTCATTATTGAGAACAATAGTTGTTCTATATTTTTTTAATAAGATGTTTTATGGTTATGCTCCTATTTCGAATGGGTAGTTTATTTTAAATCTTGTTGATGCACCCATCTATAACATTAATGCAAAGAGGTTTTGGCCTAATGATATGAATTCCACTTTCATTTGGCATTATCGTTTGGGTCACATACGTAAGAAACGCATGAAGAAGCTCCATGATAATGGAATTCTAAACTCATTTGATTTGGAATCATTTGAACGTGCGAATCTTGTCTACTCGGAAAGATGACCAGGACACCTTTCACTGGTCGGAATGAGAGGGCGTCTGACTTGTTGGCACTCATACATACTGATGTGTGTGGACCAATGAGCACGACAGCTAGAGGTGGTTTTCAGTGCTTCATTACTTTCACCGCTGACTATAGTAGATATGGATATATCTATTTAATGAGGCACAAGTCAGAATCCTTTGAAAAGTTCAATGAGTTCCAGAGTAAGGTACAAAATCAACTTGGCAAGACAATCAAATATTTACGATCTGATCGTGGAGGTGAATTTTTGAGCCATGAATTTGGTGATCATTTGAAACAATGTGGAATTGTTCCACAGCTTACACCACCGGCACTCCACAATAGAATGGGGTGTCCAAGCGGCGTAATCGGATCTTGTTAGACATGGTTTGATCGATGATGAGCCAATCGTATCTGCCATTGTCTTTTTGGGGTTACGCTCTAGAAACTGTCGCTTTCACTTTAAATAGGGTACCATCTAAATCAGTAGATAAGATACCATATGAGATTTGGATTGGGGAAGAGTTCTAGTTTATCTTTTTTTAAAGATTTGGGGATGTGATGTCTATGTTAAACATTTGACGTCTGATAAACTCACACCCAAGTCAGATAAATGCTTCTTTATTAGATATACTAGGGAAACCAAAGGATATTATTTCTACAACCAAGAAGAGGGCAAAGTTTTTGTTGCTTGAAATGGTGTCTTTTTGGAGAAAGAGTTTCTTTCAAAAGGAGTCAGTGTGAGAAAGGTGCAACTCGAAGAAATTCGAGAAACATCCAAAAGTGTTTCAACTCCTACTGAACCTCTACAGGATGAACAAAATATTATTGAACCTGTAGATGAGGCATCAGTCCCACGTAGATATAAAAGGCTACGTCAATTGCCTATAAGGTATGGACATGATGTATTATTGTTGAATAATGATGAGCCTAAGACTTTTGAGAAAGCAATGATGGACCCAGACTCTGAGAAATGGCTTGGAGCCATGAAATCCGAGATATACTCTATGAGTGACAATTAGGTTTGGAATCTGGTCAATCCACTTGATGATGTTAAAACCATTGAGTGCAAATGGATCTATAAGAAAAAGATTAACATGAATGGAAATGTTCACATTCATAAAGCTCGACTAGTCGCAAAAGGGTTTCGACAAGTTCAAGGGGTTGACTACGATGAGACTTTCTCACCGGTAGCGATGCTTAAATCTATACGGATCATTCTAGCTATTGCTGCATATTTCGACTATGAGATATGGCAAATGGATGTCAAAACGGCTTTCCTTAATGGAAACCTAGATGAGGATGTGTACATGACACAACCTAAAGGTTTTGTCGATCCAAAGAATGCTAGTAAAGTATGCAAACTTCAAAAGTCCATTTATGAGTTGAAGCAAGCATCTCGGAGTTGGAATATACGTTTTGACGAGGAGAACAAAAGGTTTGGTTTCGTCAAGAACAAAGAAGAACCTTGTGTTTACAAGAAGGTTAGTGGTAGCGCACTTGTTATTCTAATCTTATATGTGGATGACATATTATTGATTGATAATGGCATTCCTAGAATCCATTAAGGCATCATTAAAAAATAGTTTTTCTATGAAGGACCTAAGAGAGGCAGCTTATATCTTAGGGATAAAGATCTATAAAGATAGATCAAGAAGGCTAATTGGATTAAGCCAAAGTACTTATATTGACAATATATTGATTTGGTTCAACATGAAGGATGCCAAGAAAGGATTCTTGCCTATGTCACATGGCATAAGTCTTAGCAAGAGTCAGTGTCCTTTGACAACTGATGAGCAAGACCGAATGAATGGTATTCCATATGCTTCAGCTATTGGATCTATCATGTATGCCATGATATGTACTCGACCAGATGTATCATATACTCTAAGTGTTGCGAGTAGATACTAAGCTGATCCCGGTGAAGGTCACTGGACAGCTGTGAAAAATATTCTTAAGTACTTGAGAAGGACTAAGGATGTAATCCTAGTTTATGGCGGTGATGAAGAGCTCGTTGTAATTGGTTACACCGATGCAAGCTTCCAAACCAACAAAGATGATTATCGTTCGCAATATGGTTTTGTATTCATTTTGAATGGAGGAGCAGTGAGCTGGAAAAGTTCCAAGCAAGAAACGGTTGCAAATTCTACGACAGAGGCCGAGTACATTGCAGCTTCTAAAGCTGCGAAAGAAGGTGTTTGGATAAGGAAATTCATTGCTGAGTTGGGTGTGGTTCCGAGTGCCTTGAGCCTAATGGATCTCTATTGTGACAATAATGGAGCCATTGCGCAGGCTAAGGAGCCTAGATCCCATCAGAAGTCCAAGCATACACTTAGGCGTTATCATCTTATTCATGAATTGGTGGATAGAGGAGATGTTAAGATATGTTAAGTTCATACGGATTTAAATGTTGTTGATCCGTTGATAAAGCCTCTCACACTATCGATATTAGATACCTAGATGATTGAATCTAGTGCAAGTGGGAGACTATTGGAAATATGCCCTAGAGGGAATCATAGAGATGATTATATTTCATTATATTCATAATATTGGATAATATGTTATCTTGTTCATAGAGTAATATCGTTAATATTTATTATCAAGTATGTGACTTGATTGTGAAACTCTATATTTCTGCGATGATTATTCTTAAATGTTCCCTGGTCGGAAACATATGAGAACACATATGAATAGACTAGCATATGTATTTGTTGATGACTATGTTTCACAGGTCGTGGATATGGAGATATCAAACCAATAATATGGACACATGTTAGAGAACATGGTGTTGGATAAGACCCACCTTGAGACACTATTGAAATTGTTGTGATTCTATGTGTCGTTAGTTGGTCTCAAGCAATGGTGATGTATAATCCTTAGACCTGAGATCAGTATGGTTTTCTACATGTGTAATAGCACTCTTAGGGGTTGCCAATCGTTACTCGTAATTGGGTAGTTATAAAGGTAGCTTTCGGGTATACTATAAAACATGCGGAGGAATATGACTGGTCGGATATAGGATTTGTCCCTCCTAACATAACAGGAGAGATGTCTCTGGGGCCCTCGTTGTGGTCGGATAAAGTAAGTGCATGGCCATGCCACTAGTGGTCGAAGTGTTCGACCACATAAAGTTATCCGACACTCGATCGAGAAAGTATTGAACAGTCCATGGATGACACAACATCTCACCTGGAGTTCAACCAGATATCGTGAGGCAAAGGGAGAATACATGAGTAGGTCATTTAGTCCGATCAGTTACGGACTAGTCGTGTGGAGATACAAGCTGGTCGTAGACTAGTCGAACATAATCACAGAGTGGTCATAATCTGGTCGTAAGGAGTTACGAACTGGTCGTGACCAAATACTAACTGGTCGTATAGAGATAAGACCTGGTCGTAAGTGATGAGGACCTGGTCGTAGATCATATTGCAATAAGGTTCGTCTGATATAATTTGTGTGTATTCGGGAATCGTTATGTCCTGCTAGGTACCGCTAACGACTCGTAGTCGGAAAGGTGTTTCTGAGTCACAACTGAATATGCATAAACCTAACGGGTCACACACTTAACAGGTTAGAACAAACTAGTACGGATACTATTCGTAAAACATGTTCGGATAGGATCCGTCATGGGCACTATATAACAAGATGGTTGAGGCTATTGGGAGAGATAGACGAGTTGACGTGAGTTGCTCCACCAAAACCCTAGCCGCCATCTTCCTGAGAGCTCTGCCATGCGACTTGGTGCTAGCACACCGGTGAACGGTTGTTTCTTCTCTGGACGTGTGGACACCGTAGAGGCGCTACTGTGGTTGCTGTTGCTCTTGAGGACGATCCGCGATCTTCATAAGGAACTACAGAGGCTGCTGGAGGAGACGATCGAATCTCGAGGACGCTGGACGATCGACTACGACCACTACATCGATGTGCTCGACGCTGGACGATCGATTATGACCACTACATCGATGCGCTCTATGTTGGACCAGGCTGCTCCAACTCTTCTTCCGCTGCTCAGCGTGTTTGGTGGTAACGATTTGTGATCATCTACTTGCTTGGCTTCTTGGTTTACGTGGTAGAATTTTTTTGATTTGTTGCTATCGTAGCCTACCCGTACCCCAACAGAGAGCGCAACTCAACCAAAGAAGCCTTGACTAGAATTTAATTCGATTGATGATGATAGAATCATAAGATTCTTCCAAGGGATGAAATCTCGCAGAATGAATTTGGCTCACAAAAGTTGTGATTCAAGCTAGCGCCTTAGTGGTGTGGTTCTTTTATTTTGAATATTTGTGATCATTTAAGTACAATGTGCTATTGTATCACTAATTTTGATGTACATGTTGTTACCCACTGGAACCATATTTACATGTTTTGGGGATGCACTTTCTATTAGCGAGGTACCTTCATTGTATTTCTCTTTTTTGCTTTGCTTTGGTTTTATTCATGTATGCATTTGATTGCACAAGAATACAAGGCTATGTTTGTTTCAAATTAGTTTAGTCATTCGAGACTTTGAGCCCACCCTTCTTTTTCATCTTGGCTTCACCACTGACCGGCTCCACGAATCAAGCCAACACCTCTGAGGTAAGCCCAAACGAATTGGACCGGCTCACAACTTGAACCAACATCTCAATCTACTCGGAGTTGCTCTTCCTCCACTCGGAGATGGTGAACACCAAACCACTCACAACCGGTGCCGGGCCTCTTTACAACCTTCTTGAAGAGATCACCGCACAATCTTCCTCCAAGTCGTCTAGGTGTCGGCAAACACTAAGAGTAACAAATCATAGCCCTTACTTGAAGATTATCAAGTGCCAAAAGATCAACTAATGATGCATATGCACTTCAATTCTCTCAACTACCTCAACATGTGAAATATGAGCAAAAAAGTAAAGGAGAATGCACCAAAGGCTCTAAAGTATTCAATGAGGCCAGAGCACACTAATCTTGGTGCTGGTGAGGGGGTATTTATAACCCCTAACCACAAATTCGACCATTTAAAGCAAATCCCTAAAAGATTCAGTAGGTGCGGTGCTACCGCCATTGATTGGCTGATACAACCGCACCTACTGTTCAACGATCATATTTGGTTCATTAAATGCTTCTGAACTAGCCGTTACAGTTTGGTGTGGTACTACCACACCCACAAGGTTTGGTACTACTGCCATGCGGTAGTACCGCTTGGCTCAACTGGTACTACCGATTTCCAGTGAAGACAAACTCTCAAAAATATGCTATCTGGAAATAACGTACCGCCAACTAGAAATCGGTACTACCACACTGAGGTACTATCGCCAACTAGAAATAGGTAATACCGCACTAAGTACTACCATCAACTAGAAATAGGTACTACCGCACTGAGGTACTACCACTCCTCAGGTGCGGTCATACCTTTTTTACTATGCATGACTCTTAGTTCATCAAGATGACACAAAATAAATCATCAAACTACTAGCCATGTTCCCTCTTTATAGTACGACATCTAGCCTATAAATATGGTCTTTCCACCAATCACTGAGACCGGTAAAAGACTAGGAACACATCTCTAGCCTATGCTAGCCACACCTTTGCCTTGAGCATCCTTCTTGGAGTGATCACTTGATGACGAACATCTTTACTCCAAGTCCGGGTTTTGACTTGATAATCATCAACACATGATGATTTCCTTTACTCCAAGTTATTGACTTAAATATCATCAACACATAATGATCTTCTTTACTTTGGGATCTTGTCTTGAATATCATCAACGCATGATTATTTTCTTTACTTCGGAATCTTGTCTTGATGCTCATTAACACATGATGACATCATTCACCCCGAACCTTGACTTGAATATCGTCAACACGTGATGATTTTCTTCACTTCGAAATCTTGTCTTGAATATCATCAACGCATGGTGATTTTTTTTACTTCGGGATATTGTCTTGATGCTTATCAACACATGATGACATCCTTCATCCTGAATCTTGACTTGATGACAATCAACTCACGATGCCTCTCAAAGTCTTCATCATCATGTGACTCAACCTGTTTCACCAACTCATGGAATATGTTAGTCTACATGACGATTGCCATTAATTACCAAAATACTCCATTAGCTCATAATGACAGATCTAGATTCTTCAATGAAACAATGAGGTTGCCGCCCGCCGACCGATCGGCCTCACTGGAGAGGTTTGTTGCTGGTGTCATGCCACCTAGTTGGCTCTCCCCTACCATGAACTAAATTTGTGAGGTAGGGTTTCAATTTGATGCTCGTTGGTCTCTTTTTTTTTTTGTCAAACATCAGGCTTAGGGACTTAAGGTTTCAATTATGGTTGACAAATAATCAATAATATTAGTGGATCTTTTAATTTTGGTAAGCATTTTGTTCGCTATTTTTTTTATCATCGTACGTTGCCATTTTGGACATGCACTAATGTTAAATTGTTGAGAAAAATTACACACGTTAACTATTTAGTATAATATTGCTTGATAATTTGGTATATCATGCTACGTAGGATGACACCCAATTGTTTTTGTTCTAGATCTGTCCCTACTAAAAGGTGGGATGCCGCCCGACTATCCCAGTAAATAGTATACAACAGCAGTAACACATTGCCAAGAAACGTAAATGAAAGATTCAAAACTAAGTAAATCAAGAAGATTACCCCATGTTGAGGAGTTGTGGCAGCCAGCGGTTCACAACCGGAGGAGGGCTTACCAACGGTGTTGGGCACTGTGGCGGGCGGTGGCTCCAGAACGGCGTCGGGCACCGTGGCGGGCGGTGGCTCCAGAACGGCGTCGGGGAGGGGAACCAGAACAGGAATAGCCGGCGGATGGCGAGAAGAGGGCTCGCAGGCGGGGCCTGGCACCACAACCGGCGTCGTCCCGTGAGCCGAGGGGTCGGGGATGGGGCCGGAGATCACCACCGGCAGCTCGCGAGCAAATGCAATGCAGCCGGGAGCCTCCGCGGCGGCTGGACTGGCCGTGCGGCGAGACGTTAGGGCACAGCTACGGTAGACTCGTGGGCACGATGCTTCGCTTGGTATTCGTTTGCTTCCCTTCGACGACGAGCGTTTGCGTGGATGAGTGGGGCCAGTGGGCTGATCACTGAGGGGCCGGGTAGCCACTAGCGGGAGATGAATGCGCCGAGTGCCCAGTGGCGAATGTGATGCTGTTGCCCTTTTTACTGGAGGAATGTCACCTTAAAGAGCATCTACAATAGTCTACATTATTTGTTACTAAGGGATTGTCACATCAATATTTAGGCGATGTGAAGGAGTGAAGGTGAGGTTGTTTCTAGATGAAGAAACCAGCAAATTGTTAATACCAAGACACAAGAAACAACCAAATACTCTATTGGAGACAGACTTGTTACTTAAAAACGTGTTTTGTGGGTCTCACTATCTTCAAGCAAAATATGTACCGGATCACTTGTGCAGCCCGACTGCATTATTGATATGATAAATGAGCCAAAACATGTAGGCCTCAAAGTTGTACTTCATTATTGATCATCAAGAATCATGCACACTTGTAGCAATTAAAGTCTTAGACACAAGCTCAAGAAACAATCTATTGAAAGACTTGTTTCTTTTTATTAGATTGAGTACTCTCTCTCCTCTTAGTAACAAGCTATGAAACAAACTACTGGAGATGCTCTAAGGGCATCATCAGTAAGGCTACCTCAGCCGTAGCCCGTAGGCTAGCTCTGTCTTAATGGCAATCTCTGTGGATATCATGGGGATATGCCCATGATCTTAGGATGATGAAACAATTGGCAATGTGGCTTTTGGTTTGAAGTTTCACGCGTTTTCGACAAAGTTTCAGATCTGTCAGGTCAGCGGCGGTCTGACCGGCTTTTGTGCTGAATGTTGATCTAAGTGGTGAGTTGATTATGGTATAGGTCATATCCATATTTGTTAATGCATATGTGTTGCATATTGCATGTTTTGGCTAACGTGGGTCAAGTGGTGAAGAACTTGTTCCCGGATTCGTGTTTGCTTGTCTATTCTTTGTGCGGTGGCTTGCGTGTCAATGACGGTCAATGGCGAGGAGGATCGGGACTAAGCTTGGAGAGCCGAGGTCCGAAACGATCATGGATGCGGGTGAGGTCAAGTGACTCAAGCGTGGCGCAGAATGGACGAGGATGACCGAACGGGCGGTTCGGTGCCACTGGTTGGATCAAGCGGCGCGGGAGTCGTTGCAAGTGCTCAGTGGTGCCGGTGGGATCCGGACGGGAGAGACTTGACGACATGGAGCCGTTGATCAACTTACACGTGGCGAAGCAGGCGATTGCTTCAACAGATGGACTCGGTCTTTTGGACAAGGATCGAGAAGGGGTATTTTGGTAATTTTACCAAATACCATCTTGGTGACCTTTTTGACTAAGCCGCGGCGCGGGTCGGCGCATGGTGAAGCGGTTTAGATCAATCGATGATGAAGACGGCGCTTTGAGTTGCGTGCGTGTGTGTTCCGTTGATGTTGGGCGTTAACAGAAGCCCATTAGGGTAAATCTTCTCTAAGGTTTTTAGGGTTAGAGGTTACCCTATAAAAGGGGCTGAGATGGAATATTCTGGTGTGCGGGCTGCTTTTGAAAAATCAGTGAAGCTATGATGACGGCGCCCCCTCCAGGAAAATGAGAAGCTGCTGGAGGGTTGGCTCTGCCCTGCAAAGAAATGCAGAGGCTTTAGGTTTAGGGCGTTTTTGGGGAACTAGTGTGGCCTGGGAGAAAAACCAGAGCTTTTGGCGGCCTGATGCTGCGTGTCTTTGGATTTAATACCAGCATTTCCTTGTTTGTGTTTTTGATTGGCTGCCTCTTTGATCTGTGCGGTTTGGTGGTTATTTTTATCGCCTGTATGCGGCGCTTGTAGAAACCGTGCTCTGTGGTCGATCTGTAGTCTCAAGGTTAGACTGAAAAATCTTTGATTCGTCTCGTCTGGATCTTGATTTTATTTTGCTGTGCTGGCTGATTGGATAGATTAAGCTGTAGCGGTTTGGCTCCCCTGAGTAGATCTGAAAATTGCGATTACTGGCGCTTACCGTTTTGCGTGTAGCCTTTGGAAAAATCCGAGTCGGGTCGCTTGCGGCGTGTTTTTATTGCCATCTGGTGCTCCCGCAAAAGCGCAGAAAATAGGAGCACGGGCGGCTTGGCGTGATCTCCAAAAGCAAACACCTTGCATTTAGTTTTGATTATTTTGTTTCGCCTTGGTGTAATTTGGTGAAAAGGAGTTTGGCGGTATTTGGTTCTTGCCGGTAAAATCAAGAAGCTCTTGTGGCGGATCGGGAGGTCTCGAGTTTTGATGCGAATCTTTGTTGGCTTCCTTCTTTGATTCATCTGAATTTGGTTTTTATCTCCAACGATTCCGGTTGGTCTTTGTTTGATTTAAAATTCATTGAGTTGATCCAGCGTTTGTCTCTTGCAAATTTTTTGGGATCTCCATGCTTTGAATCCCATCGATTTGCATGTGCATTCGGTTTGTGTATTGGCCGCTTCTCTGAAAAAATTGGAGTCCTTGCTCTCGGTTGTCAGGTGTGTGATTGTCCCCGCAAAATTGGAGTTCCTTGACTGGCAAATGTCAGAATCTCGCTCACCCTTTTGCCTCATGGGTGGTTGTGAATTAATGGTAGTCTTGTTAATTGCTAGTGGTTACATCTTGTTAATCTGTTTTTGCCGTCACTTTTTGGCTCTTCCTGTGAGAGGACTAGTTCACTGTTTGATTTTGATTGCTCTTTGACCGAGTTAAGTCCCATTGCAGTCACCCAGTTTGGAATTGTTTATTTCCATTTCTTTTGGATCTAGCTCATTGCTTGCTTGTTATTTCGGCGGTTCTGGGGTGACCAGATTTTCTTGGCGCATGCCAATGGCGTCTTTAGTCTCCTTGATAATTCAAGCTCTATCTTGCGGCGGCGATTTGTGTGTCTTTGTAGAGCTCGTGACAGCCCATAAAACCGGATCGGAGGATCATCTTTTTTTTGTCGATGGTTCATCAAAATCTCTGTTTGCTACGGGTGTGAGTTGTTTTTGGACTTTTACTTAGGGGTAGATCGGATTCAACACAGATCATCCGCCAGGCTCAGATCTGATCTTCATAGCTTTTATAGCTATTGGAGTGAAAGTAGTGTTGAGTTCGATCAAGCTGAAAAATTGAGAAAGCGTCTATTCACCCCCTCTAGTCGCCTTTCCGGTCCTACAATTGGTATCAGAGCCAAGTTTGCTCTTTTGTGATCTTTATTGATCTTTGAGCATGGCGACAGATATGAGGACTTGTGAGCGCTTTCTTGCATCTTGTCGTGGTTCTTTTACCAATGGTGTTGGCCGTAACAAAATATTTGAATGTATGATAAGTCTAATGGCGATGGAGGAGGATTTCTCCTGTGATATTTGTGGCGAATCCTTTTGTTTTGATTGTTCTAGTTTCAGGGATGAGTCACTTTTGGAGCCCGAGGAGAAGAAGCCCAGTGACATATGCACAGCAGCTTTTGATGATGAACATGATGGAGAGGATTCTAATGATGAGCTTTTTGATGATAGTGATGACTCTTATGAGGACGATCCCCTACTTGAGCTAAGCAAGGTGAGCAAAGAAAAACTCATTAATGTCTTATATTCATATGATCTTAAACTGCTTGCTCTTAGGAAGAAAGTCAAATTGTTAGAAAAAGAAAAGAATGATTTGTCTCATGAGCTCTCCGAATTGAAAACCTCCATGAATGCTTATGATTCATTGCTTGTAGACATGGAGAACCTGAATAACTCTCTTGTATGCCTAAAAGCTGAAAATGAATTATTGAAATCAAATGCTTCTATGCCATGTGATTCTTGTATTGCCTTACATCATGAGCTTGACAATGCTAAGTTAGAAATAGGCAATCTTAGATCTATGGCTAGAAATGATTGTGATTCTTGTGTAGGCATGCTTGCTGAAATTGAGAAGGTTAAATTGACTAATTCCATGCATCTTGAGCAATTAAAAAATGCTAAGGCTGAGATTATTGAAATTGAAGCTAGGCCTTGTAGCATGTGTTTAGAATATGAAAAATTGCTTAAGGATGGTTTAGTCTCTTGCAAGAATTGTGCTTGTCTAGAAACTGAAATTGATGCTTTGAAGCGCATGCTTAATTGAAAGCATCATTAATTTCTTGCACATCTTGCATTTCATTGAAGAGCGAGGTTGAGTCTTTCTTGCGATGATATGAGCGCCAATTCATGTGATTTCTTGTATTTGCCTTCACTCCGAGATTGATATTCTTAAGATTTCTTTTGCATCTTTGCATTCGGAGTTGGAGTCTTTTTGTGCTAAACGTGAGTCACTTGATGTTGGTTTTTGTGGCATCGCTTTGGATAGCTCTTCTTTGGTGAGTTCGACTCTTTCGGACTCTTCTTGTGTTGTCCAACGGATCTCAAAAGACAAATGTGCTTCTTTCTCAAATGGTACTAAATCTTCAAAAGAGAAGTACCATTGCACATTTTGTAAGAAGAATGGACACACTCTTGGGTTTTGCTTTCGCCGCTTGAAACATGAGCGTCGAGTCGTCGTCAGTATTTTCTAGGAACACACATAGCCTTTTTCATGGCATGTGTGGGTCTAGTGTCGATCTGAGGACGAGTCATGATGTTAGTTCTTCCAGACTTCTTCTTTGAGCGATAATGGTGCTTCGTCCTCTCGGACCGTGTCTACTAGTAGACCTTTACACCATTGCACATTTTGTTGGAAGAATGGACATCATGTAGATTGCTTTTTCGGCGTGCAAAACATTTATGTCGAGCTCATGCTTCTAAGTCTCCTAGTGGGCATAGTCTTTCTCATGACATGCACACTAAAGAGCCAAGCACGAAGACTCGATTTGTTGATGGCTTCTTTGACACCTTTTCTAGTGGTGTCGGACAGCACCGTGGACATGGTTTGCATAGTTTTGGTTTTGGTCCACGAGCTGCCTCGAGGCAGGATTTCCGCCGTTGTCCAAGAGGTGGACCCCGTTTTGTTCATCGAGGTACTCACTCACGGCGAGGTTGTGTGAGTTCTTTTGATGCTTCTGTTGGTTCTCATCATGGTGCTTTCAAGCAAGGCCATCGCCGCTTTTCTAGAGATGGACCTCGTTTTCCTCATCGAGTTGTCCACTCGCGGCGTGCCTCCAAAGATGAGATTGGATCTTCTTGCATGGACCATCATTTGCATCATGCTAACTCACATAATGGTTCGACTGCCTCTGGTGGTGGTGTGTCCAAGGTTTGGGTTCCCAAGCATTCGCTCTCTAACCCTTCGGGACCCAAGACTCGGACACCTTGCCTTTCTCATGTGTAGGTACCGAGAACGCATATTGGAGAATATGGACTTAAGAGGTTCGGTCTTTTGCTTCATTACTTGATCAAGACACTTGATGGTTCTCCACTCCAATGATGGCCTCCAAGAGGCATGTGCTTTAATGATCGGCATCTACACCTGTTTTGTGAGCAATCATATACCTTCATGCCCTTATCTTTATGATTATCCATACTTGGCATGTTGTGCTTGTCTTTGTGCTCACTTGTACCTTTTTGGCATGTGTTATTCCCTTGATATCTTTCACCATGCCTTTACCTTGCTTGTATATCCATGTATCATATTGTTGTTCTTAATTTTCATGGGTGTATGTGCTTGGTCTTGTCTTCATGAGCCTGTGCTATCTGTACATGATTTATCTTGCTCTTGTTGATTTTTGTCTTATGTATCCACTTGTTCACTTGATATCCATGTTAGCATTCATTATTCATGATTTATTCTAAAATGCTTTATGCTTACATGGTTATTGTGCTTTATTGTTAATTGTGGATGCACGAGTCTTACCATAGCTTTCACTAGCTTGCTTTTGACTGTATATATGATGGGTGATATGCTATGTACTTGTTTGCTTGCTCCTATGCCTTATTGTTGATTAAGGATAGTTTGAGCTTTGTCATGTCTTGGATAGCATGTGTTGCAATTGATTTGTCTATATTCATGCTCATATCCTGAACTGTTGATTATATGCTTAAATGAGCTTTGGATCATCTTTTGCTATCCTTGCTAGTCATGTGTCTTGGTACTGTTTCTTCAGATATTGTCTCACTAACCCAGTACCAAGGCATAGACTTTTCTGTCTCTTTTGTGTAGTCTTTTCAGTTGAGAAGAAGAACATGTGGTCCAACAAGTGGTCAAAGACTTCAGCCATTGGTTCTTCATCATTTGTGACATTCATGCTGGCTATCACTTCTTGGAGACGAATGAATTTGAGATGAGGATGATGGGTGAGCGCAATTACCTTCTAAAGCTTCAAGGATTGGATCTTCATCTATCATGACTACATCTCACTGCCAAGCAGTGGGACTCAGGTTCGAGCTTCTATATCTTACTTTTGTGTCTGGTATCCCTAGTCTACCTTGCATAACATTTGGGTTTGTTGGGTTCAGGGTAGATAGGAGGCTTTGTTCTAGCACGTGTCTTTCCTAGGCACTCTTCTTATCCCATGATTTGCTAGGATGCATTCTTCTCATAGCCTAGGTCGAGCTTGTCTCCCAATCACTAGTGTTAGCATGTTTTTGAGTTGCCTGTAAGCTTTTTAGTGTTGGTGTTTCGCTCCCTAGCTTTTCGAGTTGCTTTTCCTAGAGATCGTGTGGTGCTTGAAGTTTTTGTGCTAGTTTTTGTGGAGTCCAAGGCTTTTTGGCAGATCTCCCCTCAAAGCTTTTTTGACCCAACAAGGTTTGCCGCCTTGAAATGCGAGTTAGGGATAATTTATCCCTATGGGTTGGTTTGAGAGGGAGTTGGTTCTTTTCGGAACTTTCTTAGTTCTTTTCTGAACCTTTTCTGTTCATCTGAACTTTCCTTGTTCATTTGAACTTGTGTGGATCTTTTCTGATACCTTCTTCAAGTGGTATCTTCTTTGGATCTTTTTGATCTTTGTGATCTTTTTAGGCTTTTAAGTATTTTGTGCATCTCTTTGTATCATATTACATACAAATGAAAAATCACAAAAAGATACTTGTAATATAAGCTTTACCGTTTCTTTCTTTTAATTGTTGAAGCTTTGCTTATTACCCTCTTGAGCTTTGGTATTTCAAATTCTTGCTCAAGATTGTGTCTAGTTCTTTGACTTGCTAGAATTATCATGCTTTTACATGTGCAGCAATGTCTTTGCTAAATGAGCTAGAACTTTTAATTAACTTGAACTGAAAATAGCAATTTGTGGATCTTTTAGCTAGTTGCACAATTAGTGATCCTTTTGTGACATTGGCCCTGTCAAAATTGCTTTGTTAGCTCGAATCTAGTATTGAACATCTATGAGCTTTCAATTCATTAAAGAATCTAAAAAAAATTTTGTGCAAAATGAAAAATGATCTTTTGTGCGAAAAAACTGATCTCACCAATTCTTTCTCATGAGATGGCTTGCCATTGTACTAGGCATGAACTCGGGGAGTTTTGGATGACCTAGACCACTCTTTTAAGTTTTTGTTGCTTAGGATGGTCGTAGTGAGGCTTGAGATCTAGGACATGGCTAAAAATGCAATTTGTCAAATGTGGTTGAAGCTTAGGAAGAGATTGTGGATGGCTCCTAGTCCATAATCTTCTTTACTAAGATAGACCTTTAATCAACTTGAATAGTCATTGCAAATGAAAAATAGTTGAAAAATTTGAGCTTTTGACAAAAATTGAGCTAAATGATTCAATTCAGGACTTTTTGTCTCTAAGATGGTCTTTGCTAGCTTCTGGATCTCACAATGACATTCTGATATGGCCATTATCACTTTAGGATACCTGTTGTTGAACTTGTTAATTTTGAAGCATTGCTTAATTTAATCCAACAACTTGTGATATATTGAGCTCATTAGCCTAGCTTTGCTATATATGTCTTATCATGATCTTGCTAGCTTTGTCAGGCTTGTTGTATCTTGAGTAATGGTAGAAATACTAGCCTGTTCATGTGAGTAATCTCCAAAGCTTCTTTTATCCTAAAATTGAAAAATCAAAACAAAAATGAAGCTACCCCATTGCATTTCGTGCATGCTCTTTCTTTTGCTTCTTCCTTACTTGTGCATTTGTCATCTCTGGATGAGAGGAAGGGATGATTCCTTGATGAATCCATTGTCAAAGGGGGAGAAGATATAGCGAAAATGTAATGTTAATAAAGAGCTTTTTGGTTATGGGGAGAAGTTTTGTAAAGGGGAGAAATGGAGAAATTGAAAATGATGATCATAGTGAGGGGGAGCATTCATATTGCATTCTTTTGGTCTTATTGCCTTTTCTGAACTTGAATTGCAAATCTTGAAGCCTCACAATGATCTAAGGTCAAATAGAACAATTGTTCTTTCATATGGATCTTAAGTGAGATTTTTGTCGATTCTCTGGAATTGGAAGCTTTTGTGCTTTCTTTTGCCTTATCTCACTTGTTTTTGCTATTCGAAGCCGACTTGGTCATTTCCATTGCTTTTTCTTGCATATGGACTGTTGTGCCTTTGTCTAAAACTCATGAGTATTTTACTTTTCAAACCCCAAACTTATATTTTCTGAGAGATTGCCAATGTGTTCATCAAGGGGGAGATTGTGGATATCATGGGGATATGCCCATGATCTTAGGATGATGAAACAATTGGCAATGTGGCTTTTGGTTTGAAGTTTCACGCGTTTTCGACAAAGTTTCAGATCTGTCAGGTCAGCGGCGGTCTGACCGGCTTTTGTGCTGAATGTTGATCTAAGTGGTGAGTTGATTATGGTATAGGTCATATCCATATTTGTTAATGCATATGTGTTGCATATTGCATGTTTTGGCTAACGTGGGTCAAGTGGTGAAGAACTTGTTCCCGGATTCGTGTTTGCTTGTCTATTGCTGTGCAGGTGGCTTGCAGGTCAATGACGGTCAACGGCGAGGAGGATCGGGACTAAGCTTGGAGAGCTGAGGTCCAGAACGATCATGGATGCCGGGTGAGGTCAAGTGACTCAAGTGTGGCGCAGAATGGACGAGGATGACCGAACGGGCGGTTCGGTGCCACTGGTTGGATCAAGCGGCGCGGGAGTCGTTGCAAGTGCTCAGTGGTGCCGGTGGGATCCGGACGGGAGAGACTTGACGACATGGAGCCGTTGATCAACTTACACGTGGCGAAGCAGGCGATTGCTTCAACAGATGGACTCGGTCTTTTGGACAAGGATTGAGAAGGGGTATTTTGGTAATTTTACCAAATACCATCTTGGTGACCTTTTTGACTAAGCCGCGGCGCGGGTCGGCGCATGGTGAAGCGGTTTAGATCAATCGATGATGAAGACGACGCTTTGAGTTGCGTGCGTGTGTGTTTCGTTGATGTTGGGCGTTAACAGAAGCCCATTAGGGTAAATCTTCTCTAAGGTTTTTAGGGTTAGAGGTTACCCTATAAAAGGGGCTGAGATGGAATATTCTGGTGTGCGGGCTGCTTTTGAAAAATCAGTGAAGCTATGATGGCGCCCCTCAAGGAAAATGAGAAGTCTTTGGAGGGTTGGCTCGCCGCAAAGAAATGCAGAGGCTTTAGGTTTAGGGCGTTTTTGGGGAGCTAGTGTGGCACAGGAGAAAAACCAGAGCTTTTGGCTACCGATCTTTGTGTGTCTTTGGATTTAATACCAAGATTTCCTTGTTTGTGTTTTTGATTGGTCGCCTCTTTGATCATGCGGTTTGGTGGTTATTTTTATCGCTTTCAGATCTGGCGCTTGTAGAAACCGTGCTCGTGGTTGATCTGTAGTCTCAAGGTTAGACCGAAAAATCTTTGATTCGTCTCTGCCCGGATCTTGATTTTATTTTGTTTGTCTTTGGTGATTGGATAGATTAAGTCAGAAGCGGTTTGGCTCCCGAGTAGATCTGAAAATTGCGCAGGCGTCGGCTGCTTTGTGTGTAGCCTTTGGAATAATTCGAGTCATGCGGCCGCTTGCGCTGCGTGTTTTTATTGCCATCTGGTGCTCCCGCAAAAACTGCAGAAAATAGGAGCCTGGGCGTGCGGCGTGATCTCCAAAACCAAACACTGCATTTAGTTTTGATTATTTTGTTTCCTGTCTTGGCTGCGGCTGGTGAAAAGGAGCTGGCGGCGGCTGGTTCTTGCTGGTAAAATCAAGAAGCTCTTGTGGCGGCGACTGGGAGGTCTGAGTTTTGATGCAGATGCTGTTGGCTTCCTTCTTTGATTCATCTGAATTTGGTTTTTATCTCCAGCGATTCCGGTTGGTCTTTGTTTGATTTAAAATTCATTGAGTTGATCCAGCGTTTGTCTCTTGCAATTTTTTTTGGGATCTCCATGCGCCTGTAATCCCATCGATTTGCATGTGCATTCGGTTTGTGTATTGGCCTGCTTCTCCTGGAAAAAAATTGGAGTCCTTGCTCGGCGGCTGTAGCTGTGTGATTGTCCCCTGCAAAAATTGGAGTTCCCTTGACGGCAGCTGCTCAGGAATCTCGTTCACCCTTTTGCCTCATGGGTGGTTGTGAATTAATGGTAGTCTTGTTAATTGCTAGTGGTTACATCTTGTTAATCTGTTTTTGCCGTCACTTTTTGGCTCTTCCTGTGAGAGGACTAGTTCACTGTTTGATTTTGATTGCTCTTTGACCGAGTTAAGTCCCATTGCGATCACCCGCTTTGGAATTGTTTATTTCATTTCTTTTGGATCTAGCTGCCACGCTTGCTTGTTATTTCGCCGGTTCTCGGGTGACCAGATTTTCTTGGCGGCGCCACGAGCGTCTTTAGTCTCCGTAGTAATTCAAGCTCTATCTTGGCGGCGATATTTGTGTGTGCTTTGTAGAGCTCGAGGACAGCCCGCAAAAACCGGATCGGAGGATCTATCTTTTGCTGCTCAGTGGTTCATCAAAATCTCTGTTTGCTACGGGTGTGAGTTGTTTTTGGACTTTTACTTAGGGGTAGATCGGATTCAACACAGATCATCCGCTGTGCCTGTATACAGATCTTCATAGCTTTTATAGCTATTGGAGTGAAAGTAGTGTTGAGTTCGATCAAGCTGAAAAATTGAGAAAGCGTCTATTCACCCCCCCTCTAGTCGCCTTTCCGGTCCTACAATCTCCTAGGTATAGGAGAGAGAGCGAGGAGAGAGAGGGTTTACTGTGGCTTCCTCACACGACGACCTATGCACGAGAAACCAGACACGAAGAGATGACGAATCGGGATGCTCCCATGCGGTTTATGGGGCCATCGGCGAGCTATTTCTCGAGCTCAACGGCGGTAGGAGGTGGCTAGAGGCTGCAAATGATATGCCCTCGAAGACAAATCATAATCATAGAGATATCGATGATTGTATCACATCTATATTTACGAGTTAATAAATATTATTATATTCTTTGGATGAATTATTATTTATAAAGATTAGCAAGTATGTGACTTGTTGGTGAAGCCTTTTGATATTTGTATGATTTTATTCTAAAAGTATCCTTGGTCGGGACTCTAGTGACTTATCGATCAACATATGTACTGATTGATGACCATGTTTCGTAGGTCATAAATATAAGGATACCGAAACAATAATGTGAACAGATGTTAGAGAACATGATGTTTGATAGACCCACCTTGAGACACTATTGAGATTTGTCGGTGTTTTAGAACCGAACTTACGTAAAGATTGTTTGATTCGAGGGTTCCTCTAGGCTCAAAATCATGCAGAGAGGGAGACACGGGGATTTTTATATAGGTTGGGCCTTCTCCTGGGAGAATAACAACCCTACTTCTGTGTGTATGTATTGAGTATGCTAGATTACAAGATCAAAAGAAAGACTAGAGTATTGTGTCTCTGATTGCTCTCGGATCTCCCTGATTGTCCTGATGATTCTGCCTTTTATACAGTCCTCGAAGCACACCGTGTGAAGGCTGCCTTAATGTTCTAGATTGTGGAGCTGTTACTGGAGGTTATTGTGGGAGTAGTAACGTTCCCATGTTGCCAGGTAGTTAACACCATAACAGAGAGTTTAAATCGGCTTTTGGAAGAAATGGTATGAGCCGCTTCCCAGTGGGTCGAATCAGAGATGGATGCGGACAAAATCAAGGCTTTGGTCGACTCCAAGAAGATCCCAAAGAAGGAATTCGTGAAGTGGATCGAGGCTGCCGGGCAGCATTGGCCGTCGGGTGAGTTTGGGCAAATCCCTGTCTTCTAGGCGTTCTGTGAGTGTGGCCTTTGATTGCCTGCTCACCCTTTCCTCATGCTAGTACTCGAACACTTGGTGTGGAGCTGGTGAACCTTGTTCCCAACTCCATTACGATGCTGGGAGTGTTCGTGTACTTGTGTGAGGCCTACCTGGGGATTTCGACCGACTTGGAGTTGTTCCAGTACTTCTATGGAATGAATAGACTGTCCAGAGTCACCGGTAGCTGCAGTCTGAAGCTCCACGAGGGGAAGTCGAATGAGTACATTCAGATGTTTACCCGGTCGTCGTGGCCGGGGTGGAAGAAGAGGTGGTTGTATTAGGAGATAACCACTGAGGACAGCCTCTCCTTCGCCGGGAAGCTGGCCAAGAAGATCTCTACCTGAGATTCGACTCCCAAGGATCTCGGTCGGATCGCCCCCTTCATTCAAACCATTGTAGACTTGAAGGAAGAGGGGCTTACCAGATGGCACGTGGTGAAAGACTTCGTCACGCGCCACATAAGTCCTCTGAAGAAGAGGGCTTACCCAATGTGGAGGTACTTTGGGCCAAAAGACCCGACCAGGGACTACAAGGAGGGTAAGTAAACTTCAAGCTTAGCCTTCTTTCTGTTAATTTTGAAATTGGCTTATTGAAAGTTTTCTTATCCCTGCAGACCTCTCACAAGAGGAGATTGATGCTCGGGTCAAGCTCATCTGTGAGAAACCCCCAGCCCATGTGGTGCCGCCTCCAATCCTGGCTAACCTGTCCGCAGAGGATAGAGTGGAGCGCCTAAAGGTAATCAAGAACTGATTTCATTTTTAGGGCTTTGTAGTCGTAGAAGAACTTACGACTGGGTACTGGTCGTAGGAAGGCTTACGATCAGATTCTGGTCGTAGAAAAGTTTATGACCAGGGGGTTATCGTAGAAAAGCTTACAACATGGTGATGGTCGTAGAAGGACTTACGACTACTTTATAATATCTCTCTGATTTTGGTAGAAAGTAGGCATGGAGAACCGTCGGGACGATGAAGAAGTCAAACTGATGGTTGTCGGTGCGGCCGTAGAGCAGCTTGTTTCTCCCCCGGCCAAGAGACGTTGGCTCGTGCGAGTCGCGGACAAGGGAGGAGCAAGCTCGAGTTCTTTTGACCCGGTTAAGCCTTTTCGCAAATTTGATCTGGATCTCGTCAGAGAGCGTAAATTGCAAAGAAAGCGGCGCCGAACCCTTCAAGTGCAAAGCCCCCAAGACCAAGGTACCCTTCTATTACGACAATGAGACTTTCGCAGTTTCTGCCTCCCGTGGCTTTATCAAGCGACTAGAAAAGGAGAACTAGAAGAGTTTTATTTCTTTTGTGAAGGAGACTACTGCGTCGGCAGTACTTGTGGTCGAGGGCAGTGCTGCCCTTGAGGTAGTCGAAACTGGTTTTGACCATCCAGAGAGCCAAGAGGCTCAAGGAGCGATGGCGCTCGTTCAAGACCCACAACCAGACGTGGTCGTGGCCGTTTCTCAACCTGAGTCTCGACCAGACGTGGTTGAGAAAAAGTCAAAGAAATCTTCCCTAGGGAAGGCCTTTTCCAAGTTCAAGATCAAGTTCGACACTCGGAGGTACGTAAAAAGAGATAAAAGTGTAAGAACAACATTTACCTTTTGCTTTTTATCACCTTATGTGTTTTCCTTTTTATGATCTTAGTTCGGCTCCTCTCACCATCAAGGATGTTCCTGCTGGGGAACCCACCACTGTTTCTCCAGCAACCGGAGAAATAATAGTGGCGGTGGTCGAAGGGTCGTCCACCGTCCGAGTGGTGGAGGGTGTCGTTGGTGCTGAAGCACCTACGACCACATGAACGGTCGTAGAGGTCGAAGTGAAGACAGCGTCTGGTGCTGCAGAAGAATCAGGCCAGGGTGATGTATTGTTAGGCCATCGCGCCGGGAAGGAAGCCATTGCAGATGTTCCTCCTGGTCCTCAAAGGGGAACTGGCGTTACCAAATCAGAGGATGAAGAATATGCCAACTTTGCCTCTGAGTTCTTCGGACCGTCTTCCATTGTGGGATCTTCTGCTCTTAGACCTCATGCTTGTGTCCCTTACCTGAAAAATATTCCCGATGGAGGAGATATTTTCGATGACGCGCGTCTTGAAGAGGTGTGGTGGGACCGAGTCCAAGAGATTGATGAACTGAAGAACGCCACGATGGTAGTGTCTTCGTTTGCACGAACGACAATGAATATAAGTACCTGTAGTTCGGTATTTGCACTCATATCTTTTCTTGCTTCTAACTGTCTTTCTTTATGCAGAAAGCATTGGAGAAAATTGTTATGTTGTTGAATACAACAGACAACTTGTCCAATTACGATAAGAAAAAGCGGAACTCTACGAGTAGGGAGAGAGGTGGTAAGTAACTGCTTTTCGTAGTCTTTTGTGTTTCGACCACTTATACAGTACTTGCGGGGGTTGTCGTAGAAGATCTTACGACTAGGTACTAGTCGCAGGAAGGCTTGCGACCAGGGTATTGTCGTAGAAAGACTTACACTAGATCTTGGTCATAGAAGAATTTACGACCGCTTGTTTTATGCTAACGTCTACTCTTTCTCTTTGTAGGTTTAAGAGTGACGAGAAGACCTTAGTTGATTCTCTCGACTATGAGAAAGCCGAGACAAAAAAGCTAAGTGAGAAGAATGAAGACCTCCTGAATAAGCTTCAGGAGGCAAACTCTGCAATCCAAAGGTTGCAGGGACGATTAAACGGTAAGTGCTGAACTTAAAACTGCTTATGACCATCTTTCTTTCTCTGACTCTCATTCCTTTTCAGAAAAATATCAAGAAGTCCAAATGTGGGAGGAGCGTCACATAAAGAACGCTGCCTCTCACGCTAAAGAGGTCAAGAAGTTAGATTCTCGACTAGCTGGTAAGCAAATCTTTACCTGTGATTGGTTGTGTTTTCCTCTCGAGGTCACTTTATCTGACTGGTCTTATTCTTTTCAGAACAAGCAGTACAAATAAAACGACTCCGCGAGGCTTCGACTCGCGATCAGGAGGAAATGAAGGCTTTGAAGATCAATCTTCAAGGCAATGTTTCACTTCTAAACAATGTACTCGGTGGGCTTCATGCTGAGGGGATCGCTCCTCGTGAAGACACAATATCTGCCCATTCGAGTGCCATTGGCGAACAAGTCGGAACTTTGCAAGAGTTGGTGACTACTCTGAAGACTAACCAATTTGAATCGATAAATGATGTGGTCAAAGAGGGAATAATATTTGTCTTAGAAAAACTTAAAGCTCGTGACCCTAGCCTTAATCTGCAACCCGTCATAGACGACTTCCCCTGCTCTGAAGCAGAAGCGGATCAGTTAATGACAAAAATGCAGTCGATCACCGATGTAGTCATGGAGGATATACAAATAAGATTTCGTTCGCCAGAGTAGTCTATACTAGAGTCCTAAGTCCTGTAAAGACAAGTTTTTGTTGATGTTGATATATATCCCTTCCTTCTTCCTGAAAATCATCTTGTCGAGTAGTTAGTAACTCAAAAGATAATGAATGGAAAAAGAGCAAGACTAATAATTGAAGTCAAGTTAATAACTTTATCCTAGCCCTCGACTATTTGCTTGGGTTATTTAGATAAACCAAGTAAATAGTGTGAATTGGGTTTTCTTAAAAGAGAGAGGTTTATCTAACTTGTTGTTTTTCGATCACAATTGTTATGCACTAGTCAAAAGAGTAGGAACGAGTAAACATTAGGAAGTTCCTTCTAGTAGGCAGGACCACGTGTAGAGAGGAAAGGCTTCGACTAGGTGATGTTACCATCTCCAACCAGATTAATCAAACCAAGAACAGTCAACTTGAGTTAGATAAACGTCTGGACTTCCTTTTAAAAATTTGTTCAACTTGTTCCAGTGCACTCAGTAGGTTTGCTCTGGTAGCAAGAGTTAGAAATAGGACGACGCTAGGAAGTTCCTTCCAGTGGGCAGGACCATGTGCAGAGAGGAAAGTCTTCGACTAGGTGTTACAACTTCCTCCGACCAGTTAAAACGAAGCAAGTGTACCAAAAGTAGTCGAGCAAATTTGAAAAGTGTACTTGGCTTAATCTATTTGTCAAAAAATGAATGAAGAAATAAACTAAGGTATGAAGAGTCAGCTTGACATTATTTCGACCATGTTTTAAACCCAAGTTCTTTGTATTGGCAGCAAAAAGGGTGGAACGAGTCGACGCTAGGAAGTTCCTTCTGGTGGGCGAGACCACATGCAGAGAGAAAAGGCTTCGACTAGGTGATGTTACCATCCTTTCGACCAGTGTAAAGATAAACTGGGTACTGGTCGTAGAATGTCGTACGACCAGTGTATTGTCGTGGAAAAGCTCACAACTAGGAACTGGTTGTAGGTGGACCTTCGACCAGGGTATGGTAGAAACAAATTGTCAAAGCATTACTCTAAGTAAGACAATAAAGATAGAAAGAACTTGATGCTTTATTGCAATGTTGGTCGATTACCAATAGAATTTGTGTAACTGGTTGATATTCCAAGAATTAGAGAGAATCTGGCTGTCTTCCATTGCCAGTCGTATTGAACCTGGTCGCATAACTTCGACCATTGTGTAAGGACCTTCCCACTTGGGGGAAAGTTTATTCCGATTAGACTGGGATTGAATTTTCCTCAATACCAAGTCACCTACAACAAGGCTGCGAGGTTGGACCTTACGATCATAGTATTTGCAAAGGGCTTGCTGGTAGACTGCTGAATGGATTAAGGTCTTTGAGGTTTAAAAACACAGGGGAGGTCATGGCCATGGATCCTTGATCCAACGGCAATGACCAGATGAGGTGGCGAGGTCCTTGCGGTGTTGACCGCGGAGGAGGTCGTGGCGGTTAGATGTAACCAACGGCCATGCGACCTCATCAAGGTGGGAAGGAGGTCCGATGGGTTATGAAGAGGTTGGGTTGGACCAGCTTTGCAAAGCGGTTCACCCAAGGAACGATGTAAGTTCTAAATTCAATTTTAACAAATTGAGATTTTGCGTAATTGATTGGGATAGCAATTTAACTCCAAATTTTCTGAAATTTTAACAGAGCTTGCTGACATCATGATTAACCTTACATAAAATTTCCAAAGGTTATTATGCAATGCATTTTTCTCAGGAAATTCATGAAGGCTGTTCAAGGATTTGTTTTACCTCCAAAAATTATCAAACAAGTTTTATAACTCATGATATTTTTCAGAGGGGTCCCACATCATCTCTAGGACCAAGGAAAATTATTTCCAAAGGGTTGGCACAAGAGTTGTGACAAAAAGGAAAATGAGTTTGTCTTTTGGTCACAAGAGCTTTATGTTTTTGGATTACACAACTCTTGGACAAGAATTACATGAGAGTTTAGGGGTTTTCAAGGTGTGAGAAAAAGTTTTAATTTCTACACATTTAATTATATTTGAACAAACCCTGTTTAGGTATTTGGGATGTTACAAAATCTCCCCCCCTAACAGAAATCTCGTCCCGAGATTTTGGCTCACTCGGAAAAGAAAGAAGGGTAGTCCGCACGCAGACGATCTTCCCTTTCCCAAGTAGCTTCATCCTCGGAATGTTTCGACCACTGAACTTTAAGGAACTTGATGGTCTTATTCCTTGTTCTTCGTTCAGACTCATCGAGTACGCGAACAGGGTGCTCGCGATAGGTCAAATCTTCCTAGACATCGAGAGTTTCCAACGGAGCTTCCTCAGTTGGAACACGGAGGCACTTCTTTAGCCGACACATGAAAAACATCATGTACCCCTCAAGTGCAGCCGGCAACTCCAACTTATAGGCAACAGCTCCTTCTTCTCGATAACGCGGTAGGGACCGACATATCGAGGAGCTAACTTGCCCTTGACGCCAAACGTTGATGGCCCTTCAAAGGAGAGACTTTGAGATAAACAAAGTCATTAGGCTCAAAACGCAACTCACGACGACGGCGATCCGCATAGCTCTTTTGCTGGATTGAGTCAGCGCGAACGCCATGAATAAGCCGACTTGGCGCCGGCCTCATTGATTGAGTCCGCCAAAGAGAGGTCTTTCACCGGTCTCGCACAGTTCAACGGGTTCTACACTTTCTCCGTATAAGGCCTCGAAGGTGCCATGCCGAGACCGCCCGAAAGTCGTTGTTGTAAGAAAACTTCGGCAAATGGTAAGCATTTCTCCCAATGCTTCCTATAGGAAAGGACACAAGCACGAAGCATGTCTTCCAAAACTTGGTTGACCCTCTCGCCCGACCATCGGTTTAGGGATGATATGCCGTGCTAAAGGTAAGACGGGTTCCCATGGCCTCCTCGCAAACTATGCCAAAAGCGAGAGGTGAAAAGAGAACCACGATCCGAGACAATCGCCTTGGGTACACCATGCAAGCACACGATGCGGAGACATAGAGGTCCGCCAATTGACCAACAGAAATCTTAGCCCAAGACCGCAAGAAATGTGTTACTTTAGTCAACCGATCAATGACAACCCAAATGGAATCTTTCCCTTTGTGTTCGGGATGACCGGTGATAAAGTCCATGCCGATTTTAATCCCACTTCCATTTCGGCACCGGCAAAAGGTCAAGCGATCCCCACAGACGCCGATGCTCGCCTTGACACGACGACACACGCCACACTCGACAACGAACTTCGCAATCTCCCTCTTCATTCGGGTCCACCAAAATCTCTAGCGGAGATCTTGATACATCTTCGTGGCCCCGGGATGAATGGATAAAGTCGAACCATGGGCTTCACGGAGGATCAAATTCCGCAACTCCATGTCCTTTGGAACCACAAGGCGTTGCCCGAACCTCACAACACCATGCTCATCCTCGTAAAAGCACTTGGTCGCTCCGTTCTTGACATTTTCCTTGATGTGGCTCACTCCAATATCCGATCGCCGAGCGGACTTGATCCGATCCACCAAAGTTGGTTGCACAACCAAGGCAATGAGAGAACCATACTCAACTAAACCCAAGTTGAGACGCTGAAATTCTTCCAGAAGGGTGGGTCAAGCTCCTTGAGCAACAAGGCATTGCAATGCGCTGCGACTAAGCGCATCGACAACGACATTAGCCTTGCCCGGATGGTAGTGAATACCCATATCGTAATCCTTGATCAACTCCAACCATCTCCTTTGCCTGAGGTTCAGGTCCAGTTGGGTGAACAAATACTTTAAGCTTTTGTGATCCGAATACACTTCACAACGACATCGATTAAGTGGCGGTAATCAACGACATGCGAAGTGCAAATCCTTCTTCTTTACGAAGATTGCCGGACAACCCCAAGGAGATGAGCTAGGCGGATGAAACCCTTCTCTTGCAGCTCATTTAATCGCTTCTTCAACTCCACCAACTCGCTCGGGGCATCCGATAAGGCCTCTTTGAGATAGAGGCATCAGAGCCAACTCAATGACAAAATCGAGGTCTCGAACGGGTGGCATCCCCAAAAGATCTTCGAAAGACATCAACGAAGTCGCAAACCTGTTGGGACTTCACTAATATCTAGAGCGGCTTCGCCGAGCGCAAAGAGATGCGAACCTAGCAGCTTTGCTAAAAGCTTAACCCTTTCACGGAGGGACTAGATAGAGATGAGCTTCTGGCGCAATCGATTTGTCCCATGTGCCGAGATAACCAATCCATGCCAAGAATTACATCTAGACTCATTGAATGGAGGAGGATAAGATTTGCTAAGAATCCTACCCTTCAATCTCGATAGGACATCCCTACACTCAGATTCAGCTCTCAACTCCGAACCAGAGAGCGAATGAGAAGCGGGGATCGACAATGGAGAGAAAAGAAGCTCACCAACAAATGCAAAAGACTCGTAAACAAAGGAATGAGATGCTCTGAATCAAACAAGACGAGAGCGGGATGAAAGTTAACGTAAAGCGTACCTAGCACGACGTCGGTGCCTCCCGAGCCTCCTCTGTAGTGATGACGTTGACATGACCACTACCCACGCCTTTGGGTAGCCGGACGATCTTCCGTCCCGAGAAGAACCACCTCCTTGCCGCGCCCTCCATTAGGACGAGGGGCTGCTCCTGACTTCTTAGGGCATTGGTTCGCATAATGCCACTTCGTTGTAGGAGAAGCAAGTGACCCCGGCAGTCGGGTTGCGGGGGCGCTCTGTCACGACTCGCAGTGCACGGATCGGGCACGACTGCGATGAACGAGGATAGGATAGGTGACCTCGGGGCGCCGACGACCGAGACCGGTACTTCGAGACCGCTCAAACGGGATGGAAGGAATCGCCTCGATGACTTGTGGGCCTCCCACTTGCACTTGTGGAATCCACAAGTTTCTAGCAAAGATGCTTAGCAACGATGGCCTTGTCGACCAAGGTCCGGAAATCGAAGTCGACAATGGATAGCTTGTCCTTAAGCTCCTCGCACAAGCCACACCTAAACTTGGCACCTTAGCCATATCGGTGGTTACATCCTCGGGAGCATAACGAGCTAGATGGTTGAACTCGTATACATACTCCATGACCGAAGCGCGCCTTGCTTGAGCGCGAGAAACTCCGCTTCTTGATTTCCATCAAGCCGCAGGGATATGAGATCGACGGAAGGCAGTACGAAACTCCTCCCAAGAGACGGTGTAGTCTGCGGGCTGCATGGCGAGAAAACTCTCCCACCATGACAAAGCTGCACCCTCAAGCTGGTGCGATGCAAAATAGCGCCTTCTCGTGTTTTGGCATCTGCGCAACGCGAAGCTTCCGCCCACCAAACGGCCAATCGCTCAGACGAGCGGGTCCTCGACCCAGAAAAGGTGGGGGCTGGGTACGAAGAAACTCCGTGAGTCCTCCATGCGCCGATGGGCATTCCTTGCCTGCATCCTCAAGCTCCGGTAGAAGGGGTGGTGTTGCGCATGATGACATCCAAGAGAACTCTCTGTCATCCGCACGGTTGCGCTTATCTCAAGAAGGACCTCGGCCATGGTCGGAGGAGGAGGAAGCTCCTCGTCCGGACCAATGCTCGCCTTGGCCGCTACGAAAAGGCCCGCCATCCTGTTACAATGAAATTTGGTTAGCAACTAGACCAAAAATAAAGCCTCAAGGAAGGCAAAAGCTATCGACTAGGGAATGGAGCATCACCCCAACCGAAAGCCAAACAGAAGTAAAAGACTTTGAAAAGCTTCTAAAAAGACTCCAAAAACAGCAAGGAAACTTGAGAATAAGAGCCAACTTCTCCACACAACTAACTCGATTGAATGAACGAGTAATTGATCGAGAAGATAAAAATCAGAATGTAACGAAGATCTAATGCTACTAAAGAGCAAGGTTAAATCAGCTAAATAAGTATTAGATACTTAGCTAACTAGTATCACATCTTACCCTTTTATTCCCACAAGTTTTAGTTGAATTAACCTCTCATTTTCTACCTTAATCACTAGCTTGAGCTTGCTGCCCTAAAATGCTTGCTTGCTGTCCTAAATTTCCAGATTTGAATTCCATCTCCAAATACTTCCATTCTTCACCAAAAGACAGCCAAGACTTCAAATTTAGAACTCTCATAAGTTCCCCAAAACCCAAATTAATCGATAACAACTAATTTTGAGGAAGAAGAGGAAAACATCTTTTAAAACTCAAACTAGAGTAAGATGAGATAGAAAGCCAAGATAGGTAAGGAGTAAAATTTGAGAATTACTTAAGCTTTCATAAACTCTTTGATACCTTGAAAATAAGTTTTTCCAAAATATCCTAAAGACGGCCAAGCTTGTGTTACTACGGTCGGGATGGCTCGATACCAACTTTTAGAGACCCGGTTTATTAGGCTCATAATACTTAGTCATCCAATTGACTCTAGCATTATCAACTAAATAAACTGTGCCTCGAGATATATGTACTTTCCAAAAATGCAAGACACACAACTCATTACAAAAGATTGCATCAATTCCATTCAAACACATAGAATGTAACAAGCAACAAACCGAAGTTAATATAAATAAAGGATAGTTATTATAAAAGAGAGGCCGACCGCCAAATAACAACAAGTCTACTAAGATACAATGAAGCAAAAGTGCCATAGAGATGGCCATAACAAGAGCCAACCAAAGGTGCCTTAACCCACAAGGCAACCGACTGCACCGCCAAGCTAGTCGCTTTCCCACCAACCGACATCTCACAAAAGTAAAGCCCTTTGGGCTCTACCTCCTCTGCAACAAAGTTATTAAGCAAAGCAAATGAGTACAAAATGTACTGCAAGACCGACGTGTAGTATAACGTAACTATAGTTTAACTACATGCAAGCTTTATTTAAGTGGATGAGGCTTTGGACTCATTTTTAGCATAAAGCAAGTTTTCATTTGCAATAATGTAATAGATTGAAAGCGATTTGACAAAGCATTTTTAATTGTTGAAGTAACAACGAGATAATAACATAATAACAACACATGAACAACCCGAAGTGACTAACCCAATAGCCACCACAACAATAGCATGAATTACCCATTCATACCACCTATGTCAAGTTTTAATTAAAGGTTGTAGTCTAGTTCTCACGGGCGATCCGAGCGTGTCCATAACCTAGGACGAGGCTATTCAATAGTTTTAACCTGCAGGGTGTACCAATGTACCCACACGCCGGACCGCCTTTTCGCCACATGATTTAGCACACTTCCTTTGGTATGCCAAGCACGGCTAAGTCCTACGAGACATTTCCAATGGATGATGCTAATTAAGAGCCAAGAACCCATGGGGATAAGGACACATTAGACACCTAGCCGGTCCGCTAATGCTCCCTCCCAACACCACACACACACATTTTATTTAAACATACCCACCGACCAGCTCATAATTAACACCTCCCAAAGTACTTAGTCAAGAGAGGTCCCATATCCCCTCGTGTGGTTAGTACATAATAATGCTCAAGACGGTGGCGCAAGTAACTCGGTCCTTGTTGACTTAGGCATACTACCACATTCCAAAAACCACACCATCCATCCAATATGCCCAAGTCCAATTCAATCTTTTATTTTCAGATTTTGACTTTACAAATTAACAAAGCACAAGTGCTGAACATAAAGGAGTAATAATTAGATTTGTGTGATCAAGACCATCGACTAAATCGATGATCGCCCCTTACTACCGATAACTAAGCATGTCTAAGCAATTGGAATCGAAAACTACTAAGTGATAAGAGCTCATCCGACGAGCCCAAACCACAGCAAATAACCTAGGCTCATGGTAGTAGAGGATAGACAATTCCTACAGATTATGCAACTATAGGATTGCTAGCGATGTTTTAACACAAGGTAGCATGCATACATACAAGTAAAACAATATATTAACCTTAAAGTAATGGGACGATAGAGGGGATATGATCAAACTGCTTGCCTTGCTGTTGCTGGTCAAATTGTTGCTGAGGATCGCTCACGGGATCAACACACTCGTCAACACCTAATCGAAAAGACGAAAAGAATCGATAAGAACGACGAAAACGATAAAGACAGCACAGCAAACAAACTCCAAATACTCTGAATTTTCTACAGCAGCAAGAGTATGATTTTTAGGGAATTTAGCAACAAGAACCAATTGATTTGGATTCTCAATGCAAAAGTTATGAGCAAAACAAATCTGCTCAGCCCTAAAAATACCAAACTGCCACTATTCACTAATTTAATTATTAGGCAACATTTTCTAGAAGGGTGGTGATACTGAGATTTTTACTGTAAAACCAGCACCTCATGAGATGAATAACACAATTGAGTTCATCTCATTTGGAGCTATTATGCATTTTCTATAATCTTTCAAAAACAAGAACTTGAACAAAATTATAATGCACAAGTACTCTTTTTGACAACAGCAACATGTTCAAAACTAATTTTCACAGTAAGTTCATTAATAGAGGAAACCAACAAAGTTGGATTCACTCAAAAATAATCTACAGAGCATTACCTATGCATTTTACAAGTTAAACACTATTTTGAGTGTAACTTTAAAGTTAGTTTTAAAATCTATTTGCAAAACCATGTTCTGGAGCTGAACTAGGCTCTTAACCATTTTTAGATTGGAGCTCAGGTCGAGCCAGAGCTAACACAATTTGAATCACCCTATTTGGATTTAAATTGAATTAGTTATGCAATTTTAAAGTTCATACCTTTTTCAGTTCACAAAATAAGAGTTCTCTGGAAAATCCCAAAAATCACAAAGGCCGGGGAGGACATGAGCCATAGATTTTGAATCTAACGGCTCAAGACCTCCCAGAGTTAACGACTGCGCTGGCCATGAGGTCCAGAGGACATGGGCCGTGGATCTTGGATCCAACGGTCCATGTCCTCCCAAAGAACGAAGGCGAAAGCAAGGGGAGGTCGTGGGCGTTGATGGTGCATCCAACAGACCACAACACGGGAGGGAGGACCGGGGCGGCCCAGATCAAGCGAGGGAGGTCCTCAACGGTCTCGATGACCTCGAGGAGGTCCTACGCGGAGGACTTAACGCCACAGACCTCCAGGGGAGGTCTGGACGGCCACGATTGCGCAAGGGGAGGTCCTGGACGTTCAAGATCTCCTCGGAGGAGGTCTTGGACGGCCAGATCCAGCGCTATCGCAAGCGCGTCTGACAAGACGCTGCTGCGCGGCATGGAGTTAAAGCGCGCGGGACAACGAGGAGGTCCGCGCGCGAGGTCTTAAATGTGCGCAAAGAGGCAGGAGTAAAAAGGCAGTAATGGCGAAACCAACGATTAATGAGACTTATCAATGATTAGGGCATTAAAGAGAGGATCTTTGTCCGAACTTGACACGGCACTGCCATTTACGTCCGACAAAAACCCGAGCTCGAAGAAATGGTCCTCGCCGACAATGTAGACCTTGCGGCGACATCCAGCAGCACCATTGTGTGCGCAATAGTGTTGCGCACACCGACCACTCTCACCCGGCGGCGGCGTTTTGCGCGCCATGAGCCGAGAGGACAAAAGTGACAATCACGCCAAACGACCAATTCGTGAAGTAAAGCTCGCGACATCATTCAGCGTGTGCTTGAGATCTAAGGACTATCAGGAGAATTACCTGGAGGTCCAGAGGTGCTGAGGAGGTCGAGGAAGGTGAGGACCGGAGCTGGGGAAGACAAGGAGCTTCACGGCCAACTCCAAGCTCCACACTGGCACCTCTGTGAAATGCCCAACTAAACAAGTTAGGATCTTGGTTACAGAGGAAAATGGCATGAATTGAAGAAAGGAAGTGAAGAGGAGAGCCACTGGAACAAGGGTGCCACCGAGGAGCTCCAAGGTCTACAACAATGGCAGCCAAAAGGGAGGTCGGTGGAGGACAAGCTCGGCCAAGCACAGGCAAGGCCAAGCTCAATGGTGTGTAAAAGAAGCCAAAGGGCAACAGTGGGGGGTTTTATAGCTAGGGCAAAAAGAGGTTCTGGACCACGGGTTAAGCTCATGGTGAGCTTAGCCCATGGGAGGTCCACGGGAGGTCCATGGAGTTGACATGATGGAGAGGACAGAGTAGGTTAGGACAGGGCCTGGCCTAGGGGCGGAAAGAGGCTGACACGCATTAAATGTGCCTGCACAGAGCCGTTGGACATGACCGGCTCTAACTTTGCCTACTGCCATGGCACTCGCACGCGCCCAAGCTAGGAGAAGAACAGGGCGAATCTCTCCACCGCTGGATGAAAAGGATGGGGAGGTCCTAGCCCTCGGATCTGTTTCGAGTTTGAAACGGTAAGTTTAAGTGACTAGAGGAGGTCACAGCCCTCCGATTTGGATGGGGAGGTCGTGGCCCTCCGATTTGACTGCGCGGATGCGCAAGTGGAGAAGGGGACAGGAGGTCCAAGGCGTTGGATCTAAATCCAATGGTGCGGACCTCCTGGGAGGACTTAACCGCACGCGACTTTGATAAGTGAGGAGGAGGTCATGGCCTTTGGATTTAAATCCAAGGGCTACGACCTCACATGGGTGGGAGGTCAAAGAGGTTAACAGCGAGGGGAGGTCATGGCCATGGATCTTTGATCCAATGGCACAAGACCTCAATGGGGTGGAGGTCCTCGCTGTGATGGTTTGCAGAGGAGGTCGTGGCCTTTGGATTGAATCCAACGGCTACGACCTCAAGTGAGTGCAAAGGGAGGTCTGACGCGCTTGATATAGAGGGGAGGTCTGATGCGCACGAGGCAAGGAGGTCGTGGCCGTAGATTTTAAATCTAACGGCACACAACACAAGATGGGGGAGGTCTTTGAGGTTTAAAAACACAGGGGAGGTCATGGCCATGGATCCTTGATCCAACTGCAATGATCAGATGAGGTGGGGAGGTCCTTGCGGTGTTGACTACGGAGGAGGTCGTGGCGGTTGGATGTAAATCCAACGGCTGCGACCTCATCAAGGTGGGAAGGGAGGTCTGATGGGTTGCGAAAGAGGTTGGGTTGGACCAGCTTTGCAAAGCGGTTCAGCCCAAGGAACAGTGTAAGTTCTTAAATTCAATTTTAACAGCTGAGATTTCGCAGAATTGATTGGAATAGCAATTTAACTCCAAATTTTCTGAAATTTTAACAGGAGCTTGCTGACATCATGATTAACCTTACATAAAATTTCCAGAGGTTATTATGCAATGCATTTTTCTCAGGAAATTCATGAAGGCTGTTCAAGGATTTGTTTTACCTCCAAAATTTATCAAACAAGTTTTATAACTCATGATATTTTTCAGAGGGGTCCCACATCATCTCTAGGACCAAGGAAAATTATTTCCAAAGGGTTGGCACAAGAGTTGTGACAAAAAGGAAAATGAGTTTGTCTTTTGGTCACAAGAGCTTTATGATTTTGGATTACACAACTCTTGGACAAGAATTACATGAGAGTTTAGGGGTTTTCAAGGTGTGAGAAAAAGTTTTAATTTCTACACATTTAATTATATTTGAACAAACCCTATTTAGGTATTTGGGATGTTACACGAACTCCCCAAGTTCTGCTGACCATTTAGACATGCGTCCCGCTGCTTCCCTATTCTGGAGGATCACTCCCAAGGGAAACTCAAACGACACAATTATCTTGTGCGCTTGAAAATAATGCCGCAGTTTTCTCGAAGACATGAGGAGGGCATAGAGAAGTTTTTGGACCTGAGAGTAATGCACCTTAGGTCCGTGCAAAACTTCACTCACGTAGTACACTGGTCATTGGATATTTTCACGTTCTATGACTAGTGCTGCGCTCACTGCCTGTGGCATGGTAGCTAGATAAATTAAGAGTGTCTCTTCTGGTTTCGGAGAAACCAAAATAGGAGCACTCGTAAGATATCACTTGACATCCTCAAAGGCAACATTTTTCTCTTTCGACCACTCAAAACCCTCGTGCTTCCTTAGAAGTTTGAAGAAAGATAGTCATTTTTTTCTCCCAATCGTGATATGAAACGACTTAAAGCCGCCATACACCCTGTGAGTTTTTGGACTTCTTTCTTCGTGGTTGGAGAGCGCATTTGAACAATGGCTTTTATCTTTTTGGGATTTGCTTCGATCCTTCGTACAGAGACCAGGAATCCAAGCAATTTTCCCGTAAAGACTCCAAACACACACTTCTCAGGATTGAGTTTCAAGCGGTGTTTTCTGTGGTTGTCAAACGTCTCCTGCAAGTTCAAAACATGATCAAGCCGTTTGATACTTTTTACGACTAGATTGTCAACATAGGCTTCCAAATTTTGGCCTAGATGAGGTGAAAAAGTCGATTGCATCAAGCGTTGAAAAGAAGCGCCAGCATTTTTTAGACCAAATGGCATTTTGACATAGCAAAATATACCAAATAGAGTAATAAACGTGGTCTTTTCTTCATCTTCTAGACACATATTAATCTGATGGTAGCCAGAATATGTATCTAGAAAACTCAATGTTTCGCAACCAGCAGTAGAGTGAACCAACTAATCGATACGAGGTAAAGGGAAATCATCTTTTGGATAAGCTTTATTAAGATCAATGAAGTCTACGCACATTCGCCACTTGCCGTTAGACTTTCTAACCATTACAGGGTTGGCCAACCACTCTGGGTGGTCGACTTCTCTTATAAAGTCTGCTTTAAGTAACTTGTCCAATTCTGACCTTATAGCATCTCGTCGATCAGGGGTGAATCTCCGTAATTTTTGTTTTACAGGTACTTTGTCAGGCCGTAGAGCTAGCCTGTGCTCGATCACTTCCCTGGGGACTCCAGGCATGTCGGATGCTTGCCATGCGGAGACATCTGTATTTGCCCGGAGGAAAGAGATGAGGGCGTCTTCCTACCTGGGGTCGAAAGTATCCCCGATGCGAACAGTCTTAGAGGGCTCCTCCTGATCTAGGGGAACTTCTTTGACATGGTCATTCGCCTTAGGTGCAGCTTTAGGCTTCGACTGCTTGGTCGAAGGTTGCCCTTTTTCTTCCCGAGTGGGTATCTGACCAACTATCTCGAGGGATCGACAGTCACAGGTATGCGCCATCTTCTTATCACAATGAATTATGATTACTTCTTTGGGACCTGGCATCTTAAGACATTGATACCCATAATGAGTTGACATTAAGAATTTTGCCAAAATTGGGATCTTCTCTGTCCTAAAATTACTTGGTGAACCAAATGTTAAAGGAAGAGAAACTTGACCAATGGGTTTGGCTGAAGACCCCGGTATAATACCATGAAAAGAGTATCTTACCGGTCTTACCTTGGTCCTGGGTACTTGCATCTCGTCCAAGGTATTCATGAACAAAATATTCAACGAACTACCACCATCGATTAACACTCGATTTACTTGACAGTTGTTGATGGTGGGTTCGACCACGATCGGAAAGCGACCTGGTCGAGTCGAAGGGATCGAGCAGTCAACCTTCTCGAAAGAGATGGTGACTTCCGACCTCTTCGGCAATTTATTGACAAGAGGAGGATCAATGGAGTTTACCTCGCGTTCGATCGTCTTGAGCTGTCGCTTTGACTCGTATGCCGACGATCCCCTAAAGATGTGCTCTATGGTGTGCTCAGGATCTTGAAATGGCATCTCCTCGTTGTCGTTCGACTGTGTACGACCACTAGCTTGCCCTACCTCTTCGAGGGTAGGAAGTGGCCCTTTGCCGTTGTAATAGTCCTCAAGTTTTCATTGGAAAACTTGGTAGTTGCGAAGGTCATGTCCTTCCTTTTTATGGAAAGGACACCACCTAGACTTATCGTTCTTCCGTTCGGGGTGCTTACCTTTGCCTCGATCAGGGTATTGCTTGGCAGTTCATGGTTCCTTATCGCTTACGGCCAGGACCTCCATAGAACTATTGGCTTGAGGCTTTTGGCCTTTTGCCTTGTTCTTAGATTTTTTGGTCTTTTTATCCTTCTTCTTACCACCTTCGCCAACCTCTTGAGGGTGCTGGTCATCTCGATCGATGATTTTGGTCCACTCGACTACTTCATCAGCAGTCGCGTACCGATCAGCCATCTCGAAGAGTTCAGCGACAGTAGCCGGAGGGTTCAAAGCGATGTCTTTTGTGATTCTTCTGCTGCGGACTCCCTACTTGAAGGCTCTGATAATAGATGAGTCAGAAACCTCAGGAATTGAGTTGTGAACCTGACTGAAACGCTTGATGAATTAGCGTAGTGTCTCGTGGTCATTCTGTCTTATCCTGTGCAGGTCATCCTCCTTTCCGGGGCGATGGTAGGTGCCCTGAAAATTGGCAAATAGAAGGTCGCAGAGGTGTTGCGACAAATAGATTGACTCGAGTGGTTGATTTAACAACCACGATCGAGCGGACCCTTCGAGCACAGTCGGAAGGTAATTTGCCATGACGCGCTCTCCTCCTCCTGCTGCTCGGATAGTGGTCATGTAGATCTGGAGAAACTCGATGGGATTTTGAAATCCATCAAACTTCTCTATGTTCCCTGGTTGAAACTGCGGCGGCCAGTAAACTGCTCGGAGGTTAGACGAGAATGCCCGACATCCGGTAATCACATCGTAACGCCTCCTTTGTAGGAAAGAGGGATTGATGTCGCCAGGTGATCGTACTCGACGATACCCGGTAATTGGTGAACCTGACTTATGACAAGTCTCGATCCTACGAGGGTAACACTTCTCGTATTTTGTCTGCTGTTGCAGACCTCTGGGTCAGAGTGGTGAATGATCACCTCTCCTGTGAACTTTTTGATCATCAGGTGTTCGAGGAACCCTTTTCCGGTTTGGGGAATGATGCAATTTGTGTCGATGTCCATGCGGCGAGTTATTCGAACGATTGGAAGCTGATGAAGTCGTACTGCTACGACTTCTAGAGTGATGTCGGCGAGGATGTTCGAGCTTGTTCATCGTGCTTCGTAACCTTCGTGCAATCTCTTCGGTGAAGAGGTCGTAACCAAGTGCTCAGGCAAGTTCTCGAGATGGCTTCTCGAGCAGGTCGTTGATATGTTGAAGTTCCTGAACTTCTTCTGACTGGTATTGAGTGCGCCCAGGCAAATTTCTCTGGGTTACAACTCGTTTCCGTCGGATTATTTCAGAATCATCCATACCTGATCCTTGATCTTGCCTCAGTGAAGTGCGATGATCTCGAGAATTTCTTGCACGCTCATCAGAGTATTGACTCTGGTCATCGCCGGAGGTGTCCTTGTCATTGCCACGAGCGGTTGTAGGGTGTGATCGTCGGGGAGCTTCCTCAGTCCTATCTCTAGGAGAGTTATTGCTACCTGAGGGAAGGACAAAGACCTCCTGTTGATGATCTCCACTTGCGCTTGAGGCCTCCTCACTTGAGGAGTAGTCGAATGACACCATCTAGCGACTTGGAGCAAACCTCTCTAGGAAAGGGAATTCCGGGTTATAGCCATCTCCGTCCGTAAGTAAGCCCTATGTTGGAATGGTCGAACTCGCAGGGAGAGCGTGTTCGATTGCATCCTTGGCTGGACTAGCCAGAGCGAGAGAACCACTAGGTGCTGATGAAGATCTGGAATTACGACTTCCAAGAGTTGTCGTGCCAGGTCGGACTGCCTCAGGTGGATTTGAACATTTGGAGGGAGAACCCTCGTCATGCTCTAAGCTTGCCTTGGGACAGTCCTTGATGTGGTCGGATTGACCCTTGTCCTCTGAGAAAGCTGGTTCCTCATCTGGACGTATCATTATGGGGGATAAGGATCGATGTCTGCGTAATCGGCCAAGTTGAATCAGTTCTTCTCGTTCCACTCTCCTGCCATGAGAGCATGAGAGTTTGGAAAAAGTCGAAGGAAAGCTGATGACTCGAGATCCCCACAGTCAGCGCAACTGTCGATGTTTTAGAACCGAACTTACGTAAAGATTGTTTGATTCGGGGGTTCCCCTAGGCTCAAAATCACGCAGAGAAGGAGACACGGGGATTTTTATACAGGTTCAGGACTTCTCCTAGGAGAATAACAACTCTACTCCTGTGTGTATGTATTGAGTATGCTAGATTACAAGATCAAAAGAAAGACTAGAGTATTGTGTCTCTGATTGCTCTCGGATCTCCCCGATTGTCTTGATGATTCTGCCTTTTATACAGTCCTCAAAGCGTACCGTTGTGCCTCCAGTCTAAAGGCTGCCATAATGTTCTAGATCGTAGAGCCGTTACTGGAGGTTAGTGTGGGAGTAGTAACATTCCCATGTTGCCAGGCAGTTAACACCATAACAGAGAGTTTAAATCGTGCTATTATTCTGGAGAATAACAGCGTAATTGATTACTCATATCCTTGGATACAGTACAGAAGATTCCCTGATCGACTAGGCCCACATGTCTGTAAGCTCTATCGATTAGGGACTAGTCGTAGAAGAACTTACGACCAGGAGGTGGTCGTAGAAGAGCTTACGACCACAGACTGATCGTAGAAGGACTTACGACCATAGAGTAGTCGTAGGACTTACGACTATGGGGTGGTCATAGAAGAACTTACGACCTCTAGCTTCTCCCTTATGGCTATTAAGGGGTATACTCAAGAGTTATATGACGTCATTATTATCCATAATATGAATTATAGATAAATGATTAAATGGGGATTATTATATCGTCGTCAAGATTGTTATGATTCTATATGTCATTAGTTGGTCTCAAGCAATGAGGATGTATAAATACTTAGACCTGAGATCAGCATAGTTTCCTACATGTGTAACAATATACTTAGGGGTTACCAAACGCCACTCCGTCACTTTGTAGTTAGTTATAAAGGTAGTTTTTGGGTATACTATGAAACAAGCGGAGGGATGCGACTAGTTAGATATGAGATTTGTCCCTCCTAGCATAATAAGAGAGATATCTCTGGGGCCTTCGATGTGCTCGGATAAAGAAAGTGCATGATTGTGCCGCTAGTGGTCGAAGAGTCGACCTATGTCACTAGATTGAGAAAATATTGAACAATCCATGGATACCAAAATATCTCACCTGAAGTTCGACCAAATATCGTGGGTGCAAAAGGAGAATACGCAAGTAGGTAGTTTAGTCCGATCAGATACGGACTGGTCATGAGCTGGTCGTACATGATCACAAACTAGTCGGTGAACTGGTCGTAAGATGCTACGAACTGGTCTTGGCTAGACGCGAACTGGACATAAGGAGTTACAAACTGGTCGTGAGTGATAAGGACCTAGTCGTAGATCATATTGAATAAGGTTCGTCTGATGTAATCTTTATGTGTATTCGGGAGTCACTATGTCCTACTAAGAACCGCTACCGACTTGTTATCAGAAATGAGTTTCCTGGCCAGGAACGATTATGCATGAACCTACAGGGTCACACATTTAACTGATTGAGAAAATATGGAATAATCCATGGATGACAAAATATCTCACTTGAAGTTCGACCAAATATTGTGGAGCAAAAGGAGAATACGTAAGTAGGTCATTTAGTCCGACCAGATACGGATTGGTCATGAGCTGGTCGTACATGATCACAAACTAGTCGGTAAACTAGTCGTAAGGTGCTACGAACTAGTCTTGGCTAGATGCGAACTGGTCATAAAGAGTTACAAACTGGTTGTGAGTGATAAGGGCCGGTTGTAGATCATATTGAATAGAGTTACAAACTGGTTGTGAGTGATAAGGACCTGGTTGTAGATCATATTGAATAATGTTTGTCTGATATAATCTTTATGTGTATCCGGGAGTCACTATATCCTGTTAAGAACCGCTACCGACTTGTGAACGGAAATGAGTTTCCGGGTCAGGACCGATTACGCATGAACCTACAGAGTTACACATTTAACTGGTTGGAATAAACTAGTTTGGATATGATTTGTTATAGGCTCTTTATAGCAGGAGGCGCGAGGGGCCTTTCGAAAATACGAGTTACACCATCCATTGAAATCCTAGCCACCACTTCCCGAAGGCCCTGCCGTGCGCTCTGGTGCTAGTACACAGGTGTACGGTGTTCCACCCCTAAACATGTGGATATCGTAGAGACATCGTTGCGTTAGTCGAGGACGATCCACGACCTACGCAAGAAATGCGAGAGACTACTAGAGGAGACGATCAGAGGCCAATAACGTTGGACGATCGACTATGCCCACTATATCGACGCGCTCGATGTTGGATCAGACTGCTCTAACTCTTCTTCCACTACACTATGTGTCTAGTAGCAACGATCTATAGTCTCTTACTTGTTTGGTTTTCTAATTTACATGATAAAATTTTGAATTATGTACTAGTATAGTCTACCATATCTCTTAGTAGGCCAATAGGGTGGAGCACTCGTCGGTGCAGGTTGGGAGGGGTCTCGCTATCGACCAAATTGTTGACTGGAGAAGAAACTTGCGCCTACTGCCTGAGGTATTTGCCATTGTTTCACATTGTGTATGTGGGCACTCAAAGACCGCGCTACCTTCTGTAACTTTTTAGCGACACCGTTCGTGGCTGCTATTATGAACGACAGGCCCATCTGAACAGAACAATCATGGGCCCAGGAATGCCAAATCAATGACAATATTATGGCAAGCTGCGGCGTGATCGATTTGTGATGTTCGTGGGCTCGTCGCAACGAAAGTGTACCATGTACCCTGAACTTTTTTCTCCTTCTGAATCTTTCGTAGGATTCGGCTGCTACCATCTTGTACTACCATTACCCACTCGTACAGTAGTACTAAATGGTACTACTTACGCATATTATTGATCATCTTTCGTGTTCGTACATCTAGCTGGTACTACTTACGCATATTATTGATCATCTTTCGTGTTCGTACATCTAGCGTACCCATCTTCGACAGTGATAAACAAGACTAATGTTACAATGCATGGACTAACACGCATTGACCTGGATGAATTGCGCAATTCTTTCAGAGTTTCAGTCGTAGGGGATCGCATTCAGATGTGAGAGCATGAGAACGAGACGACTGTTGTTTGATCTGGTTGCAGATATGCTTGCCCTTCTCATTAACAAAGCGCAGGAATTGGGTCTAATTAAAGGACGAAACTCACATCTACTGGATGGGGGTACTGCTATTTTATAATATGCTGATGATATAATTTTTCTCATACAAGACGATTAGGAGAGTGCAAAGAACTTGAAATTTATTCTTTGTCTCTTGGAGCATTTGTCAGGTCTTAAAATTAATTTTTATAAAAGTGAGGTTTTTTTTATATTGGTTCAGCAAGCTATAAATAGGAGGATTATGTGGAAATCCTCACATGCCAAGGGGGGAAACTCCCCCTCAAGTATTTGGGGATCCCTGTGGATAGAAAAAATGTGGACTGGAAGTGTGTTGAAGATAAATTTGAGCATAAGTTGAGTGGGTGGCAAGGAAAGCTAGCTGTTAACTTTTTTTTTGGGGGAGGGACAAAGAAATTGGACTCTTTTAGATCTAGATTTCTTTAGAATTTTGCTGGTGGCAATAAAAAATATCATCTGGTTAGTTGGCCAGTGATATGTTTGCCCAAATCTCAAGGAGGGTTTAGGTGTTCTAGATTTGAAGGCTATGAACTTAGCTCTTTTAGGAAAATGGTTGTGGAGGTTGGAAAATAGAGAGGGTCTTTGGCAAGATGTTATAAGAAATGAATACTTAAGTAAAAGCACTCTTTCTCAAGTGAAAGGCAAAGTTGGGAATTCTTACTTTTGGAAAGAATTAATGGAGATTAAAGATGTTTTTCTCTCTTGCTGTACAAGGAAGTTGGGAGATGGTAAGAGAACAAGATTCTAGGAGGCTGTTTGGAAAGGGAGTGCTCCCTTTGCTGTGATTGAAGTATGCTAGTTTATTCAATCAGTGTATCATAAGCAAGTTACAGTGGCAGCCGTTTTTGCTAGTGGGGTGAGTTGTATTAAGTTTAGAAGGACCTTGCTTGGAGAAAACTTAATCTTGTGGCAGCAGTTGCCAAAAGAATGTGATGGTGTTCATTTAGGTAATGGCAGTGACAAATTGGTGTGGTTGTTGTCAAAATCAGGAGTTTTCTCTGTGAAATCCTTTTGTCTTGCTTTAAGAAATCAACATTTTGTCTTTCCATATCATTTCATTTGGAGGTTGAAACTGCCTTTGAGGATTAAGATTTTCATGTGGTTAGCTCTTAAGCAGAAGATTCTTACTACGGATAACCTTATCCATAGAGGATGGTTAGGGGATAGGAGTTGTGTTTCTGTGGACTGATGAAAGTATCAATCATCTTTTCTTTGCTTGTCCTTTGTCGAGGTTTGTTTGGAATGTGGTGGTTTGTGCTTTCAGCTTGCCTTACTCATCTACAAATATCCACCAGTTGATGACCAACTGGATTGGATGTTTCACAAGGAAGATAAAGAAATTGTTTTTAGTTGGTTTAGCAGCGGTTATGTGGAGCATTTGGAAGGTGCGCAATACAACCTGCTTAAGGCAGAATTGGCCTTCAGAACCAGTGTTGGTGATCTCTGACATTTGCCGATGTATTGAGTTCTGGGTTAAATTGCAGAAGGCGGAGGACGACTAGGATCTGCTCATCAAGCTGGGCGCTAAGGTGCTGAGCCAGGTGGCGAGGGAGGTTTTTGGTGCGAGAAGAAAATGGATGCTATGGATCAGGAAGCTGAAGAATGAATCGGGTTCTGGTGGTGATCTGTGCGCCACGCTCTAGTTTCTGTCTTAAGTTTTTTGGCTTGCTGCGCTCAGCCGGTTTGGTGGAACATGTATCTCGTAGCTTTGTCAGTAACCTCTTTTGTTGCTTTCATTTTCTTTAGTTAAACTTTGTGAACTTCTGTATTTTGGTTTCTTCTAATAGAAACAGGGAGACCTCTTTTTTTTCAAAAGAAAAAAGAAAAAAATCCATGGCCGCACCTAAGTCCGGACACTGGCTTGGAACAGCTTGTCAGGTCAGGAGGAGAGACTTAACTCGCAAGTACCAAGCCAAGTCGTCTCTTGAAGGTTCAGCAACAACGACCGGAGAAAAGGATCAAAGCTCAGCATGATTTCATCAGATCACCATATCTCTAATCAATATCTTATGTGTAATGTGATTATATGAACTGTACATTGATCAAACCCTTCACAAGTTCAGATGAAAAAAATGTTCTTTTTTCAGGTAGTAATTCTGAACATGAAGCAGCCATTATATCATGTCAACCACTCGTAGCTAGGCCTCGAGGACTTGGCAATGGAGGATGCGATTCTTGGCGCGGCCGCGGCCGGCGATGTTGGACAGGAGGTTCGTGACGAAGCTCTTGATCTGACCCTTGCCGGCAACGGTTTCCCACAGCTGGTTTCCGATTGCGACGTCGACGACCGACACGCTCATGTCGTTCCGGACGATGCAGAGCTTGCCGTGGAGAGCGACCATGGCGGCCGCCTCGAACGCATGGGAGCTCCCCAGGTGCTGCCTGCTGTCGATGCAGCTGCTCCACGCGTCCGTTGCCTCGTCGTAGGCCCTGAGCCGGCAGCCGTCCTTGCAGTCGGCGGCGTAGAGCCGGCCGTCGAGGCAGGCGCTGGGGCTCCTCCAGCCGGTGACCATGCTGTTTAGCACCACCGACCAGGCGTCGGTCTCCGGCGAGTACACCTGGTTCAGCACCTGCCGCTGCGCGCCGAGCCCCTTCACGTACCACCTCCCGCCGTGCACAGCGCTGACGAACGGCACCAGCGCCGCGGCCATGTCGGACACGAACGACCACCGGTTCTTGGCGGGGTCGAACACCTCGGCGGACCTGAGGTCGCCGCCACCCCCGCTCTCGCCGCCAGCGACGTACAGGCGGTTGCCCATCACGCACGCGCCGAAGCAGTGCCGCCGCCGCAGCATGTCCGGCGCGCGGTGCCACCGGTTGCTCCGGGCGCTGTAGAACACCACCCGCCGCATGGGCCCCTTCCGCGGGTCCCTGCCGCCGAGCAGGTACAGGTGGCAGCCGCCCAGCACGGCGCAGCCGAACCCGGCGGCATCGGCGTACTCGCCGGGCACGGGCGGCAGCGCGCGCCACGCCCCGCGCCCCGGGTCGAGCACATCCCACGACACGCGCCCGTCCCTGTCGCACTTGACGGCGTACAACCACTGCTCGGCGAGCCCGAGCCTCCTACGGAGGCTATAGAAGTAGTTGCCGGCGAGTAGCCGGAACCACCTCCTGCACACCAGCCTCAGCTTCCAATGATCAGCTCGCGGCACACGGATGAGGCACGCAATGGCCAGATCGTCAGGAAGCCCGGGGAGCAGCGGGCATTGCCCGCCGCCGCCGCTCCGGTGTTCACCCCGCTGCGATCTCTTCTCCTTCAGTGGGTGGATGGAGGCTCTGAGGCTCAGCTGCACGCAAGCTTTCGACCTCGGGACGTGTCTCGCGGCGGCGCCGACGACCGATCTCTCCACTCTGCACAAGCACGCTGAACTATCAACCTATCCAGCACAAGAAAAGGAAAAAAAAGTTTCAGGTAGTTGAACAAATTGTCAGCACAGAATTACATGCAAAGATGCGATCTTGCAATGTAACATGTGAATCATAATTTGGTTCCATTTGGGATTAAAAATTGAGTGCTTGTCCTAAAAGGTGGTTGATTGCTGGATGATGCCTAGAATGACGAGACAAGAACATAAAACACTCCATGGCATCGTGAAACAACAGCCACCTACAAAAGTAGTTGAACTACCTCGTGGGGGACCAGGTTTCTGGTAATGATCACGCAAGACTCAACATGAGGGGAATTGGCAGGATGCTAACCCTAGATTTTGGGAAGAAATGAAGTATTATTTGAAGCTCAAACAATTTCTCTTGAAGAACTTTTTTCTTTGAAAGAAACATCTAAACTCAGTTGAATTGAGCCCAATGAGGACACCTCGTTTTTTATATTTTATACAATTCATGTACTTCGTAGAAATAATTTACAAGTTTAAGTCTGTTCTGGATTTTTGTACCCACAACAATTCCTCTTTAGACCCAAAAAAATTATTGTTCTACATAAATATAAAGTGCTATGAGGGGGGAAAAACACCATTAATCCTAAAAAAAAAAGGGAAAAAAAGTGTGAGATAAAATATCTTGTAGCTCAAACACACTTTCAGGCTTCATGATTCCAAAACAAGTAGATGTTCAATTGTCTGGCCATTTCTGCATTAGAATTCTGAAATTCTGTGAACAAACCAACCAGAACACCTTTAAGCTCATTGATGAGCACAAGGTATGAATTTTCTCACAACATGCTTTGATTAATCTATGGTCAGTGGTAAACAAAACCAAGGAGCTAGAAGCAAAACAGGCAAGCTGACGAATTTATCCAAAAGAAAGCCAGATGTAACACACTATCAACAAAGATTTCCAAATTCCTGCACAACTACATCAATCCAAGCATGGGATGTATGGAGATATGCAATAAGGAGACACAGAAGGAAAGAAAGAGAAACGAAGACTCACCAAAGGAGTTTGGTTCCTTCTATCCATGGCTGCTCTGAAGCAAAGAATCAAGAAACCGCAATAGGCACTCAGTCAGCAACCAGATATCACACCATTGCTATGCCTCTACTTCAACAGTTCTACCAGCCCTTTTCCCATGACTCATGCAAAGGGGTAGGAAATGGCAGGCCCAACTAAACCCTCCTAACCAGAAACATCTTTATGGTACTAATACCCAGCTTGGTTCCCAGGAGGAAGAAGGGAGGAGGACTGAGGAGGAGAGGGAAGGTGGCGACACTAAATGGAGACCACCTCTCACATTAAAGCCTGGTGTCTGCTTGTGGGCCCAGTCTACAGCTGCAGCAAGGGCCAAGGAGAGACTTCAGCCTTGAGCCCTCCTTTTCTCTGCTCTCTTTTGATTCTCTGCTTCTTGAGTCAACCACCTTTGTTTGCTTGCTTGGTTAATTAGTTTGAGGATAATCCTCTGCGTATTCATATCATATCACATGCTTTGCTGTTCTGTTTTGTTCTCCTTTTGTTATTCAAGAATGACAACTTTCTGTTTCTGCTGCTGTTTGTTTGCTTGCTGCAACGAAGGTAAGTAGTACATAAGATAGATTACAACACATTCTTGCAACTTGATTACTACGGCATTAATTGTATGTTTACAATTTTAATTATTGTTTTTTTTTGGGTACACATCTACTTGTTGTAGTTTCAAAATTGACCCATTCTGTAGCGGCGATCAAACTTGTTTTTGCCATACCCCTGACAATATTCTAAGGAACAAAAGTAGTCAATGCTAACGGCACAGAACCTCTGAAAGCAGCAGAAACGGACAAGAGAACGGCAAGTGATCATGTCACAATCAGACTAATATAAAACAAGCATATGCAATTGATTTGGAGTTCCTTAGAATCAAAACAAGAGCAAAGACGGGTGGAAGGAGGTGAGGTGTTACCCATGCATGTCCCCACGACAATGCAAGAGTTGAGGAGTCAATTTGCAAGCAAGAGCCATCACACGACAGGGCTGCACTGACAGCACCGGATGCATTTCTGAATGCACAACTTCAAGGCTTAGGGCGGATGGAAGTCGACATGCATTAACGTTACCAAGCACGCGGTAACGTGCTGCGGGAGAAGAGAGACACGAGCCGTTGGATACGGCGATGAATGGCTTGGATCTGCTCTGGCACACGAGGACAAGCGGCCCTTTCAGATAGCGTAATGACTTGGTTAATTTTGATTAGTCCTCACTGCTTCGAATTTAGGTTCCTATTCTTCTTAATTAAATTGATACCTAGTTTCACCAAAAGATCCATCATTTTTCGACAATTAGACATAAAGAGATGTTAGGGCATATACAGCGGTGTGACATCAGTGATCTATAATCTTTGCCACGTAAGATTTTTAATGACGTAGATAAGAGAGAATAAAGAGAGAGAATGAAGTTGTCTGATATGCAACAGACTGTCTATAAAATCCTTATATATGATTGTTTTGCTGTTGTATTATTTTGTGGGTTATATATACATACCTTAAAGACAACTTATTATATAACTTATTATATAACATAGAGAGTATTACAGCACGCCCTTATGAGTTTGATTCACCGCTCTCTCGGTTTTCACGTGTCTGCTTAGTGGGGGGTTGACGTGTGCATATTTCCAATAAAATAGAATTACCCGCTGTAATTGAAATGTCTCTCTAAACAATACTCTTAGGGTGGGCGTGCGGCACGTGCCTTGACCCCAAAAGTAAAATGACGTTAAACTGCGTGAACAGACCGGCGAATTAAATTTGGGATACTGCCATGAAAACTACTGAACCTCACGTCGTCATGGATCAACATAGTCACAGGAGGAATTGTCACTGCGTTCGTATCATGGAAATTCGGAAGATGCAGATTGCAATGCCTTGAAAAAGAAAGGTGAAAAAACCATGAAACAGAGAGAATTTAAATTGAGCGTCGAACTAATTACTGACAAGACATGGAAGACTTTAATATGTATGGACGATCAGTCAGTGCACGCAGCACGTCACAAAATTTCAGAAGGATAGGCAAGGAAATGGCTACACTTGTACATGCTCCAAAATGATGTATTATATGTTAAACCATTCCACGACTATTTTCTGAACAGTTAATGGATCAACACATATAGTCCTAAAACATCAGAGTATGTGATATTTATGACGATCTGCACAGGATTTTCACCCCAGTTTTTTGGGGTTCTCCTTTGGCCAGAAAACTCCCAACAAAATTAAGTTCCAGACACGGTGTGTTCCGGGATCAATTTAACGTAGGCATATTCGAGCTTTAAGTGTGCTAAGTACTTGCTGTCATCCTCATTGCTATTGGCCCTCTCCACTAGCACTGCTACTTGGCCCTCTTCTGCTCACAGTGGTATTTTTCAGTATCTGAAAAAAGAAAGAACAACTTATAAAGAACAAGTTTTATTTGTGCAGGTGCAGCACAACACTATTGGCCACCAATATGTGGCAAACAAAAGTTTTTGACTTTCCATATAGTGATATAATTCCAACTTTCCAAGATCATATATAGAATTTTTTTAAATAATATTATTTTAAAAAAAATTTAAAAAGTAAATAGTCACCATAAAAAATTACAAAACTAAGTCTCTGTCGTCAATTGGAATGGCGGCAGGCTCCTGTCACCATTCCAATTGGCAACATGGGCACTCTTTACTCCCTGCCGCCGGTCCAACTACCTGTCGCCAGTTCAACTAGCAACAGGGATCAATTTATATAAACCTAAAAAAAAAGTCCAAATGTCATTATAATTCCAGAAAAAAAAACAGAAGTGAGGAGGAGAATAAAGATAGCGAAGCCCCGACAGTTTGTAGCGGAGGAGAGAGAGACAGAGCATCAGATCCGGTTGGCCATCTTGCAGGTACATGTTTTTGCAACTTGGTATATTATGTCAAAACCTTGTCAGTTAGCAAACAAAAATAACGATATAGAATTCAATAGATTAGATAATTTTAGTCAAATTATGTAGTACATCATTTGAACTGTGTATAGTATAGTTCATCGTGCACATATTATAAATGTTCCAGCACTTAAAAGGTTTAGGATAAATCTGCAGAAATAGGAAGACACCTATTACAAATTTGTAAAAATTGCACAGTAGCTAAGTAGGGTAGGTAGAGTGTAATCACAATTATCCCAGCTTTATTTAGCTTCCCATTTGTGCGCGGTAATTATATTGTTAATGCCGAAAATTAATTTTAAACTAGAAAAATAGCATGACACATCTGAAATTGTAAAAACAAATCCGGAGTTGTTGCATAGGCTACGTAGAGACGAATTAAAATATTGCAAATCTGTAAAATTTTCAGAGTAGCTTAGTACGGGTTGTAGAGTTTGTGTGCGGTAATATTTTTGTTAGTGCTGAAAATACTATTTAAACTAGAAAAATAGCATGACACATCTTAGAATTGTTAAGAAAATCCCGAGTTGCTACATAGGCTACATATAGTTGAATGATAAAATTAATTTTGTTTATTGTTTTATTTGCACTCGGTAAATATTTAAAAAAATTTAAAATTGGAAGACCCTATTACAAATTCTTTTTAAAGTAGGAAAATAGCAACATTCCTATTAAAAATCTGTAAAAATTACAGAGTAGGTTAGTGGGGTTTGTGTAGCTAAACCAAAATAATCCCAGCTTAAACCAGCAAAGATCATCTGGTCCACACACGGTGACGTCCGCTCGGGCGTACTACACGTGCGGCCACCATCTCGTAAGAGTATCTTGTACACACAAAGATTTTTCACATCATACGTTACATTCCACAAATCCCTGATTACACACGCCCATAATGGCAGTCGGAGATGCAATGCAACTTCTTCCGATGGATCGACGGCCCAAAGATGTATAATAGAGCGTTCATCTAGCAGAAGTACATGTTGAACGGCCTTCCAGCGCTGGACACCTTATGTACTCGGCCCCGACCCAACTGAAAAGGCATCGGACGAGCCCAAGAAAGCAAATGAGTACAACAAGGCCAGGTAGGCGGCGGACAAGGGGGAGGCTCCTGCAAGTGAGACCGTGGGCCGTACTACTGCTCCCCGTTGCCCGGGCGCACTTCGGATCCAAGAGGTAAGTTATGTTCATTATGCATCATAATTATTAATTTGGTCTGACATTGCGTTATGCTAACGTCGTTCAGCCGTCCAGCCCATCTTACACTTGCAGGACATGGATGACTTCGAGACTGACCGCCGCCGCTGCATGCAACAAGGGGACAAGGGGAAGGCTCCTGCAAGTGAGACCGTGGGCCGTACTACCGTTCCCCATCACTTAGGCGCACTCCGGATCAAGGGGTAAGTTATGTTCAGTATGTATCATAATTATTAATTTGGCCCGACGTTGTGGTATCCTAACATCATTCTACCGTCCGGCCTGTCTTGTAGGACATGGATGACTTCGAGATTAGCCGCCGCCGCCGCAGGTAGCAAGGAGACAAGGGGAAGGGGGCGATGGGCCGCCGAAACTAATGATCTTTGTTCCAATCGACTTTATTTCCATTCCAAAAAGGTGCATATGTCATAGTTGTATTTCGGTTTGTTGCATAATGCATGTGGTCATTCCTTATGCATGTAACCAAACCATGTGCGCCATGTAATTCGCAAGTTTATTATAAAGTATATTTCAATTCGCAACTGTGTTGTAAAGCCGCTGACTTCAATTCTCGTTCTCTTATGACATTGAATTCTTGCTGTGCAAAGGCATAGAACAACATAAAAATAAATGTCCAAAAGATGTGTTGTGGAAGTGGGCACTAAAAATAATGATCCACACATCTTATGCAACAAATTACATCTCTTTTCCCCTAATATCGGGACAACATCGTGCATGACAGCCCTAATAATTTTGTCCATTCTCTACTTCACAGTATTATCAAATTTTAAAAACAACCTTACAAAAATATACAAATTCCGCAACACATATTTTTTTAAAAAAATGCATAGACCCTCCTGTCGCTAGTTCAATTGGCAGCAGGACTTCTGCCGTCAATTCAACTGGCGGCAGGAGGGCTCTGTACTGTCCCCTTTGGCAACAGGGTCCCTGTTGCCAATCCAAGAGGCGACACGGACCTAGTTTTGTATTTTTTTTTGGGCGACTATTTAGTTTTGTAATTTTTTAAAAAAATAATATTATTTTAAAAAATCATCATATAGAATCCATCCAAACCATTAATTCTTCCTGGTGCACCAAACAAGCGCTAAAGGAGTAACAGAATCCAAACCATGAGTTCTGCATCATCTTAGGCAATATTTTCGATTTCTATGTAACAAAAAAGGATATGAAATATGAATTACATGTACAGCGAAGCTATGAAACATTGTGATCATGGTCAACGGAGCCTAACAGATAAACAAAATAGACAGAACGCATTGAATTACCTGTGTATAAAATTTTACCGCCAAACAAAAAACTTAGCAACTATTGCATGAGAAGCAAACAAATGTACCTGTCGGAGCATCTGGTTCTCGTTCTGCAGGGTGGAGAGTCTCTCTTCCAGCCCCGAGTTCTTCTTCTCCAGGTCCTTCACCTTCGCCTCCAGATCGTTCAAATAAGCTTTCTTCCTCTCCCTTGCTTGCTGTGCTGATACCCGGTTCCTCAGCAACCTTCGCAGGTCAAAAACATTCAATCAACCCATATTCCAGACTTCAGACTATATTAACAGTAGTACATTAATTACATGCTGTACTTGACAAAGGAGAGATCCTAGGATCGAGAACTTCAAAAATGGTAAATTAGCAAATATGTTTTTTGGAATTAGACAAATTTCATATTCTAGATTCCCAATTCTCGTACAAGTCATATTAATCTAAGTATCTGGCACCAATCCAAAAAATAGAGTTCAAATAAAACACAACAAAAGTTGCTCCATAATCTGGTATGTTATAAAATAAGTTTGGTACGTTAATTTAAATAAAATGTTACAGTATCATACCAACTAAAATCTTAGTTGAAATATTATGTTTATCCAATCCAATGGTGCAAATACAATTTATTTAGGGAAGGTGCTAGTCTAATTCATGTTAGTGAAATAACTTACTAGAGTTTCATGTCTTAATAAACCACTAGTACAATGGTGGCACATTGCACTGTTGCAAATACAAGACAACACTTCCACTGATGTCAAAAGCTCGAAATTGGCTCAATATGGCGGTGCATCACGCCAAAAGATTTGCAGGATCGATTGTGAGATATCATATATGATATATGTCCAACACTGTTTTCTATCCCCACCCCACTTGTATGAGTTGTATCCCACCAAACTATTTAGATGAACCGGTAGTACGACACCTCACACCACATTCAAATCCTGAAAGCAAGGAGCAAACCTCACAGAGATATATAGCCCACCACGTCGATTCTAGCAGGCTTAATTTACATTCAAGATATCTATCTTTGCTTCTGCACAATTTCAACCAGGTCGACCAGCATCATACTCCAACCATCTTATCTAGCAACCTTCGAATTTCGATTCATATCACAATTTATGTATCTGCGCATGGCGCTCTAACCATCTAGCTCCACAAGCATTATTTTCGTATCTAAAACCAACAAAGAGGACCTATGATGTGGATTCAATATGGTCCATGAGGAGTACCACCGCTGAATCCAAAACCAGCATGGTCATATATATACTCTGTCATCCAAACATGACAGATATCTTTTCTCAACAAATGAGCCAATCAAATTGCAGACCTTAGAACTACTCTTTCTTCTATACCAAACTGAATTCCGTACTGTCGTATCAACCTAGAAAATTGGAGTATATATGCTGCCTTATACAGTTTATACTTCCACACAGTGTACTGCTAGCATATATAAGCTCTCACAACAACTGCACCTAAGTTGTATTACTACTACTAATTAGTACTAGTTTCAACGTTCAAAAAAAAATCAACCTCGGACCTTTTGAGGCGCTTGTGCTCCTTGTCCGCCGGGCTGCGTCCGCGGCGGCGCGCGCTGGCTTGCGCCGTGGAAGACTGGGCGCGCTCCGGGCCGCCCGACGTGGAAGGGCCGCCTGGCTCCAGGCCCAGCTCCGGCACTCTTCTGATCTCCTCATCGCTCTCCATCCCTGCAGCTCAACAAAGCTCATACCAGCTTACTAAATGAAGCTCTTGTGGCACGAAGAAATTTACATCTTTTCAGAATACTAGACACGAAGGACATCTCCCAGGTGCCAGGATCCAAACTTTTCAAGAACAGGGCATGAATTTCGCAAGACAACCAAAACTCACGTCGCAAGACGCAACATTTCGAGACATCCGAACCCAAAGAACACCAATCGAAGAGTATAACACAAAAAGAGTGTCAGGAACCGAACCAAAACAAGAACCAAGGAAAGAAATAAATTTGAACCGGCGCTTGCCTTCCTTGACCTCCATGTGGTGCCCGGAGCTGGAAGACCTCTCGCTGCTGGAAGGCCGCGAGCTCGCCGCCTGCTCCTGCATTCTCCTCTCTCTCTCTATACCCACAAAGAAGAGATTTGGGCGCACTACACTTCCCCTTCCCTATCTCCTCTCTCTTGCTCCTTGCGTTGCTTGCCTGTATGGACCAAGAGAGCTTTTTTGGCTTTAATACACCACAACTATTTCACGGATCAGCCCCTCTAAAGTTCTAAGTATTTCAAATCAACCCTTACTGGTTCACACTCCAGTCCCTATGCAGTGCAAGTACACCAAGAAGAGGGGTTCATAAGGAATTTCACTACACGAAATGGGCTTATCTTGAAAACCCAGCATCCAGTGATGGCATTTATTGCCCCGACCCGTCCATGGGGTTTGGGGTTTTAGCCACGGAATCCTAGTCATCCAATCCGGCCAGATCGCACGGTCCGTAGACCATCCACGTGGCCGCCCCGGAGACCATGCACTCGGAGGCGCCATCAAAAGGCGCGGAGCCCCGCTACGTGGAGCGGCCACGGCCTTTCCGCTCCGCCGACTACACTGACGCGCGGGCCACCCCATCCCGGGCCCGCCCGTCAGCGACGCTGCGCGGCACTATCAGGGGACGTGTGGACCAGCCGCGCGTGCGCGTCCCGGGCGATGCTCGGGAGCTCGCTGGCCGCTCGTCGGCCATGCAAAAAAACGGACTTGTTGAAACCGACGGGGCGACGGCTAGCGGCGGAGTCAGGATCCTATTAAAATTTGGGCTAAAAACTAAAAGGTTATAAGTTTATAACTAATGTCAAATATTATCTACATAGAGATATAATAAAAGTACAACATAAATGCACAATCAAAATAAAGTTTAAATTCTATGTTTAACGATACGACAAAATAGCTAAAACATAGCCAAAAAAAAAAGAGAGAATGTAACATACCACTAGCACAAAGTAATTTCTGCTTAATTAACAAAGATTTGGTTCATTTGAGCCTATCATATCTTCATCAACAATAGTACAACAATATGAACCTGTAAAGATTAAATTGCTTATGTAAATAAGGGACACATAACTACAAAGTTATTTTTAATGCAAATTGTGAAATAAGAATGTAACATACCACTAGCACGAGATAGTTTCTGCTTACGTGACCTCATACTTTGAAAACGTTGTAAAATCTTGCTATCGTTAATGCTTGCAAATACATCTCGTTCAATATAGCATATCATGCTATCATTCATCCATTCATCATGTATTGCGATGAAAAATAAGATGCCAATGACTTAGTCATCTTCATCATGTATTTCTAGTACATCAAATAGAATCGAATCAATTAATATTGATCAAATGACATATAGTATTTCAAATAGAATCGAATCATATAGCTACTTGTTGATGGATAGCTAGATCATGATTCATATTTAAAATGTAACCTAAAATTTTAGTTTTCCCCAATGTCCAAGCTTAGTGATGAGAAGAAACCAGTGAACATTTATACTTCTATTTCTACTCTCAACGAACCAGATGTGGGCACAGTAGATACAGCAAAAAAATTTAGGCAAAAGAATACCTATCCATGTCCTCTACTGTGAGCTTGCTGAATTTATTTGCATTGCATCCCGCCATCCCCCAACAATATGGTCAGAACTCAGAAGAACCCTATCACCTAGACACCAACCAATTCATTGCATTTTACTACAAAGAAATATAGAATACTTGTATCTACGCCTCTCGAAAAGAACTGCACCGACTAGCAAGATGTAGACTAACCCCTCAAATCAAATCTTACATTTGCTTCGAATTCTATGTGGTTTGTTACCCTCAAAAGGAAGGAACATCTGATATTCTGATGGGGGGCAGGGCGCTGGGGCGGCGCCGAGTGAGGAAAGGAGGCATTGGGGGTAGCAGAGCGGGAGGCACCGGGTGAGAAGAGGAGGCGTTAGGCGAGGAAACAAATGACCGGGTGAGAAGAGGAGGGCTGGGGGGTGAGCAGAAGGCTTGACAAGGCGGAGAGAGGAGGGGGCATCACGGAGAGGAGAGAGGGGCCTGGGATGGATGAGCAGGAGGTCTTGGCCAAGGTGAGAGAATGAGGCCCAGTGAGGAGAGGAGGCGCTAGGGGTGGCAGAGTAGGTGGCGTCGGGTGAGGAGAGGAGCTGAGGAGGCGCTTGGAGTGGCAGCCAATGGAGTAGGGGGCACTAGGAAGCGGAGAGGAGGTAGCTAGTGCATGGAGTGATAGAGGTTGCGTGTGACGGTGTGAGGACTGAGGGAGACAAAGAGAGGCAGGGGCGCTGGCCGCTGGGGCGGGACCGCTGGAGGCAGGGTGCTCGGTTGGGGACCTAGGCCTGACCTAGGGTATGTTTGCCTCGGGCTGGGCCACAAACTCGAGTCTGGCCACTATGAGCTGACAAATTATACACATGCACAGTAGAATGTCTCTTTGCTATTCTCTCTGGGCCTTGGGCCATTGCCCCACCGGCCTGAGGCCCATCTCTGTCCCTGGAGACGGCGAATGGCGCATGTTGTTACCTTGTCACCGTCACGGAAGTAATGCTTCGAAGCTGATCGAGCAACAACGGTGGCATAATAATAAGACCGTGAACATGAATCAGATATGGGGTGTGCGTCTAGTGCAAACATCTTTGAAGTACTCGCTCCGTTTCGTTATATTTGTCCACAACCCACCATGCACACAGACTAAGATAGCACTAAATCTAACAAATACTTAATAAAAATGACCATACATATCCATATTAAATGATATACCACAATCACTTAACCTCTTGGAAAACATTTAAGTAGAGGTATAGAGAGGAAAAAGTGCAATGACTACACTCTAGATTTCCATAATGGACAAATATATTGAAACAGATACTCCCAAGACCATAAGCAAATATAGTGAAACAGAGGGGGTATGAGAAAAAAACTTAGCTTTAGTTTCCCGATCAATTAACAACAAAACAAGCCGAGGATGGGTCAGTGGCCTGGTGGTGCTAGCGAGGGTGTTCGTTCCCACGTGCTCACACTTCATGAGTCCATGGAGCCTCCGCAAAAATTCCTAGCATGTGTAATGAACGTGCACTGTGTGTACGTGCGGGTATGGCGTGGGTGGAGTGTGTGTTTTCGTTGTACTCTCTAAAAAAAGCAATAGAACAAGCCTTGTTCATTGAGTACACATCTTGCGAATGCTAACTCGTTAATATTAACCAACTCCCATGAACTAATTATACGCGTGAACGCGTATGGTGTGAATGGGGTATGCCTCTCCTTGTACTCTCTAAAAAATGCAATAGAACAAGCCATGTTCATTGAGTACAGATCTTGCGGATGCTAACTTATTAATATTAATCAGCTCCCTGCTCCCATGAACTGATCATACTTAGTAACTTGATCAAATCACTTTAAATTACTTACTTTCCTTTTAGAGGCTTGTTGTCGTCTCATGCGTTGCCATTATACGTAAGTGTAGACTACAACGGGATGGAATAAAGGTGAAATGTCATCTCCTTCGTGAATTTATTCTGATGTTCATTGAGTACGCATCATATTCATTGAGTACACATCTAGTGGATGCTGACTCGTCAATATTAATCAGCACGTACCCATGAACTAATCATACTTGAGTAACTTAATCAAAACACTTTGGATTACTTACTTTCCTTTTTAAAGGCTTGTTGTCGTCTCATGTGTTGCCAAATGTCATCCCCTGCGTGAATTTATTCTGATGTTCATGGAGTACGCATCATGTTCATTGAGTACACATCTAGTGGATGCTGACTCGTCAATATTAATCAGCACGTACCCATGAACTAATCATACTTGAGTAACTTAATCAAACCACTTTGGATTACTTACTTTCCTTTTCGAAGGCTTGTCGTCGTCTCATGTGTTGCCAGTACATAGAAGTCTAGACATATAGAGGGATGGAATAAAGGAAATGTCATCTCTCGCGTGAATTTATTCGGATATGAAAGTCGCGCAAAGTAGAAGTATAAAACGTACCATCAAATTTATGTTTTTGGCTTTCTAAGTCTGTATTCTTTTTAAGAATGGACAAGAAGATAGGAATAAGGTTGACCCGAAGGAATTACAAGCAATAGATACAAACCAATAGGAAAACATGGCATGTACTGAAACAATGAGTTAAAGAGATAAATTACTCTAGATCCCTCTTTCTCGCCCGAACATAGGAAGGAAAGATGTTGCACCAGCAGGAAAGTATGATCTGTAAGTCTATCATTGGTTCAAATAATTTTCATTTGAGAAAAACTAGAAAGGGGTATCGTTCCAAGCAAAAACAACCAGACAACTTGAAAAAGGGGCAAAAGAGTAAATTTTGTTAGACCATATGGTTAGGTCTAGTATTTTTTAGTTGATAAATAATTGACAATGATATTTACTGATATTATTTGAGACGTGTGGTGTGTATGGACTTATATCGGTCAAGTTGGGAAGAACTTGTGCCGGGAAAATATATTGTTTTGGTCCTTGCATGTGCAGGGTAACTTGGAGGCGATCGTGGTCTACGGCGGTGACCCGGAGATGACTTGATGCGAAGTCATGATCCTAAGGGTCGAGGATGTTGGAGGATTGTTGTAAGGTCTAGGTAAAAACGAGTTTGTCAGAATTGCTAATATTAAATCTGCTAATAAAATTTGGACTACTCTAGCTGATTATCATGAAGGTTCTAAGTCTGTGAAAGGTGTTCGTCAGAACCAATTCAAAAAGGAGTATTCTAAATTTGAGATGAAACCAGGAGAATCAGTAGATGCGCTTTTTGATCGCTTCAATAAAATTGTTAGTGATTTGCAATCTGTTGATGTCACATACTTTGATTCTGACAATGCCCGTTAAATTTTAAATGCTTTGGATATGTCTGTCTGAAATGTATTAGTCACTACTATTAATCATTCTGTTAACATGGAAACACTCACTTTGAATGATCTTTATTCCAAAATGAAAACACATGAGATTGTTGTTTTGGCCAGGGTAAATAAGTCTAATTCTTTGGGTTTAGTGACTAACCAAACTGGCAGTTCTTCTAGTTCAGCACCAATTCGTCGCTCTCAGTTCAAGATTGACCCAAGCAGGAAGCGCAATTATCGTAGAGCGGTCAACAAAATAATTTCAGCACTTGATGAGATTGATTTGAGTGATGATGATTCTGGAAGCGACGATGAGGACAATGGTAAGAAGGCAAAGGAGGTGGACTTCACAGGGATGTGTTTTATGGCAAGCAGTGAGGAACTTAACAATGATGATCTCTGATGATCCGATGAGGTAAAACCTTCTTATACAGATTTATCTCGTGCTGTGCTTAGGTTGATAGATGAGCTCAAAGAGTATAAAAGGAAAAAAAAACATGATCTTGTTGTTGAGAGCTTAAATTCTAAAATTGATAGACTTAGAGCTTCTATTCCTGATTATGAATCTTGTGAGTCTTGTTAAGTTTTACACTCTGAGTTGGAGACCGCTAGAACAATTAATGCATCAACCTTAGTTCAACTTAGGGATGTAACTGCTAAACTTGATAAACTAAGATTGACACATGATTCTTGTGATGAAAAGTTGAAACTTGCGAATGATGAAATTGAAAAGCTCAAGTTTAGTTCTCTTACATGTTTAGAGTCAAGTATTTCAAATATTCAATCTAAAACTTGCTCTAATTGTGAATTGCTAGAAGCTAGACTTAATTCTTCTCAAGAATCTATTAAACAAATGCTTTATCATGAAACTCTTTCTTGCACTAATTGTCTTAAGCTTAGCGCAGAGATAGAGGCACTGACTAGACAACTTAATGATTTTACTGAAAAAGATAAATTGATTTAGTCTAATGCTTCTAAGAACCTTGTGAATGAATCGGTTAAATGCACAACTTGTCCCACTTTAGCTAAAAAAATGAGTACCTTAAGGACACCTTAGAGAGATTTTCTTTTGGTAAGAAAAATTTGAATATGATTCTAGACAAGTCAAAACTGAGTGTCAAAAACACTAGTCTAGGATTTAATACTGCTAATTATGCCAAGAATAATCCACCTAAGATAGTTAAGGTCATTGGAAGTGGGCTAATTGAATCAAAAAGTGAGCCTCATAAAACCGTGTTTAAATCTGCTGGTTTTGTGCAAAGCTCTTCTGCTAATGTTGTAGGTGCTAGCTCATCATCTCAAAGGAATTCTAATTATGTTAAATTTCATTGCACCTATTGTGGTAGAGATGGGCATTTGCACGAATTTTGCTTTAGGTGTGTTAAGAAAGAGAAAAAGGAAAGATTGAATGACTTAAGACAAAAACGTGCAACCTCTTTTGTTGTCTCTAGAACTAATACGAAAGCTAGGTTTTTAGAGGACTTTCATGATGACTTTAAATATGCTTCACGTACAGGTTTGGGATTTAATTCACATAGTTCGCGTTTTGATCGCGCACGCACACGTGGTTTTGGTTCTAATTTTGTTGTTGTTCCTCCATATCGTGTATCTCAGTACTGGATTCCTAGATCTTATTTGCAAAGTGAATTGGGTGTGTTGCATCCTATGGGTTTATTCTGAGGGGGAGCTTGTTATTTAAAATTTCAGAAGCTTTGTTTATTATACTTGTCAAACAATTCATCAAGTCCAAGCCATTGAAATCAAATGAGGTGTAGAGCTCTCGTTATCATATTTACTCATGTGCTGCGTAGCTTTGATCATGATTGGTTTTAATTATTTTGCCACATTTGAACTAAAGCATGACATAGCAGAATACTTTGACTAGATTGATTATAGTTAGTACTTTGCGATGTTCATTGAAAAGGATTAGCTTGATTGTGAATCTAATTTTAAATCTTGGATATGAAGCTCGTATGTTTCTTATTGCAATCTTTTTATGTTCACTCAATTTGGCATGTTATAAAAAAATCAGAAAGAGATAATTGAAAAAAATGTATGCTTCAAGCATGCCATACATATATCTATGTGTATATATAATAATAAAAAAATAAAAAGTGCTCAAATGAAAAGAAGTATGCTTCAAGCATGCCATCATTGAAAAGAAGTATGCTACAAGCATGCCACCCTTGAAAAGAAGTATGCTACAAGCATGTCACATGTTTAAGAATTGAAAGTGGAGCAATAGGTTGTTACATGAGACTGCTAGCTCATCTAACTTTAAAGTTTGCTTCATTTTTAGGCTTTAACTTTTCATTGTGATATCTCATTGTGCTCCTTATAATTGATTTGGTCATTGTTGAGATGCCTGTCATTAATTTAAAATGCTTAATCATTCTAAAGACTTGTTTTGATACTGCTATATGATATATGACTTTATATGATCTAGATAGCTCTACTAAAAAAGGATGCTTGGTTAATTTACTAAATCAACGCGAAGGACTTGGATAATCTAGAAAGCTTCTTGATTTTACTCTCCTTGCTCCTCTTCCTTAGAATTATTCTTTCTTTGAAGTTTTTGATGATTACATTGCCAAAGGGGGAGAAAAATTGGAGAAATTGAAAAAATTGGAGAAATTTGCTATTTTGCTTCCCTTGTGTTAATGGGGAGTTTTTCAGCTGTGGTTTTGAAGTGTTTGCTTTGCAGCTTTGAAACTTTCTTTTTGCAAATTTCTTTTCTTTCAAAAATTCGACTCACAATTTTGAAGTATGGTCAATGTATTCATCAAGGGGGGAGATTGTTAGACCATGTGATTAGGTCTAGTATTTTTTAGTTGATGAATAATTGACAATGTTATTTACTGATGTTATTTGAGGCGTGTAGTGTGTGTGGATTTATGTCGGTCAAGTTGGGAAGAACTTGTGCCGGAGAAATATGTTGTTTTGGTCTTTGCACGTGCAGGGTAACTCAGAGGCGATAATGGTCTACGGCGGTGACCCGGAGATGACTTGGTGCGAAGTCACGGTCCAGAGGGTCGAGGATGTTGGAGGAGACGGTCGGGCTCGAGTTGGGGTGCGTGGAGATCAAAGATGGATGATGCGTGTTGGAGCTACGGAGATGCGGTACGAAGGCTACGACATGTGATAATTTTGGAGTGTCCAAAATTGGTTTTGTAGTATGGTGTAAAAGCCCACGTATTGGGCCCTAGGACTACTGGGCCGTACATAGGTGTTTAGGTGCCAACAGGGAAAGTGATTAGGGTTGGAAGGCTGCATGACGTGAGATATCCTGGCGACTGTAGACGTGATTGGGTGAGACTTTTGGAGGATTAGTAGTTGAGGCTGTATATATGCATATATGCAGCCCCACGTTTTGGATGTACGTGGTGTTAGGAGGGAAACAAGAAAAGTCCTCATTGGAGGTTTTTGGCCAGCGGTTGTAGACACGAAGATGAGCTTGTAGCGGCTTGTTTTTTAGATTTGTTGATCGCTAGCTGCAGCAGCTTTTTGTGATCTTGTTCTACACTGTGAGTTCCTGTGTGTAGATTTGTTTATTGCTAGCTGCTGTAACTTTTTGGTAGCCTTTGCTTGTGCTTGAGGTGAGACAAGACCAGGGTGCTGGCGGCTGTTGGTGGTGATCCTATGAAACTGATCGAGGGAAGGGCTTCTCATTGGGGGAGGAGACAAGGTGGCGCAGGGGTGTGTTTGCTGGCGTGCGGGAGGCAAGCAGAACACGCACGCGTAGGCGACAGAAGTTTTGGCAGTCGGTGCGATCGGCGAGATTCTTGTAAGAATTCTTTATCTCGATTTTGGTAGCTGTGCGAGCGAGAAGGGAGGTCAAGCGAAGTAGCAGGCAGTGCAGGCATCCATCCATTCATCGCTGTGAGTATGGCTGGGTTGCAAAGTTAGGGAAGGAGAAATTAATCTAATTCGTTTCTGCCTACTGGTTATTGACCGGACGCTAGGGACTTCAATTGATTTACATACAGTGCTTGTTAATCAATTGGTGTATTCTTCATGGGAGAAAATTAGGGTACGAAAAATCTTACACAATCATTCACCCCCCCTCTGATTGCCATTAACGATCCTACAAATTTAAAGGGGAGAAAAATACCTAAATAACAAGAAATTAAATGTAAAAAAGTGTGGCGCCTTGTATCATTACCCCGAAGGGTAATCACACTTAAACATATGGATTACTATTTATCTGCCTGGTAGGACACCGCTCCGACGAATAGTAAGCCTTACCAGAGTCAACGCAACAGAACAATAATATAGAAAATGTACTCTTTATTCCAGTTAGCCACGCAAGGCTATGGTTCTTTATTACAAGTAGTAATTTACAACTGTAAAATGGGACTAAGTCCCCTTGCTTGCCAGCTTTGCTCCTTCGGTTGTCTATTCGTTCCACAAACCGAATATGGTGTCCATCTTGCCCTGCTCCTCGTAGTAAGAGCCCTCACCTCCCACGGCCTCCTCGGTACCTGCGTGTCTTTCATCCCACTTGGGATAGTTCTCGGCCAAACTAGGATCTAGCAAAGGAGAATGATAGCAAGATTGAGTACTAGTGTACTCAGCAAGCATTAATAACAAAAATACACTGGATGACTCATCTCTGTTCGTTATTACATTTTCTAGTTCATCTCTTTTTTCTAGAAATAAATAACTCATCAAAACTTTAGGTGGTAAGTTTTAATACTGAAAAGACTACTTGTCACTCGGAGAGAAGATAGACCCCTAGTGGTTCCCGTAGACTCCAATCCCGGAGACTAGCATGAATTCATAATTTTGTTTAGCACTGCGTAGACTTTATACCACTTTACCCATAGCTACTCTGAGCTCTCTTTGAACTGCCCTCCTGCATTTCCTTGGATATGGGTTCGAGTTTAGAATACAAAACATTTTTCATGTTACGTGATTAAGTCTCCACCCATCACCTTCCGTCGGTGCTGACCTCGTCATCCACCGAGTTCCAGTAATGTTGGTTGGGGCGGCCCTCTCTCCTGCGCCCTAACACTCCACCTTAGTGCTAACTCACCTTGGATCCCCCACTTTCGGACTTTCCCCACCGGTCCTAGGTTCTTCCATCACACTCATACATATTACTTACCCGATGTGGAGAGTATAGCCACGTAACAAGGTAGCATTTTCTACCTGCCGAAACGGAAAAATAGTTGTCACTTAAATACGGCCTCTGATCCGGGTGAGAGTTTTGTTGGTTCTTATATATTACCCATATGTAAAGGGGTCCCGCCTATTCCCTTTTCTCTTCTCTTTTCTTTTTTCTCATTCCCCGCCGAGGGTCTCCCTTACCATCCTAATATTAATTCTTTTCTCATCTCATCTCTTTTCTCTTCTTTCTTTCTCTCTTTTTATTCGATTTGAATTTTATACATAGTTTTATGCATGTATATATATGATACAGCAATATACAGTTTACATTTAATATAACGAGGTTGGTGATCAAGAGGTAAGCTTGCTTCGTAGTCGTAGAGACGATCATCATCGACAAAATCGGTATAAACTACTCCTGCCTGCGTTGGTTCATTTGCTGCAATTATACAGCAGCGCGAATAATACGTAAATAAATACTCAGTTGCTTTTGGTGCTAATAGGCGTACAATAATTAGTTGATTGTTTTCGTTAGCAGATTTTAATTTAATAATATTTTTCGGGTCCCTATTAGGTTAGCACTCTCCAACTGCAGTCCGTTCTAGTCTGACGGCTCCAGGATCAAGGTTGCTTATTCTAGCGTTTTATCGCATGAAACAAAATACTACATGTACTCGCATGCAACTATGTTTATTTAATTTTACACATGTAAATATGCCTAATTGATTTTACGTCGGTGTTATTTAATTTAATTAATCTATCATGATTAATTTATCTTCTAACACGTCAGATTATTTATCTAATTTAATGAGTTCTATCGGCAATTAATTTAGTTATAACGTCTCTGATTAATTTTATGTATTTTTCCTACTTGTATTTTCTACCGATCCGGTCTACTGCTATTTATCCGTACACGGTCCGCAAAATTTATTTGGTCTAACAGATTCACAGAGTTGACACGCAATATTTCTGGGGTTTAATTTCTACTGCAAAATCTACTACTAATTCCCATTAAATTTATCTTTTTGCCTAATTTCCCCCCTTATTTCGTTAATCTCCTGCCCTTTTCTCACTTAATCCCTTTTTTCTAACTCACTTTCTCTCTCTTCCCACTCATTCGGCCGAAACAACCATGGCCACTCATTCTTGCTTCCCCAATCCTCTTCTTGGCCGACAGCTCCCCTAGCCCTTCTTTCTTTTCTCACTTCCTCCATTCCTTCTTTTCTCCATTCATTCCTCTTCTTGGTGATTTGCTCTTGGCCGCATGGCTTCTCATGGGGATTCCCTGTTGCCGACCCCCCCTCCTGCTCTGGGTGGCCTCATGGTGCTGCCTCCGGCCTGTTCGCGCCTCCGCTACTCTGGCTTGGTCGGCGTGGCCTCTGACCGCTGGCAACGCTTCGCCCTGCCCTCGGCCCGTACCTCCCTCACTGGCCCGGCCCCCTCTGCGGCTTGGCTGCCCGCAGCTCCCCCCTTCTATTTTCCTTTTCTTGTTCTTGTTTTGTTTCGGTTTTAAAGCTTATGTTCAATTCAACTTCTTATTCTTGTTGATTTTCGTTCACTGATGTGGTTTGATTAATATGCATGATAGGGGAAATGGCTCGGTCTTGAGCTTGGTGGTGCAGATGGCTTCAATTTCTTGAGGATGAGGGTGATGGTGGCTTTCAGCTTTGGTGAGGTCCTGGTGATGGTGATGCATGGTGACGAAGGTTCCTTGCCGGTGGTATGCATCCCCTAGCTCTCTCTACCCCTTCGCTCCTTGCTCTGTGGTGCATGTGCGATGGTGATATTGCTGCTGTTAGTGTTCTGACATGTTGAGTTCATATTGGGGTTTTGGGCAACGTAGAAAGGTAGAGGCTTCTCTCTACCTTTATGTGAGACACTCTGCTAAGTCTAGGATTTAACCCTAGGTGGACCGCTTGAACAACACCACAGCTAGCTAAGTGGGCAAGCTCACATCCTCTGGGTGGGTTACCTTGGTTTGGTTGGTTTTGGGGTTAAGGATGGTAGTGGTAGTCGTCGTGGTCACCGTGGCGATGCTGGCAGTGTAGTGTGGTCATGGTGCTCTCCTTGCCCTTGCTGATTCTCTCTGGTTCCTTTGTTGGCTTGATGTTTGTGAGAACTCGGAAAACCTAAAGCTATATTTAGCATCGTTAATTAATAATTAATAATAACTAAAATACGGTTAATCAAAAATAAGATTTAATAGCCGTAATGAACATTAAAAAAAACACATCAAGCCCCACAACATGATTCACAGTAGAATCTTACACATCAAAATTCACTAACACAAGTTACATCTAAACGTTCTACACTAAAGTGCATCTCGAATTACAATGTGAATTCCATACAAGCCAAATTAGAAATATTAATACAAACTCAAATTTATTACAAGAATAAATTGCAACAATTAAAGCATATCTGTTACAACCCATAGTAGTATACAAAACATTAATAAAAGTCTTGCATTGCATATCGTCGAGCCCTCCTTGTATCTCTGTCCATTGACCGTCAGCCCATCGAACCTTTGTGTTGTCTTAGTTATCCGAAACCTGCACGTATACCACTCTCCACCAATACCATTAGATAGGAGCAAGCCTAGTATTATTAAAGTAAGGATTGGGGAAGGAGAAGATTGCCGTCAGATTCTTTACGAAGGTCATTGAGGTTTCCCGACCACCCTAGGGTAGTGGCACCATTTTGCCTTTTGTGGGCCTCATCACCTGATAATATTAGAACCGATGCCCACATTCTACTGACTTACCTCCACCAGCAGAATATCCGAAAAATAGCTTCAAAGCATTCTTGGACCAAAGGTCCTTAAGCCCACACTAGTAGAAGCATCATTTGGACCAGAGGTCCATCAGCGTTACCCAGCTAACAGTAGAGGGTGAGAGCCATCTGGATAAGAAGAACCCCTCCCAAAATATCAAATATAGGAGGGCCAGCCGGATACCAAACATATGCCATCAAAAGCCACCCTCGGCCAAGCCCCAAAGATTCATCCCCTCTGTCACAGCACCTCACCCCCATCTCTTCACAAGCCAACCAAGGCCTCCCCTTCCTCTTCATAAGGAAGCAACCCAAGCCAAGACCACCACAAGCAGCCGGCGGTAGAAGAAGGGCAGAGGAGCTAAGGAAGACAGGAGGGAGCAAGGACAGCGACTACGATTAAACCCGGCCCGGCCCGCAAGCATGACGTCAGACCACAACAAACGACAAGGGGACCATCACCATCAAACCATCACCGTGCCACTTTCAAATCGAAACTGACAAAAAGGTAACCCACAACAGTAGCCATCCCCTTCTTCTTGGTCAAGACCGAACCCCTCCCTTAGGCATATCAGTAGTTTGAACATCACAGAGCAAGGGGAGAGAGTAGAGAGGAGTAGATAGCCGAGAAATTGTTGCAGTAGACATATCCATCGAATGCCCAACTCACCGTAGCCATGCCATCCCGGACAACCATGCCCACAATCACCCCCAACCGAGGCTCATAGCTTCATCACAGCCCCCCTTTCTTCCCCCTAAATTTCTTCATGCATAAACCGCATGTAGCATCATTAGTAAACAAGAAAATTTTTTCATAATCAAGAAATCAAATCAAAAAAGAGAGAAGGAAAGGCGGTGTGTAGGGAGTGGTGGCGAGCCAGAGGCCAAACTAAGGCGAGGAAGCACCGAGGCGACACGGGCAGTCTTGTGCCATGTGAGTAGAATCGGCCGAGGCGTGGCGAGGGTTGGAGAAAGCGGCAGGTGGCGGAGGTTGGGCGTGAGGGACGAGACACGAACTGGATTGGGCAAGAGGCCACCGAGGAGGCGCGACGAGGTCATGAGATGGTGTGGGCACAGTGTCATGGGCGCTGGCGAGCACTGGCACGTCTTGGTAGGGGAGCAGCGATGGGAGCACCAGGCGGTGGCACCATGGAGAGGTGCGGTGTGGCGCCAAGAATGCCATGCGGCCAAAGGCTCTCGGCGCCAAGAATGCCATGCGGCCAGGATGAAATAGAAGCACCAGAAATGAAGAGGGAGAGCAAGTAATGAAAGAGGTTTGGGAAAGAAGGCCAGGAGCTTGCTTTCGGCTAAACTAGTGAATATAGAGGGGAGAGAGAGAGAGTGAATAAAGAAATGGGGTGGGGAAAGGAAGAGCATGCCTGGGTTGCGTCGGTCGTGAGTGGAAAATAAGGGGGAGAGAGAGATTAGGTAAGGGTAATTAGGTGAGAAGGAGATTAGGAAATTAAGTGTAGGAACTCAGGTTATGGCTACCACAGTAAAAAGGTAGATTTCGACTGAGGTCTAATAATGGTAAGTGTAGCAATAAATTTAAGCACTAGTAATAATCCGTATTGACGCCGTGTAATTATTAACCAAATAAATCTGTTTAAAGCCGCGTGTGATGAAGTAACGGTAGACCGAGCTAGTAGAAAGGAAATGCGGGAGAAAGCTGTAAAACAAACCTGAGGTTAATTATTGAAATTAATCACCTGCTTGAACCACTAAATTAAATAAATAGTTTAATACGTTAGAAATACTTTAATCTGGTTAAAATAAGTAAAATAAGCAAACCGAGTCTATTTAGAAGATTAAGTAGTTGCGTACGCCATTAAGTAAAATCAATTAGGCGTGTTTACGTGAATAAAATTTGATTGACTTAATAAAATGCGAGCACGAGTAGTGTTTTATTTTCCGTTTGATAAACACGAGTTCGACAATAGCGACCCTAGAACCAATAAACCGTAGAATGACTATAGTAGGGAGTGCTAACTTAACAAGGGACCTGAAAAGTGTTATTAAACTTAAATATGCTAACAAAATGAAATCCACTAACTTATGTATCATATTATCACCCCAAAATCAATTAAGTATTTAATTATTTATTATTCGCGTTACCTCATAATTGCAGAGGACGAAACTACGTAGACCGGAGTAGCTGATACCGAGTTCATCGACATTGACCTTTTCTACAATTCCTCAGGCAAGCTATCCTCTTGAAGATAAATATAGTTATATTAAATGTAAACCGTATATTGCTGTATTATATGTATTGCATCAAAAATTGTTTCTCAAAATTCAAATCAAATGATTGAGATGAATATGAAAAAAATGAGAAAGATGAAAGAGATAGGAATTATATGGCTGGTAAAGGGGGCCCGTGGCAGGTAAGAAATGAGGTAGGAGTTGGGACCCTTTACATATGGTTAAAATATAAGGACCAACAAAACTTTTACTCGGTCAGATGCCGTAATTCAGTACCAACCATTTTCCATTTCGGCGGGCAGAAAATACTACCTTGTTACGTAATTATGCTGTCCACAATGGGTAAGTAATATGTGTGAGTGTGCTGGAGGAACCCAGGACCGGTAGGAGAAGTCCGGAAGTGGGGGATCCAAGACGCTATAGCGCTAAGGTGGAGTGTTGAGTGCAGAATACAAGTTGCCTCAACCAACATTACTAGAACTCGGTGAGTGATGAGGTCAGCACCGACAGAAGGTAATGGGTGGAGAAATTAATCACGTAACTTGGAAAACGTTCTGTATTCTGATCTCGAACCCGCATCAAAGGAAATGCGGTGGACCCAGTTCACAGAGAGTTCAGAATAGCTATGGGTAAAGTGGTACAAAGCCTGCGTAGTGCTAACCAAATCATGAATTCATGTCAATCTCCTGGATTGGAGTCTACGGGAACCATTAAGGGTCTATCTTCTCTCCGAGTGACATAGTGTTTTCAGTATTAACATCTGCCACCTAATGTTTTAATGAATTATTTCAGAAAAGAGATGGTATAGAAAATGTGATAATGAACAGAGATAATGTCATTAAGTGCATCTTTTGCTAATAATGCTTGCTGAGTACTTTTGTACTCAACCTTGCTAGTATTCTCCTTTGTAGATTCTAGTCCGACCGGGAATTATCCCGAGTGGGACGAAGGACATGCAGATACCGAAGAGGCCACAAGAGGCAAGGGCGTTGACTGCAAGGACCAGGGTGAGATGGGCATTTTTGTTCAACATATGGGGCGAGTAGAAGATTGATGGAGCAAGGAAGGCAAGAGAAGGGACTTGGTTCCATTTCTTTTTACGGATTGTAAATTACTATTTGTATAGAACCATAGCCTTGCGTGGCTAACTGGAATAAAAAGTACAATTTCTATCTTATTATTCTGCTGTGTAACTCTGGTAAAGGCTTACTATTCATTGGAGCGGTGTTCTACTGAGAAAACGAATAGTAATCCGTATGCCTAAGTGTGATTACTCCTGGGGTAATGACATGGGGCGTCACAATGTTGTCCTAGTGGTCTTTATTGGTTTGAAGTCGTCGTTGACGCCGTTCTTGCTCCGTCATCTTCCCTGTCTCCTTTGCTCCTCTCCTCCTTCTACCACTTCTCTGTTGGTGGTCTTGGGTTGGGATGTGGGATGTTGTGGCTTCGGTTTGGTTGATAGTGAGAGCTTTTGGTTCTGGCTATGGTGTTTGGCTGCTCTCTACTAATTGCCTTTGCTTGCTCTTTTGGTTGGCAGTGGGAGGGTGGTAGTGATGGTGATGCTTGGCTTTTCTTGAGGTTGTTGGATGAACTGAGGGTGAGTGTTGTGCTTGGGCTCTACTTGCTCTTTGCTTTGGTTGTGAATGCTCTTGGCCTTTGCTTGTTCTTGGGATGGCTTGCTCTCAGGATGGTAGTGGTGGCTTGTGGAGGGCAGTGGGTGCTTGTGAGGCTTTATTGGTTTGGCTTTGGCTTTGGCTTGTGTTGGCTGTGAAGTGAATATGAGGGCTTTGACTGGGGGAGAGGCTTATGAGGAAGGGGGCTCTCGGCTATGACTTGGTGGCGTGATATGTGGCTTATGGCAGAGGAGGCCTTCGGCTGGGCATGTTCTCCTGCCCTGTGCATACCATTCTTGCCCTTGCTTTATCCATATTGCTCTCACATGGCACTATTTGGCTTTGGTCCAATGGTTAAAAGAACACTGTTCGTCGGATTGTCTGCGGTTAAGGTAAGTCGGTATACGTGGGTGTCGTATTTATGAAATTGCCGGGTGATGAGACCCACTGGGGTGAGACGGCGCCGGCTAACCTAGATTGGTTTGAGAACCTCGGTGATCCTCTTGAAATCTGATGGCAATCCTTTATTCTAACTCTAATATATCGCTTTTGGTTTGCTAATCGTTTTCTAAGTTTTTGGTGAATGATGGAAATGTGGGTCGAGGAAGGGTTCGATGGCTAGCGATGAATGGACAAGGGAAGGCTTCAGCGACATGTGATGCACGGTTTTATTATTCTTTTGTACTTTACTCAAAGTTGTAATTTATATGATATGTTGTAATGCATTCTTGTAATTAATTCAGATATTGTGTTATTGTTTTATTTCTGCTTGTACGAATTCTTGTAAATAATCTCAATTTGTAATATTTTACCTTTGCTTACGATGAGATGATAATGTGATAAATTTTGAGATTGAATTAATGTTGTATGTCCTCTTTTAATGTATTCTTTGTAATTAACTTTGGGTTCTAACAATGTTGTAAATTATATTGATGAACTTCTGGGAATATATATTGTATGCTGATCTGGTGCAAATGGATTATTGTAATTTTAATTTTGAGTTTGCTTTTAATGTTTTTCTTGTGATTGTAAAGGATTCTTGTAGTTGACTTCGAGTTTTATACTGATGTTTTAATTTTGTTTGTAATTATTGTGTTGATGAATTATAGATAATATGATATTATGTGCATTTGATTGTCGATGCATTCAATGTCAAAAGCGATTATGTTTTGTTTTTACTTTAGGTGAATTTTAATTACTACTAATTACTGCTTAGCGTTATTTAGATTAGTTTAATTTATCAAGTTCTCACAAAAAAGACAATGACATTTTACAGACGACGCCATGAAATCAGTAGCATTTTATTAAGGAATTTGCTAATTGGTTCTTGAGTACTATTTTGATGGGTAGTACTCAATTTTTGTGCCTGTCCGTTGCAGCATGAGATTCGTGACGTTCTTTGCGCCATGATATTTTTTGTTAGTTGTTCTATGTTCTGTTACCTCCATACTTGTAGATTGAATCAAATCGGTGTACAAAATTTATTTACATGATTTATATACTAAATTTATATACTTATTTTTGAACAAAAGTATTTGATCTTCTTTAAATTATTCGTGTAAAGTATTTTTGTATCAACAAGCTAGATAAATGCTTGGTTGTAATAGGTTTGTGAATGAATTTTGTCTATATAATTGTTATACATGGTCTTTATTTTTCTCTAGGTGCCTTATTGTGCTTTTTAAGATGATTGGGGCAAATTATTTGCTCAAAGCATAAATCTTATATATGGGCTGGGACGGACCCATTCACAGCCCCATGCATGAGAAAAAAAAACTTACCCGTTAAGATTTTGTAAGCTTGTGAAAGTGATGATCCAAAAAAAAGTTACCCTCTAACAATAAATTATTCGTACAATTGGAAATTTGAGTACTCGGTAACAAAATATTACTCAAATATTTTCTAGACACCTCCTTTTATTAATTACAATGAAATTAGTGTCATTTAATTGATACCCACACCTACGAGTGGCATCTCTTGAATTTCCCCATACTTTACATATATCTCTCTATATACATATTGTCGGTGTTTTAGGACCGAATTTACGTAAAGATTGTTTGATTCGGGGGTTTCTCTAGGCTCAAAATCAAACAGAGATGGAGACACGGGGATTTTTATACAGGTTCGGGTCTTCTCCTGGGAGAATAACAACCCTACTCCTGTGTGTATGTATTGAGTATGTTGGATTACAAGATGAAGCCGAAGACTAGAGTATTGTGCTCCTAATGATCTTAGGATCGCCTCATTATCCTGATGATTCTGCCTTTTATACAGTCATCAAGGTGTACAGTCGTGCCTCTAGTATAAAGACTGCCTTAATGTCCCAGATTATTGAGCCATTATTGGAGGTTATTATGGAAGTAGTAACGTTCCCACGCTGCCGGACAGTTATCACCATAACAAAGGAGTTAAAAATCGTGTCATTATTCCAGAGAATAACCGTGTAATTTACTGCCCATATTCTGAATATGGTGCGGAAGATTCCCTGATCGACTAGGCCCACATGTCTATAAGCCCTGTTGATTAGAGACTGGTCGTAGAAGAGCTTACGACCAGGTGGTGGTCGTAGAAGATCTTACGACCACAGACTGATCGTAGAAGAACTTACGATCATGGAATAGTCGTAGAAGGACTTATGACTATGAGGTAGTCGTAAGAGGACTTATGACTACTAGGTGGTTGTAGAAGAACTTACGACCTCCAGCTTCTCCCTTATGGCTATTAAGGGGTATACTCAAGAGTTATATGACGTCATTATTATCCATAATATGAATTATAGATATATAATAAAATGAGGATTGTTATATCCTCGTCACATATATTATGTCCATTATGTGGTACACCCATAATGGAAAATCAAACTAGCTAATTTTTGTTGCTGTTAACTTTGTGATAGAGTAATGTCATGGTAATACTAAGTTAATGGCCTTTTTTTAATTTGGTGATAAAGTTAATGTCATGGTAAGAGGTATATGTCGAGCAATATAGAAGCAAATCCTAGCTAATTTGGAAACCGCAAGAAAACTCCAATACTGTAAAGCGTGTCATCGATAATGCTAACACCATCACACGACTTCTTGTTTGTGCCGCTTTGTATGAGAAGACATCCTAGTTGGCAGCTCTTCTTTATCCCCTACCCCTCTTATACAAAATTGAGCGTGACAGTTATGTCTTATCAATATAGTGACATATACCTTATATAATTATTAATATGATTGTGGATAACTTCCTAAAATACTATATATAATAACAGAATAAAGATTATTTAAATTAATATGTTTCTATCGCTAATCCATCGACTGATGGTAAATTTATGATCTTTGACGATACTTTGTTATCGGACATATAATATATTCTCTTCCAAAGTATTAGTCGTAAAACACCAACATAATTTTTTTAAGTACAGTTCACACAGTATAAAAATCCTCTCCAATCCATCTCTTCTTTAAGAGAATTATAACATATGTATTAGTAACTCACTGTCCAAAAGAAGCAATATAAACTCTGCTGAGGTATAATTAAGCCCCAAACGGTGAGAACATAAACCAAGGCTGCTCCTCAAAACTTAACAATTTTATAATTAAGCACTCTCGTACTACAGCTATCTAATTTGTTTATCGTCCGCAATATTATTGGGGACTATTTTCTAGACCAGGCAATTTGCACAAACCAATAAAAACTACTGTATATAGAGCACAATACGTTGTCCCTTTCTTCTTTTTCTAAGAAAATATCTCCATTCCGTATCTTTTGAATAGGACTTGGCCACTCCTCCCAACCAACCCAAATGACCGAGATGTATGTTTCTACACGTGCAAAGCAGATGCCAAATGAAGAATGCATCCAGGATTGGCGTCGTTGTTTGTGTTGAGAAACTGTCGTTGACGAGTTCAGTTCAAACGATCACTTTATAGACAAGCGTAAAATTATTTAGAACAATGTAAGAACACAAATACAGAATAGTAGATTGAATACAGAGATATGAGAGGACTTCTTGCTTCTCTTTGTTCCTTCATCAAACGATCAACCTTTTACAATAATTAGTACCCTCTATTTATAGGCTAAAGACTCTATTATGGTTTTAGATAGGGCGTCCTATGGTTTTCCAACACTCCCCTTTGGGTACCCATCCTCGCATGTTCATACCTTGTTAAAACTCCATAAAAACTCAGTGATAAAAATTTGGAGAAATAGTACATGATACACGTTTTGCTGTGTTGCATAAATTGCCTTGTTAAAAACCTTAGCTAAGAAACTTCAGGAAAACTCATCAAGGAAAAAAGAGTACAATCCACCCAATTTCATTTAATCTCTAGGATTTACTCTTTGGGTACTCGATCTCAATAATGAGTTCGTGAAAATTCCCCCTTGAATTCTGCACTTCTCTAAGTCTCATCATTCCAATTCTACGTATGCATTCTTCAAAGCTAGACGCTGGAAGTGATTTAGTGAATAAATCTTGTTGGACCCGGATTTCGAGAATCCCAAATCCTCTATGAAAACACTGTGCTATTTACTGGATCAATAGATAGCACTCACAGGTACGTCACTGAATCAATTCATACATGACGTAGATAAAACTATACCATTTATTAAACAACACATAAGAGCCTTACATAGATCGCATCGGGTCAGGTTTTACAATAAGGGTCGAACAGGCCAAACCGAGTACATTACAAAAATAGCGGAAAGACAACGGAAGCAAAAAAAGGGTGAGAGCACATCTCTCCACATGCAAGTGACTAGGGAAACCTGTGTGCGCCCGATATTAACCAAGAACCTGGATAATATTAGATGCACGCAAGCACCAACGGAGTCAACTAGACTGGGGTGAGACTAGAATAACTAAAGACTAAACTACGCTTCATCATCTCTTAGGCCTCCAGCTTCTGGATCCTCGTAGTACGCGTAGTCTTCAGGATTTTCCTGCTTCTGAGGGTTTTGGGGGAAAGAGCGAGAATGAGCACAACTTCCGTGCTCGCGAGTCAACACACAATGCAATAATATACATGCAAGGCTTAACAAAGATGGCTCAGGTTCTTTTATTTGCTAAAGCAATGTTTTGAATTATCATAATTTCAAATTCCTAACACTTAGCATTTTAACAAATTGCATTTTATTAAAGAGAGCAATTGTGCAATATTTATTTTAGTAGAGATTCCCTCCGTCGGAAACTCTACACCATGCATCTTTTGATTGGAGCTACCTCCAATTACTACCACCGCTGAGCTCGAAGACTCAGGTAAAATTCCAAACTCAGAGCTAGGTGAGTCCTCCACATTTTTCATTCCACCCACAAAGTTTTTGAAATAGAACTAACTCAAGTTAAGTTCCCATGTCCGCCTTTGACCGTAGGCACGACTGTTTAAACAGTTTAGACTCTGCAGAGGTTGTACACTTTACCCACAAGAGATAGTCATACTCGTTACCCCACATGATTCCTTAGTCATGTAGTTGAGCGACCGTCACAATAACCTTTCTAGATATCTCACCCTTCTATCATTTCACCCATATGGGGTTACACCCATATGTTGTATGGGATGTTCACCACAACAACTAGCGCAGCTGGCCCCAGCCACAACGACTAGCACAGCTGGTAACTTCACCTTACCTCGGTGTCCCTTTCAAGCCGGAGTACCTCCACCACTTGTACATCCTTGACCCCCACCAATGAGATGACTTTCAGGGTTCAATAACTTTACTAAGCCAAGTTGCACTTTGCAGACTTGTGGTTGTACTTGTTTAACACGGGAGGTCGTGACAAGATTAAATCCTTAATCCATCCGGGTGGAAAGAACAATCCAACCACTCTCGTGCTCCTTGAGCACCCACCATCTTTCCATCCGCCCAGATGTGGTATTAGCAATTAGGGTTTTTTAGGAGTAAAATCCACCAATCCCACCATCTCAGTCATTTGCCCACAACGACTGCCCAGAACCATTTTCATATTTAAAGGATGATGATTGAGACATTTAATGCCCTAGTACTTTAACCAATACTAGCATGTCGCTTAAGTACAACCTATACCTAGTATTACCATATATTTACTAAGGTGACAAGGAATAATGGATTCAATGTCAATGGATGGCATATTAATTAATTAATCATCAAATGGGTATTTAACTACCTTAAGCTTTAACATACATTTGATTAAAGAATTAAAGCATGCAATTCTGATAATTTAAATGAATATAATTTGTATAAAATGTAGGCTCAATATGATCAAAGTATTGACTTGCTTTGGATATAGATAAGAGGATCTTGATATTCTTGTGCTTGATCAACTTGGAGATCTTCCGTGCCTTCCAATCCTAATCGGGCGAATATACCGAAAAAAGGCACAACGGCAAAGAGAGCAAATAAATACACAAGAATAAACAAATAAAACTCCAAATTGAACAAAACCTATGCCATTAGCAAGATCTTGAATTTACAAAATTTTAGAAACAAGTCTCATAATTTTTGGAGTTACGACGAGGGAGAACGAGACTTCCGAATATTGAAAGGGAATTAAATCAAAGGAATAAAGAGAATTGGTGCATCAATAGTTCATGGACCAAGTCCATGTGTAGGGGTTCATGGGTGCATTGGAGGGGCTATAGTGGCCGGGCCCACTTGGAAGGGAGGGGAGAGGGCTCAAGGCCATTGACAAGTGGGGGCCACTCAAATCCAAATCAACACTTCCCCATTTCCTTTGCTTCGGCCACAGAGGAAGGGAGGCTGAGGCGGGCTCAGCGACTTGGAGTGGCGGCGGCACCGGCAAGGTGGGTGGCGGGGGCGACCGACGACGGGCGAAAGGGGACCCGGTGGGGGCAGGAAGGCCTCGGCGGCATGTGGCGAAACACAAGGCAGTGGCAACAATGGCACAAAGGGTGGTGGCGGCATAGGCTTGGAGGCGAGCAAACCAGCAATGAGCGGCGGAGATGGCATCTTGCTGCGGTTGCAGCGCCACCATGGGGAGGTCTTGAGGCCGGCCGGGAGGCGGAGGTGGCCGAGGCATTTTGGCGGCGGCGATCGGGACAGAGGAGGAAGGAACGGCGGGGATGGCTTGTCTCGGCGGGGAGGAGGAATGGTGGTGGGGAACGGAACCCTTGGCTCCGGGGGCGCCTCGTGACGGGGGTGGCGGCACGGTGGCGGCGTCGGAGTGGTTGAACGACGGGGATGCGGTGCGGCCGACATTGGGGGCACGGCTCTGGCTCTTGTGCATGCTTAGTGAAGGAGAAAGGTAGGGAGGGGGGAGAAGGGAGGTGGCCAAGAGGGGATGCCTGGGCTCTTATAGCCACAAGGAAGAGGACGGGAGAACCATTGAAGGGGCCGATGTCATGGGCGTGGCGCCGGGTCGGTGGCGTGCGCAGAGCGCGGGTGTGGTAGAGGTGCACGGGGGCACTGTAGCGGGCGTTCGTGGCTGTCAGGAGGCGCAGCGAGGTGGCGTGGGAGCTTGAGGGAGCTAGTGGTGGCAGGTAGCCTCGTGGGTGGCAGAAGGAGCCGTTGTTGTCAGCGAGAGGTAGGTGGCGGTGGGTGCGGCGATGCAAGAGGGGTGGCAGGCACACGGGTGCGGAAGGCGCTGACGACCGGGTGTAGGTGCTCGTGGGTTGCAGTGGCACACGAGAGTGGCTCAAGCGGAGTAGGTCTTGTAGACGGCTTTGGTGCCGAAGTGACAGGCTGCAGCGAGGAGTGGCGTCTTGTGGAGGGGACAGAGCAGTCTTGAGGTGGCGAGGGCGAAGATGGCGTCTGCGACACAAGCGGCGGCTTGCAGAAAGGGTAACATCTGGCGTTAGAGAAGAAAGAGGGGGAAGAGCGCACGGGCGTGCACGCACGTGAGGGGAAAGGCAAGGCGAGGCGTGCTGGCCAAGGCGAGGTTGGCGGTGGCGCCAGACGCAGGCGGCGCAACGGGCAGAAGGAGCCAGAGGTTTGGCAGAGCACGCGGGAGAGAGGAGGAAGCACGAGCGCAGCAGGTTGTGGCGTGCGGTAGAGGAAGAAAGGGAGAGGCACCCGTTGCAGCTTGAGAGGAGGAAGAAGTCGGATGGGGAGGCCGGGCCTGGAAAGGAGAACATGCCGGGTGGCTAAGGGAGGTGGGCTGGCCCAAAAGAATAGGGCTGAGCCTAGGAAAAACAAATGGGCTGAGCCCAAGAAGAAAGGAAGCCAACTCGAGAAAAAGGCCCGAAATTCAAAAAGAAGGAAATTCAAACTTGAATTTGAATTTCAGGGTTCAAGGATATTTGAAACACATCCCGAGCTAGAAGAAGGATGGAGGTTTTCGCAAATAGTTTGGTAATTTGAATTACGACGAAAGAACGAGAACCAAAATAGTAAACACTATACACCGTCTGAAAACGGGACATTACAAATCTGAAAGATTTTCACATTACTTAGTATGCAGTACTTCAATTTTGTCCATCTTTGGTAATTCATGAGCATAGAAGAAATTGGGGTTGATATGCTTTGTGAGATGACTCTTCACATAACCCATATGTACTTATGCAACACAAGCTGTATTATCTTCATAAATAATATTGGGGGTTTGTGCGGTATTCAATCCACATGATTGCTGGATGTGGTGAATCATCCGTCGAAGCCAAGAACATTCTCGTGAGGTCTCACACAGTGCTATTATTTCCGAGCAGTTCGTCGAAGTCGATACAAGACATTGTTTAGACGATTTCTATGAAATTGCAGTTCCACCACATAAGAATATATAGCTTGTTTGCGACTTGGTTGTATGTGGGTCCGATAGGTACCTGGCATCTACATAGCCATTCATAGGAAGGTCTTGGTTCTTTTTTGTAGAACAGACCGTGGTCTTTGCTTCCTTTGAGGTATCGGAAGATGTCCTTCATTCCCTGCAAATGCATGTTGGTAGGTTCTGCACTATACCTTACTAATAGGTTCATAGCAAATGTAATATCCAGTCTAGTATAGTTTGCTAAATATATGAGTACTCCTACTGCGCTCAAGTATGGAAATTTCGGTCCTAAGACTTCCTCCCCCTCTTCTCTAGGTCTGTACGAGTCTTTGTCTTGTTGCTAAGATCTCTCGACCATTGGCACTTTTGAATGGTATGCCTTTTCAAAGCCGAACCTTTCTAACACCTTTTAAGTATAGGTTGACTGATGCACTAATATCTCTTCTGGGGCATGCTCAAGCTGCAAGCCTAGGCAATATTTGGTTCTACCCAAATCTTTCATTTCGAACTTCGACTCCAAGTAAGAGCTTGCTTTCTTAATACCTTTTGGGGTTCCGATGATATTCAGATCATGTACACACGCTGAGATTATACAAAATCCATCCTGAGATCATCGTATAAAAACACAGATACAATCCTCATTGTTTGTATAGCCTTTCTTACATAAAAAGTCACTTCAAGCGATTATACCACATCCTGCTTGATTGTTTAAGTCCGTACAGTAACTTTATGAGTTTCACACTTTACATATTTCTAGTTGCTCTGTCTTGATTCGGGACAGGTATATATTCAGGTACCTTCATATAAATGTCCGAATCTAAGTTTTCATAAAGGTATACAATTACCACATCCATCAATTTTATTTCTGAATTCAAGTTAACTGCCATTGAGATTAAATATTTGAAGGGTGGTTCCACCCATGATCGGAAAATAGGTTTCTTCATAATCATCTCCTAGACGTTGAGTGGAATCTTGTGCAACGAGTCTTGCTTATTTTCATTTCTCTTTCGAACAAATATCCACTTATGCTCGATGGGGTGCACATGAGGAGGCGTGCGGCTTACATGCCCAAACATCTCTCTTTTATTCAGAGATAATAATTTAGTTTCTATTGCCATCTTCCAATCTTCCCAATATGATCTTTTCTTACATTCAGCGAGTGATGCAGACTCTGGATCAAGATCAATGATTCTAGCAATTTTCTTTGCAAAATAAATCTCGACATTGGCTGTTGTCTTTGTAGGACCGGAATAGGCGACTAGAGGGGGTGAATAGGAGCACCAAATTTTTGCAAGGATAATGGATTCAACTCGCAAATCACTCCAATAGCTATTAGGGCTATGAAGATGAATGCTTAAGCACAGTGGAAGACTTGTAATGAATCCACTCCTAAACCCTCAAAGCACAGCAGCAAACTCCCTGAAGAAATCCTGAAAAATCAGGGACAAAGGTACTACCACTGTTGTAAGTGCGGTACTACCGCATCGCGGTACTACCTCAGGCAAAAGTGCGGTATTACCTTTTATCCCGACAATGAACAGAACAGCCTAAAAACGAAATCAAAAATCGACGTAACTTTTAAACCGTAAGGCCAAACTCCACCAAATTTGGAACACACCTTCCTAAGGGTATTAGGAACCTATTCCAAGTGGCGATCATCCAGATCTACGTCAAAGTTTCGATCTTTTTCAGTTTTACCTAAGAAGGGCAAAGAACCGAGCACAACGAAAAACTTGATCCAACTCTTGCTCGTGGGAGATTGATGATCTAGGTGACCTTAGATACATTCCCACATGTCACAGCAAGGAGTAAGAGTGCACAAGAACAACCAAAAACCAAAGGATCAACAAAATCTCCAAAACATCAAAGTAAGGTTCAAGAACAAGAAAAAGAACGAAGAGAGCTCATCTCAAAGAACTTGCAAGGATTGATTGATGATTGAAGATTCATGGTTACAGCCACTCCATCCTTGAGGGCACAACTCATTACATGAGCATACAAGGCATCAATCCTAAACCCTAGCTCTCATCTTCCTTTTCTAAACCCTAAGACCAAATAGGGTTTTCTCGATGGACTCACTGAGTCTGCTGTGAGCAGCACACAAGGCTTATATAGTGGAGGCTAGGAATCTAGGAATATTCCATTAGGGCACCCATTAAACCCTAACACACAATGGGTTAACACTGCATACGCATCTCAAAGCGTTGTCTTCATCTTCGATTGACCTAAACCGCTTCTCCAAGCGCCGACCAGCGCCATTGTTTAGCCAACAAGCCACAAAGCGGTATTTGGTGAAATTACCAAAATACCCTTCTCGATCCTTCTCCATAGACCGAGTCCAATCCGATCGAAGCAATCGCCGCCTCGTGTAGGTTGATCAACGGCTCTCATCATGTCGGCAAGTCTCTCCGTCCGAATCCCATCGAACCTCCAAGGCACTTGCACCGACCCCGCCGCTGATCCAACCAACACGCATCGAGCTGCGGTTCGATCCACCTTGTCCATTCTGTGCCATGCTTGAGTCACCTGACCTCACCCGGCATCCATGATCGTTCTGGACCTCAGCTCTCTAAACTTAGTCCCGATCCTCCTCGCCGTTGACCGTCGTTGACCTCCAAGCCACCTGCACAGCAATAGACCGCGAAATCGTCTCCGGGAACAAGTTCTTCACAACTTGACCCACGTTAGCTCAAAACATGCATCATGCAACACATATGCATTAACAAACATGGAAATGACATAACCCAAAAACAATTCTCAAATTGAAATAACATTCAGCTCAAATCATTCAAAAAACGGTACTATCGCCAAGTAACCATCGGTATTACCGCACTGCGGTCATATCTCTCAATCAACTGCGGTCGTACCGCAACTAGGAGAAATCCAAAACTCTCCAAAAACCACTCCTCTGGAATTTGCATACCGCAAAACAACGGTCATACCGAAGTGCGGTATTACCGCCAAGCAAGATGCGGTCATACCGCTACACAAAGAAATCCAAGACCATTTTGCATTAGATTCGGTTTTTCCATACCGCTTAACAACAAGCGGTCGTTTCAATAAGCGGTATTACATGATTAACACGCCGGTACTACCGATTATCTGACAGTTCTTTGAAACTTTCGACAAACATGAAATCAACAAACCTTCAACCAAATTGCCAATTGTATCATCACATAGGATTATGAGCATATCCTCAAGGTATTCACAATCTCCCCCTTGATGAACACATTGGCAATAACCCAAAAATGAATGTTTTGAGATTTGAAAGTAAAAGAAAACAGGTTTTCGCACAAAGGCACAATTTGGTCTTTTAGCAAGTAAAAGCAAGGAAGGTGACCAAATTGGCTTCAGAAAAGTTTCAGCAAGTGAAATAAGGCAAAGAAGGCAAAGAGAGCTTCAAATTCCAAAGAGTAGCCAAAAATCTCACTTTGGTCCAAAAGAAAGAACACTTGTTCTATTTGACCTTTGATCATTGTGAGTCTTCAAGAATTGCAATTCAAATTCAGAAAAAGCAAATAAGACCAAAAGAATGCAATAGAGATGATCCCACTCACTATGATCAATAAAAAGCCTATGACTCCAAAAAGCTCTAAAACAACATTTTTACCAATCTTTCTCCCCCTTTGACAATGAATTCATCAAGGTGCATGGAAGAAGATCGAGCATGAAAGTAATGGAATGGCTGTAATTTTTGTAATGTTTCATTTTTTTTGTTTGTTTTGTTTGTAAGTTGAGCAAAAGGAGCCATGAAGATTATCCATGAAGACTGTACAAGTATTACACCAAGCCATATTATGTGAAGAAGCTATAAGCAAGTATGACAAAACATGTACAGCAAAGCTAAGGCCAAAATAACAATAATCTGAGATTAAATGAATTGAAGGCATGACCAGTTGCTCAAGATCACAGTTTAACTAAAGGTATCCAAAAATGAGTCAGGCCATGTCTAAAAACGGAGCCAGAAGCTAGAAAATGAGTCAGTTTTGAGCACTTGAGATCAATTTTTGAATCAATTTGTTCAAGCACTTAGAATTTAGCACTTTGAGCACTTTGCTGAAAATGATTGGTTTTATCTTAGTAAAGCAAGTCATGGACTAGGAGCCATCCACAACTGCCTCCTAAGCTTCAACCAATTGCCGATTTGTTTTCTTAGCATTGTGCTAGATCTCAAGCCTCACTACGACCATCCCAAGCAACAAAAGCTTAAGAGAGTGATCTAGGTCATCCAAAACTCCCCCTGAGTTCATGCCTAGTGCAATGGCAAGCTGTCTCAGGAGAAAGAATTGGTGAGATCAGTTTTTTCGCACAAAAAGCTCATTTTTCATTTGCTTGACTTAAGAATTATCATAGCTCAGTTTGAAACTCAGAATAAGTTCAAGACTCAATTAAGCCTATATGACATGGCATGAATCATGAGAGGATCACTAAAGTAAAACTAGTCACAAGCTCCAACAAGTCATGTTTTGGTTCAATTTTCTCACAGATAATAAAGCTAGCATGGCAAAAGCTAAGCTATACATAAAAAGCCACAAAGAAGTCTAGCAAACTAGCACAAGACATGGCAGGGTATAAAGTATGAAATCAAGTCATACAAGGATAATAATCAAAGCTCCACAAGGTTATATTACAATGCAAGTTCTTTGAAATGAAAATTGCATTATGGCACAAATGAATGCAAAAGAACAAACTCCCCTCAAAGCAGGCCAAGAGAACTAATAACCCCCAACTCTCCCAAAGAAAGAAGCAAAGCGAGAAGAATCAAGAGCTTTAGTGAAAATGTCAACAACTTTCTTTGCTCGGACTCTACAAAATAAAGCACAACATCACCCTTCTCTACATGGTCTCTAAGAAAATGATATCTAACATCAATGTGCTTAGTTCTAGAATGTTGCCTTTGGGTTTTAGCAATATTAATGGCGCTAGTGTTATCACGAAAAGAGAACACTACCCAAAGACAACCCAAAGTCCTTGAGTAGACAAGATCCAGAGAACACGAGAGCAACTCTTGGCTGTGACTACATACTCGGCCTCGGCGATGGGACGTGCAACAGAGGACTATTTCCTAGATGACCAAGAGATAAGAGATGTGCCTAAGAAATGACAAGTGCCAGAAGTACTCTTCCTATCCACTCTACACCCAGCAAAATCAGCATCAGAAAAAGCCCGAATAGAGAGAGTAGAGGAAGAAGAATACCACGATCCAAAGTCAAGAGTGTCACGGAGGTACTGAATATCGACGACCGCTTGACGATGAGAAGCTCGAGGAAGCTGAAATCGGCCTTGACACACACAACAAGCTGTATGTCCAGCCTCGAAGCCGTGAGATAGAGGAGGGAGCCGATCATGCTGCGGTACTCCTTCTGGTCCACGGGTTCTCCATCCTCATCTGGGTCCAGCACGGTGGATGTAGCAATGGGAGTAGACATTGGCCTACTGCTTCCCATGTTGAAGCGCCGAAGAAGGTCCTTTGTGTACTTACTTTGATGAATGAAGGTGCCTTCTTTCAGTTGCTTGACTTGAAGACCAAGGAAGAAGGTCAATTCGCCCATCATGCTCATCTCGAACTCCCTGCTCATAGAATCTGAAAATCTGGACACCAAAGCATGAGAAGAACCACCGAATATAATGTCATCCACATAAATCTGAACCAACAAAAAGTCGATTGCCATGCACGAGAGTGAACAAAGTTTTATCAACCATTCCCATTTTAAAATCATTTTTGAGCAAGAAGCTCTTAAGCCTATCATACCAAGCTCTAGGGCTTGCTTCAATCCATACAAGGCTTTGGAGAGTTTAAAAACATGGTTTGGGAACTTAGGATTTTCAAAACCAGGTGGTTGCTTGACATAGACCTCTTCTTCTATGAAGCCATTCAGAAAAGCACTTTTGACATCCATTTGAAATAGCTTGAAGCCCTTGGATGCCGCAAATGCTAGCAAAATGCGAATGGCTTCCAATCTAGCTCTGAGCAAAGGTCTCCTCAAAGTCTAAGCCCTCTACACAGGAATACCCTTGTGCTACAAGTCTAGCCTTATTGCGAACTACCAACCCATCTTCACTTTGCTTATTTTTGAAAACCCATTTTGTTCCAATTACATTATAATTAGGTGGAGGTTCAACTAAGGTCCAGACTTTGTTTCTTTCAAAATTTTCAAGTTCTTCATGCATGGCATTGACCCAAGAGGCATCAGAAAGAGCATGGGTGACATCTCGGGGTTCAAAAGAAGCGACAAATCTGAGAATGTGCATGAGAATCGGGAGAAATGAACACGGAGCGAGTGACTCGCTCATGAAGATCCCCAATCATCTGCTTTCGGTGGATCTTTGTCATTTGAATCTGAAGAGGAGCTCTGGTCTTTGAAGTGGCCTCTACCTCATGGATTGTGGAGGTAGGAGCAGAGCCACTCGATCGTCGAGTGAAGGTAGGAAGAATTGCTCATCTGAAGGCGATGTAGTAGAAGCGGGCTCTCAACCCTCTCGAAATGGTGGAGGATGGGTGGGTCCTCATCCTCGAGTCATCGTCGACGAAGATGCTTTCTCGAATATCAGAAACCTGTGTACCTACATGTGAGCACCCGGATTTATTAAGCTCATAATACTTAGTCATCCAATTGACCCTAGTATTATCAACCAAATAAACCCAGTCTCGAGAGATGTATACTCCCCAGAATGCAGTATACATACCTCACAACAAAAGAATGTATCAATTCCATACAACACATAGTACATAAGCAACAAACCAGAAGTTAATATTAATAAGGAAATAGCTAATACAAAAGAGGGGCCTTTTGGCCAAATAACAACAAGAACAACAAGATAACAGCGGAAGCAAAAGTGCCATAAGGATGGCTATAACACAAAGCCAATCAGTGTGCCTTAACCCCTAGGCATCGACGGACCGCCAAGCTAGTCGTCGAAGAAGGCGCAACACGTAGCACGAAGAGAGGCTCTTGGAGCTCACCTTCTTCCTCTGCAACAAAAGCCACAAAAATGCCACAACCATGGGCAGATGAGTACATAAAGTACTCCGCAAGACTTACGTGTGAGATAACAGAACTATAAATAGCTACATGCAAGCTTTATTTAAGTGGGTGAGGCTTTGGACTCATTTTAGCATAAAGCAAGTTTCATTTGCAATAACATAATAGATTGAAAGCAATTTGGCAAAGCATTTTAATTGTTGAAATAACAACGAGATAATAACGTAGTAACAACAACAAGATCAACCTGGAAGTGACTAACCCAATAGTCACCACAACAATAGCATGAACTCCCCGTTCATACCAACCATGTCAAGTTTTAATTAAAGGTTGTAGTCTAGTTCTCACGGGCGTATCCGGCGTGTCCATAACCTAGGGCGAGGCTATTGAATAGTTTTAACCTGCAGGGTGTACCAATGTAACCACACGTCGGACCGCCTTTCCTTTAAGCACACTACCTTTGGTATGCAAGCACGGCTAAGTCCTCTGAGACATTTCCAATGGGCTATGCTAATTACGAGCCGCATCCCACGGACGAGGACACATTAGACACCTAACCGTCTGCTAATGCTCCTCCCACACCACACACACACATTTTCTTGTAAAACATACCAACCGACCAGCTCATAATTAACACCTCCCAAAGTACTTAGTCAAGAGGTCCCATATCCCCTCGTGTGGTTAGCATAAAAAATTGCTCGAGCGGTGGCGCAAGTAACTCGGTCCTTAATGACTCAGGCATACTACCACATTCCAAAAACCGCACCATCCATCCAATATGCCCAAGTCTAAATCAATCTTTTATTTTCAGTTTTTGATTTTACAAATTAACCAAAGCACAAGTGCTGGACATATAGGAGTAATAATCAGTTTTGAGTGATCAAGACCATCGACTAAGTCGATGATCGCCCATTACTACCGATAACTAAGCATGGCTAAGCAATTTAAATCGAAACTACTAAGTGATAAGAGCTCATCCAACGAGCTCCCACCACAGCAAATAACCTAGGCTCATGGTAGTAGAGGATAAACAATTCCTACAGATTATGCAACTATAGGATTACTAGCGACATTTAACACAAAGTAGCATGCATACATAGAAGTAAAACAATATATTAAGCTTTAAAGTAATGGGACAACGATGGAAATGATCAAACTGCTTGCCTTGCTGTTGCTGGGCAAATTGTTGCTGAGGATCACTCACGGGTTCAATACACTCGTCGGTACCTAATCGAAAAGACGTAAAGATTCGATAAGAACGACGAAAACAACAAAGACAACACAGCAAACAAACTCCAAACACTCTGAATTTTCTACAGCAGCAAGAGGGTGATTTTTAGGGAATTTTGCAACAAGAACCAACTGATTTGGATTCTCAATGCAAAAGTTATGAGCAAAACAATTCTGCTCAGCCCTAAAAAAATACCAAACTGCACTATTCACTAATTTAATTATGAGGCAACATTTTCTAGAAAAGTGGTGATGCTGAGATTTTTACAGCAAAATCAGCACCTCATGAGATGAATAACACAATTGAGTTCATCCCATTTGGAGCTATGTTGCACTTTCTACCATTTTTCAAAAACAAGAACTTGAACAAAATTATAATGCACAAGTCCTCATTTCTACAACAGCAACAAGATCAAAGCTAATTTTCACAGTAAGTTCATTAATAGAGGAAATCAACAAAGTTGGTCTCACTCAAAAATAATCTACAGAGCATTAGTTATGTATTTTACAAGTTAAGCATTAATTTGAGTGTATATTTAAAGTGAGTTTTAAAATCTAATGGCAAAACTGTGCTCTGGAGCTGAACTCAACTTACAATCATTTTTGGATTAAAGTCAAGTTCAAGACAGAGCTAACACAATTTGAATGACCTCAATTGGATTTAAAATGAAAAAGATATGGAATTCTAAAGTTTATACCTTATTTAGTTTATAATTAAGAGTTCTTTGGAATTTCTAAAACCAAAAGAGAGGGGAGGACGTGAACCGTTGATCTAAATCAAACGGCTCAAGACCTCCCAGAGAACAACGCACCCACAAGACTCGAGGTCCAGAGGTCTGGACCTCCTAGCAACGCACATCTTGCGAGTGAGGGAGGTCGTGGCCGTAGATGGGGAATCAACGGACCACAACGATGGGGAGGTCGGGACGGACCAGATCTAACGAGGGAGGTCTTGAGCGGCTAAGATCTTCCAAAGGAAGATCTAAACTACCAAGATCTCCCAAGGAAGATCTACATCGTCAAGACCTCACAGGGAGGTCTGGGCCACGGTCCAGATGTTCCAAGGAGGTCCTTGATGGTTCAGATCGTCGAGGAGGACCTTGGCGGTCAAGATAACAACAAAGAGGTCTGGGCGGTTCAGATCCACTTGGGGTGGTCTGAGCGGCCAAGATCTAACAAAGGAGGTCCTAAACGGCTTAGATTTCCTTTGGGAGGTGCAGGCGGCTAAGATTTACCCGAGGAGGTCCACAAGGTTAAGAGGACCTCGGGAGGTCCTACACGGTGGAGATCAACAGGGGAGGACCTCAGCGGCTAAGATCTCCCACAAGGAGGTCCTAGCGGTCAAGATCGCAAGGAGGAGGTCTGGGGTTATCCTACAAAGACCGGGGTGGTCTTTTGCAAAGAGGACCCCGAGGGAGGTCTTTGGGGAAAGTCCACAGGGTGGTCCTTTGGCAAGAGGCCCGAGAGATGCCTTGTGGGAGATTAGGCTTGCTGCCTTAATTGCGTAACAAGGGACGAAAACAAGGTATTAAAGGCTGACAGAGTTTACCAATGATAAGTAATGATGATCGCATTTAAGGGGAGATCTTTGTCCTAACGACAACCAAGACGGTGCCATTGTCGTCAAACAAAACCCCGAGAGGCTCCCAAGGCTTGTCGCCGGCGATGAGGACCTCGCCGGCGCCATCCAAGGCACCAGCGTGCGCAATAGTGTTCTAAGACACGCCAGACCATTCATTGCGGGGTGGTGGCCTGAGCGGCGATTATAGATTGGCGGCGCAAAAACACCGGCCAAAACACAAACAGCGATAATGAGCTCCATGCGTACATTCAAGCGTGTGCCCAAGAAAAGCTCCGCAACAACATACACGCTGGGTGCGGCATCTCACGGACTACCGGGAGGGTTACACGGAGGTCGCGGAGGTCTTGAGGAGGTTGGGGACGTGGAGGACCGGAGTTGGGGAAGAAGGGTTGCTCCGGCCAACTCCAAGCTCCAAGCTCCAAGTTAGGCCTCTCTGAAAATGTCCCAACCAATTAAGTTAGGGCTTTTGGTCACAGAGGGTAGTGGCTTAGATTGAAGCAAAGAGACAGAGAGGAAAAGCCACGGAGCCTTGAGCCACCGAGGAGCTCCAAGGGCATCAATGGCGGCCAAGGAGGTGCAGGTGGTTTGAGCTCCACAGAATCGAGAGCAAATGGTGAATGGTGGAAAAAAGCCAAGGAAAACAATGGAGAGGTATTATAGCCCGAGGAGAAAGGGTCATGAGCTAGGGTTAAGCTCATGGTGAGTTTAGCCCATGGCTCGGTCCATGGCTTGGACAGGACGTGGAGGTGACAGGAGCAGGCCTGCTCAGCGACTTTGGGGCGAAAAGCATTGACCCGCATTAAATGCTGGCAGGCAAAGAGCCGTTGGGACAAGACAGATCACTGCCTCCTCCACTGCCATGGCGTCTGTGCAGCATGAGCTAGGATAAGAACAGGAGTTGCCCACCACCGTCCGATTAGAAATGAGGGGGAGGTCGTGACCCTCAGATCTAAATCGAAACGGTAAGTTTTTTTTAAAAGGAGGAGGAGGAGATCACAGCCATTGGATGCGGGATCGGGAGGTCGACCTGCGATTTCCATCATCTTGAATCTTGCGTGGAAAAAGGGACAGGAGGTCCAAGGCATTGGATCTCAATCAGCAGTGCGGACCTCTGTGAGGTCTTAACCGCTACCGAACTTAAGAACATGAGGGGAGGTCATGGCCTTTGGATTTAAATCCAAGGCGCACAACCAAAGGGAGGTCTTAGCACTACGCGTAGTGCACAAGAGGTTATGGCCATCAGATTAAGATCTAATGGTGATGAGAAGGTGAGGGAGGTCTTAGATGTTGCGCAAAAGACAAGGGAGGTCGGGACCTTTGGATTTTTGATCCAGCAGTTACGATCAAAAGAGGGAGGTCTGAGCTTGCAACGCACTGTGGAGATCATGGCCTTTAGATTTAAATCTAAGACTACGACCTCACGTCTGTGAGGGAGGTCTAATGCGCACAAGACAAGGAGGAGGTCGTGGCCAGTGGATTTTAAATCAACGGTGCACAACATGAGATGGGGGAGGTTGTGGCTGGATATTTTGAGGGGTTTGCTTAGTTTAACGGTGAGGGAGGTCATGGCCATGGATCTTGGATCCAAGGGCTACGACCTCAACAAGGTGGGAGATCCACGCTTGGCGATGGTTTGCAGAGGAGGTCGTGGCCTTTGGATTGGATCCAGCTCGACCTCAAGTAATCTTGAAGGGGAGGTCTCGAGTAGTTTGGCGAGGAGGTCATGGCCATGGATCGTTGATCCAAGGCGATGACCTCATGTGAGTGGGAGGACATGGCTGCGTTAGGCGAGGAGGAGGTCGTGGCGGTTGGATGTTAATCCAGCGGCTACGATTTGATCAAGGTGGAGAGGAGGTCGACGAGCCAGGAGAAAAGGTTGGGTGGACCGACTTTGGGAAAGTGGCTAGCCCAAGGAACAGTACCAAGCTTTTAAATTCAATTTCAATAGCTGAGATTTTGCAGGGTTGTTTGGAATTGCAATTGAGCTCCAAAATTTATGAAATTTTAACTGGAGCTTGCTGACAATGAGATTAACCTTACATAAAATTTCCAGAGGTTATTATGCAATGCATTTTTCTCAAGAAATCCATGAAGGTTGTTCAAGGATTTGTTTTACCTCCAAAATTTATCAACAAGTTTTACAACTTGTGATATTTTTCAGAGGGGTCCCACATCAGTTTTAGGACCAAGGAAAATATTTTCCAAATGTTTGGCACAAGATTTAAGATAATTGGAAAAGGAGTTTGACTTTTGGTCAACAAGAGCTTTGTGTTTTTGGATTACACAACTCTTGGACTAGAATCACAGGAGAAATTAGGGATTTTCAAGATGTGAGAAAAAGTTTTAATTTCTACACATATAATTATACTTGAACAAACCCTAATTATACATTTGGGATGTTACAAAATCTCCCCCCCTTACAAAAATCTCGTCCCGAGATTTGGCTCACTCGGTAAAGAAAGATGGATAGTCTTTCCGTTTCCAAGCAACCTCATCGACGGAATGATTTGGCCATTGAACTTTTAGGATCTTGAGGACACGATTCCTTGATCTTCGTTTAGCTTCTTCAAAGATACGAACCTTCCTTTAAGATTCTATCCATTTATAATATTTTTGTTGTACTTGGACCTAATTCTCGAATCCATTCAGTCCAATCAACACTTTATTTAGTTACATATTGTTCCCAGCTCGTTCCTTGTCGAGCCGGATTTTATTTGATTTGTTTTATTGCATTGTTTCTCGTCAGGTCACGATTCTGACCCAACTTCTTGCACAACAAGAATTTCCAACGGAGCTTCCTCGGGTGGAACACGGAGGCATTTCTTCAACTGGGACACATGAAAACATCATGTACCCCCTCAAGGGCAGCAGGTAATTTCAATCTTATAGGCGATAGCCCCTTTCTTTTCGATAATGCGGTAAGGATCCACATATCGAGGAGCTAACTCGCCCATGACGCGGAAACATTGATGGCCTTTTCGGTCTGACCATCAGTTTGAGGAGGGTAAGCTGATCTGAAAGAAACACGAGTTTCCATAGCCTCTTATAGGCTATGCCAAAATTGAGAAGTGAGCAGAGAAGCACGATCAGAACGATCGTCTTCAGTACACCGTGCAAATTTACGATGCGGAATATGTAGAGATCCTTTGGAAAACCTACAAGAAGGTTATTTTGATGGTGAGAGCTTGTTCTTGATTCGATGGTTGGTGGTGCATGGCCGTTGTTAGTTGGTGGAATGATTTGTCTGGTTAATTCCGGAACAACTTGTCTGGTTAATTCCGGAGCGATTTATTTGGTTAATTCCACTAACAACGGGATCTCGGCCGCTAACTAGCTTTCTGAGTCATCCTCATGACTAGCTATCTTAAAGGGACTAAGGTCGTTCTTAGTTGGTGGAGCAATTTGTGCAGTTACTCCACTAACAAAGCGAGACCTTGGTGGGTTAACTAACTATCTGAGTCATCCCTCCTGCCTAGTCTCTTACAAAGGATTATGGCCGTTTAGGCCACGAAGGTTCGAGGCAACAACGGTATGTGATGCCCTAAAAGGTATAGAGGCGAAATGTGCCACTTTAGTCAATGATCGATGCAACCCGGATGGCATCATTTTTCTTAGGGGTTCGGGGTAGACTAGCAGACCTTTTTGAAACCGGGGTGGTGCCAAGCACCGGATAAAAGAGTGAAATCAGGATCACCAACAATGATAAAAGATGGAGATACAAGGAAATGAGGCGCTCTGAATCGAATAAAATAATATCGGGCAAGAGTTAGCGAAGCGTACCTAACACGACGTCAGTGCCTCGAGCTTTCTCGGTGAGATGGAGTCATTGGATTACAAACGATCTTTTCTTTGCTTCAAAGGGCAATTGTTGGCGTAATGCCCTTATAGTTGCGAGAAGAAACAAGTGATCCCGGCAGATGGATTACTATGCTTCACAGGCAATTGTTGGCGTAGTGCCCTTCTTGCTACAAAAGAAACAAGTGATCCGACATCGATTTGCGGGGACCACCTTAGCGACTCGCAGTGCGTGATGGAGGCGCGACTGCGAACGACGAGGGTTTGTTGCAAGCTTCTTAGGACAATTATTAGCATAATGGCCCTTGAGATTGCAGAAGAAACAAGTGACACCGGCGACCTTTTTGGAGTCACCACGAGTCCTCTCTTGACACTGCGACGATCCTCGACTTTCTCTTTTCGCCCATAGCAACAACAGGATTTTCACCACAAGTGAAAGTCGGAAAAACATGGATCGGTAATTTGTCCCGCAACCCTCGGACAAATCACCCAAGAACTTCTCGATTTGGAGGCATTGGCGATTGCAATGCTTGCAGATGACCGAAGAAAGCGATCGGCATAGTTCAATGACTTGGCAATCACCGAGTTCAAGCTACACTCCTTGGGATAGTGATCGCCTCGCAAAGAAAACAAGTAACTTTGGCAACGGACAATCTCCGGGTAAGTGGTCTTTGTCACAGTTTGGACGGGATGTGGTACACTAGGTTCTTTGTAGTGTCCTTCCTCACCACAACGCCGACACACCTTGACTTTTCCTAGTTCGCAATCATCGGTGAAATGCCCTTCTTCGCCACAGCTAAGGCAAAAGGAGGATTTTCATCCCAACCAGACTTGTCGACCTAGTCCATTCTTTGATGCCTTGCACATTATCACCTTTCTGAAGAGATGGGTTAACACGAAACCCAAGGACTAGAAGTTGTGAAAGCGAAAAGGGATGCCAGCGACTAGGGAATGGACTATCACCCTAAGCGAAAGCCAAAACAGCGAGTAAATCAACTTTAGAAGCTTCTAAAGACTCTAAAACAGCCAAGAAACACCAAAAGCAAGGCTCAACTTCTCAACTCAACTAACCCGTATTGAATGAGCGAGTAATTGATCGAGAAGATTAAAAATCAGATTGTAAGATGAGATCTAAAACTATTAGAGAGCAAGGTTAATGCAGCGAAATAAGTGTTAGATACTTAGCTAACTAGTATCACATCTTACCCTTTTATTCCCACAAATTTTAGTTGATTTAACCTCTCATTTTCTACCCTATTTAGAACCTTTGAGCTTGCTGTCCGGAAATTGGCGCTTGCTGTCCAGATTTTGCATCAAGCTTCGATCGAAATTGGCCATTCCGAATCTTCAAAACCTTGTAGATGGGCAGCTAACACTTCAATTTGCCAAACTCATTGATTCCCCAAAACCCCATTAATCGATAACAACTATTTTGTAGAAGGAAGAGAGGAAAACAACTTTTAAAACTTAAATTAGAGTGAGATGAGAAGAAAGCTAAGATAGATGAGGAGTAAAATCTGAGAATTTTCTTAAGCTTTCAAAACTCATTTGATACTTTGAAATTAGGTTTTCAAAATATCCTAAAGACGACCAAGCTTGCGTTACTACGGTCAGAACGGCTCTGATACCAACTTTTTGTGAGCACCCGGATTTATTAAGCTCATAATACTTAGTCATACAATTGACCCTAGTATTATCAACCAAATAAACCCAGTCTCGAGAGATGTATACTCCCCAGAATGCAGTATACATACCTCACAACAAAAGAATGTATCAATTCCATACAACACATAGTACATAAGCAACAAACCAGAAGTTAATATTAATAAGGAAATAGCTAATACAAAAGAGGGGCCTTTTGGCCAAATAACAACAAGAACTACAAGATAACAGCGGAAGAAAAAGTGCCATAAGGATGGCTATAACACAAAGCCAATCAGTGTGCCTTAACCCCTAGGCATCTGACCGGACCGCCAAGCTAGTCGTCGAAGAAGCTGCAACACGTAGCACAGAAGAGAGGCTCTTGGAGCTCACCTTCTTCCTCTGCAACAAAAGCCACAAAAATGCCACAACCACGGGCGCGATGAGTACATAAAGTACTCCATAAGACTTACGTGTGAGATAACGAGAACTATAAATAGCTACATGCAAGCTTTATTTAAGTGGGTGAGGCTTTGGACTCATTTTAGCATAAAGCAAGTTTCATTTGCAATAACATAATAGATTGAAAGCAATTTGGCAAAGCATTTTAATTGTTGAAATAACAACGAGATAATAACGTAGTAACAACAACAAGATCAACCTGGAAGTGACTAACCCAATAGTCACCACAACAATAGCATGAACTCCCCGTTCATACCAACCATGTCAAGTTTTAATTAAAGGTTGTAGTCTAGTTCTCACGGGCGTATCCGGCGTGTCCATAACCTAGGGCGAGGCTATTGAATAGTTTTAACCTGCAGGGGTGTACCAATGTACCCACACGTCAGACCGCCTTTCCTTTAAGCACACTACCTTTGGTATGCCGGCACGGCTAAGTCCTACGAGACATTTCCAATGGGCGATGCTAATTACGAGCCGCATCCCACGGGGACAGGGACACATTAGACAGCCTAACCGGTCTGCTAATGCTCCCTCCCACACCACACACACACATTTTCTTGTAAAACATACCAACCGACCAGCTCATAATTAACACCTCCCAAAGTACTTAGTCAAGAGAGGTCCCATATCCCCTCGTGTGGTTAGCATAAAAATTACTCGTAATGGTGGCGCAAGTAACTCGGTCCTTAATGACTCAGCATACTACCATATTCCAAAAACCGCACCATCCATCCAATATGCCCAAGTCTAAATCAATCTTTTATTTTCAGTTTTGATTTTACAAATTAACCAAAGCACAAGTGCTGGACATATAGGAGTAATAATCAGTTTTGAGTGATCAAGACCATCGACTAAGTCGATGATCGCCCATTACTACCGATAACTAAGCATGGCTAAGCAATTTAAATCGAAACTACTAAGTGATAAGAGCTCATCCAACGAGCTCCCACCACAGCAAATAACCTAGGCTCATGGTAGTAGAGGATAAACAATTCCTACAGATTATGCAACTATAGGATTACTAGCGACATTTAACACAAAGTAGCATGCATACATAGAAGTAAAACAATATATTAAGCTTTAAAGTAATGGGACAACGATGGAAATGATCAAACTGCTTGCCTTGCTGTTGCTGGGCAAATTGTTGCTGAGGATCACTCACGGGTTCAATACACTCGTCGGCACCTAATCGAAAAGACGTAAAGATTCGATAAGAACGACGAAAACAACAAAGACAGCACAGCAAACAAACTCCAAACACTCTGAATTTTCTACAGCAGCAAGAGGGTGATTTTTAGGGAATTTTGCAACAAGAACCAACTGATTTGGATTCTCAATGCAAAAGTTATGAGCAAAACAATTCTGCTCAGCCCTAAAAAAATACCAAACTGCACTATTCACTAATTTAATTATGAGGCAACATTTTCTAAAAAGTGGTGATGCTGAGATTTTTACAGCAAAACCAGCACCTCATGAGATGAATAACACAATTGAGTTCAGCCCATTTGGAGCTATGTTGCACTTTCTACCATTTTTCAAAAACAAGAACTTGAACAAATTTATAATGCACAAGTCCTCATTTCTACAACAGCAACAAGATCAAAGCTAATTTTCACAGTAAGTTCGTTAATAGAGGAAATCAGCAAAGTTGGTCTCACTCAAAAATAATCTACAGAGCATTAGTTATGTATTTTACAAGTTAAGCATTAATTTGAGTGTATATTTAAAGTGAGTTTTAAAATCTAATGGCAAAACTGTGCTCTGGAGCTGAACTCAACTTACAATCATTTTTGGATTAAAGTCAAGTTCAAGACAGAGCTAACACAATTTGAACGACCTCAATTGGATTTAAAATGAAAAAGATATGGAATTCTAAAGTTTATACCTTATTTAGTTTATAATTAAGAGTTCTTTGGAATTTCTAAAACCAAAAAGAGGGGAGGGCGTGAACCGTTGATCTAAATCAAGCGGCTCAAGACCTCCCAGAGAACAACGCACCACAAGACTCGAGGTCCAGAGGTCTGGACCTCCTAATGCTGCACATGCGTGAGGTGAGGGAGGTCGTGGCAGTAGATGGGGAATCCAACGGACCACAGCGATGGGGAGGTCCGGACGGACAAGATCTAACGAGGGAGGTCTTGAGCGGCTAAGATCTTCCAAAGGAAGATCTAAACTACAAGATCTCCCCAAGGAAGATCTACATCGTCAAGACCTCACAGGGAGGTCTGGGACGGTCCAGATGTTCAAGGAGGTCCTTGATGGTTCGAGATCGTCGAGGAGGACCTTGACGGTCAAGATAACAACAAAGAGGTCTGGGCGGTTCAGATCCACTTGGGGTGGTCTGAACGGCCAAGATCTAACAAAGGAGATCCTAAGCGGCTCAGATTTCCTTTGGGAGGTGCAGGCGGCTAAGATTTACCCGAGGAGGTCCACAAGGTTAAGAGGACCTCGGGGAGGTCCTACACGGTGGAGATCAACACAGGAGGACCTCAGCGGCTAAGATCTCCCACAAGGAGGTCCTAGCGGTCAAGATCGCAAGGAGGGAGGTCTGGGGTTATCCTACAAAAGACCAGGGGTGGTCTTTTGCAAAGAGGACCCCGAGGGGAGGTCTTTGGGGAAAGTCCACGGGGTGGTCCTTTGGCAAAGAGGCCCCAGAGATGCACGCGCGCGCGGAGATTATGCAACTATAGGATTACTAGCGACATTTAACACAAAGTAGCATGCATACATAGAAGTAAAACAATATATTAAGCTTTAAAGTAATGGGACAACGATGGAAATGATCAAACTGCTTGCCTTGCTGTTGCTGGGCAAATTGTTGCTGAGGATCACTCACGGCTTCAATACACTCGTCGGCACCTAATCGAAAAGACGAAAAGATTCGATAAGAACGACGAAAACAACAAAGACAGCACAGCAAACAAACTCCAAACACTCTGAATTTTCTACAGAAGCAATAGGGTGATTTTTAGGGAATTTTGCAATAAGAACCAACTGATTTGGATTCTCAATGCAAAAGTTATGAGCAAAACAATTCTGCTCAGCCCTAAAAAAATACCAAACTGCACTATTCACTAATTTAATTATGAGGCAACATTTTCTAGAAAAGTGGTGATGCTGAGATTTTTACAGCAAAACCAGCACCTCATGAGATGAATAACACAATTGAGTTCATCCCATTTGGAGCTATGTTGCACTTTCTACCATTTTTCAAAAACAAGAACTTGAACAAATTTATAATGCACAAGTCCTCATTTCTACAACAGCAACAAGATCAAAGCTAATTTTCACAGTAAGTTCGTTAATAGAGGAAATCAACAAAGTTGGTCTCGCTCAAAAATAATCTACAGAGCATTAGTTATGTATTTTACAAGTTAAGCATTAATTTGAGTGTATATTTAAAGTGAGTTTTAAAATCTAATGGCAAAACTGTGCTCTGGAGCTGAACTCAACTTACAATCATTTTTGGATTAAAGTCAAGTTCAAGACAGAGCTAACACAATTTGAGTGACCTCAATTGGATTTAAAATGAAAAAGATATGGAATTCTAAAGTTTATACCTTATTTCCGTTTATAATTAAGAGTTCACTGGAATTTCTAAAACCAAAAGAGAGGGGGAGGACGTGAACCGTTGATCTAAATCAAACGGCTCAAGACCTCCCAGGAGAACAACGCACCCGCGCACTCGAGGTCCAGAGGTCCTGGACCTCCTAGCAACGCACATGCGCGAGGTGAGGGGAGGTCGTGGCCGTAGATGGGGAATCCAACGGACCACAACGATGGGGGGAGGTCCGGGACGGACCAGATCTAACGAGGGAGGTCTTGAACGGCTAAGATCTTCCAAAGGAAGATCTAAACTACCAAGATCTCCCCAAGGAAGATCTACATCGTCAAGACCTCACAGGGGAGGTCCTGGACGGTCCAGATGTTCCAAGGGAGGTCCTTGATGGTTCAGATCGTCTGAGGGAGGACCTTGACGGTCAAGATAACAACAAAGAGGTCCTGGGCGGTTCAGATCCACTTGGGGTGGTCCTGAACCGCCAAGATCTAACAAAGGGAGGTCCTAAACGGCTCAGATTTCCACTGGGAGGTCTGGGCGGCTAAGATTTACCCGAGGAGGTCCACAAGGTTAAGAGGACCTCGGGAGGTCCTACGGTGGAGATCAACACAGGAGGACCTCAACGGCTAAGATCTCCCACAAGGAGGTCCTAGCGGTCAAGATCGCAAGGAGGGAGGTCCTGGGGGTTATCCCTACAAAAGACCAGGGGTGGTCTTTTGCAAAGAGGACCCCGAGGGGAGGTCTTTGGGGAGGTCTTTGGGGAAAGTCCACGGGGTGGTCCTTTGGCAAAGAGGCCCCAGAGATGCACGCTGTGGGAGATTAAGCGCTTGACCTTAATTGCGCAACAAGGACGAAAACAAGGCATTAAAGGCTGACCCAAGTTTACCAATGATAAGTAATGATGATCGCATTTAAGGGGAGATCTTTGTCCTAACGACAACCAAGACGGTGCCATTGTCGTCAAACAAAAAACCCCGAGAGGCTCCCAAGGCTTGTCGCCGGCGATGAGGACCTCATGGGTGCCATCCAAGAGCACCAACGTGTGCGCGCAATAGTGTTGCGACACGCCAGACCATTCAATTTGCGCGGGTGGCCCTGAACGGCGATGAGCCGTAGATTGGCGGCGCAAAAACACACGGCCAAAACACAAACAGCGATAATGAGCTCCGCAGCGTACATTCAAGCGTGTGCCCAAGAAAAGCTCCGCAACAACATACACGCGGGTGCCAGCATCTACGGGACTACCAGGAGGGTTACCTGGAGGTCGCGGAGGTGCTGAGGAGGTTGGGGACGTGGAGGACCGGAGTTGGGGAAGAAGGGTTGCTCCACGGCCAACTCCAAGCTCCAAGCTCCAAGTTAGGCCTCTCTGAAAATGTCCCAACCAATTAAGTTAGGGCTTTTGGTCACAGAGGGTAGTGGCTTAGATTGAAGCAAAGAGACGGAGAGGAAAAGCCACGGAGCACCTTGAGCCACCGAGGAGCTCCAAGGGCATCAATGGCGCCAAGGAGGTGCAGGTGGTTTGAGCTCCACAGAATCGAGAGCAAATGGTGAATGGTGGAAAAGAAGCCAAGGAAAACAATGGGGAGGTATTATAGCCCGAGGAGAAAGGGTCATGAGCTAGGGTTAAGCTCATGGTGAGTTTAGCCCATGGCTCGGTCCATGGCTTGGACAGACGTGGATGTGACAGAGCGAGCTCGCTTTCGGCGACTTTGGGCGAAAAGCACTAACCGCATTAAATCTTTGGCAGCAAAGAGCCGTTGGGACAAGACAGATCCTTGCCTCCTCCATTGCCATGGCGTCTGTAGGCATGAGCTAGGAGAAGAACAGAGTTGCCCACCACCGTCCGATTAGAAGCGAGGGGAGGTCGTGACCCTTAGATCTAAATCGAAGCGGTAAGTTTTTTAAAAGGAGGAGGAGGAGATCACAGCCATTGGATCTGGATCGGGAGGTCGTGACCCTCCGATTTCCATCATCTTGAATCTTGCGTGGAAAAAGGGACAGAGGTCCAAGGCGTTGGATCTCAATCCAGCAGTCGGACCTCTGTGAGGTCTTAACCGCATTACCGAACTTAAGAACATGAGGGAGAGGTCATGGCCTTTGGATTTAAATCCAAGGCGCACAACCAAAGGGAGGTCTTAGCACTACTGGCGTAGCGCACAAGAGGTTATGGCCATCAGTTAAGATCTAATGGTGATGAGAAGGTGAGGAGGTGCGAGGCGTTGCTATAAAAAGACAAGGGAGGTCGGGACCTTTGGATTTTTGATCCAACAGTTACGATCAAAAGAGGGAGGTCTGAGCTTGCATAACGCACCAGGAGATCATGGCCTTTAGATTTAAATCTAAGAACTCGACCTCATGTGCTTGTGGGAGGTCTAATGCGCACAAGACAAGGAGGAGGTCGTGGCCAGTGGATTTTAAATCAGCGGTGCACAACATGAGATGGGGGAGGTTGTGAGTATTTGGATATTTTGAGGGGGTTTGCTTAGTTTAACAGTGAGGGAGGTCATGGCCATGGATCTTGGATCCAAGGGCTACGACCTCAACAAGGTGGGAGATCCACTTGGCGATGGTTTGCGAGAGGAGGTCGTGGCCTTTGGATTGGATCCAACGGCCACGACCTCAAGTGAGTCTTGAAGGGAGGTCCGAGTAGTTTGGCGAGGGGAGGTCATGGCCATGGATCGTTGATCCAAGGGCGATGACCTCATGTGAGCGGGAGGACATGGCTGCGTTAGGCGAGGAGGAGGTCGTGGCGGTTGGATGTTAATCCAACGGCCACGATTTGATCAAGGTGGAGAGGAGGTCGACGAGCTGGGGAGAAAAGGTTGAATTTGGACCGACTTTGGGAAAGTGGCTAGCCAAGGAACAGTACCAAGCTTTTAAATTCAATTTCAATAGCTGAGATTTTGCAGGGTTGTTTGGAATTGCAATTGAGCTCCAAAATTTATGAAATTTTAACTAGAGCTTGCTGACAATGAGATTAGCCTTACATAAAATTTCCAGAGGTTATTATGCAATGCATTTTTCTCAAGAAATCCATGAAGGTTGTTCAAGGATTTGTTTTACCTCAAAATTTATCAACAAGTTTTACAACTTGTGATATTTTTCGAGAGGGTCCCACATCAGTTTTAGGACCAAGGAAAATATTTTCCAAATGTTTGGCACAAGATTTAAGATAATTGGAAAAGGAGTTTGACTTTTGGTCAACAAGAGCTTTGTGTTTTTGGATTACACAACTCTTGGACTAGAATCACAGGAGAAATTAGGGATTTTCAAGATGTGAGAAAAAGTTTTAATTTCTACACATATAATTATACTTGAACAAACCCTAATTATACATTTGGGATGTACACTACAGCATCGGGTCTAGTACCAGGACTAGCCTCATCAAAAGTGACTTTGCAAGTCTCAACAATTTTGTTAGTGTCAAAATTAAATACACGATAGCCACGAGAATGAGCAGGATATCCAAGAAATATGCCATCAGAACATCTAGATTCAAATTTATCAAGGTTGCCATGTTTAAGAATGAAGCACTTACAACCAAAAATCTTGAAATGAGAAACTTTGGGTTTATGACCAAATCTGAGCTCATAGGAAGTCTTACCAATAACAGATCTCAAGAACACCCTATTAGAAATATAACAAGCAGAGAAGATAGCCTCATTCAAAACCTCCTAGGTGTGGAATGCTCATCTAGTATGGTCCTGGCCATCTCTACAAGGGTCCTATTCTTTCTCTCTACAACACCATTCTGCTGGGGAACTTTAGGTGAAGAAAACTGATGCTCTAGCCCCCTATCAGAACAGAAGGTGGCAAAGGAAGAATTCTTGAATTCTGTCCCATTGTCACTCCTAATGGCTCTCAAAGCTCCAGGAAGATCAACAGCAAGTTAAGGACCAAATCTCTAAAGAAACCAAATGCCACGTCCTTAGAAACCAGAAAATAAACCCATGAATACCTGGAGTAGTCATCCACAATCACAAGCACGTACCACTTACCATCGGCAGACTGGACTCTAGAAGGACCAACAGTGTCTAAGTGCAAGAGCTGACCTGGTCCATCGGTCATCACTAAGGTAAGAGGAGGATGAGAAGCGAAACCATCTTACCATGTCTCTGAGGTGTGCACACAAGGTCTCTAACGACCTTGACCTAGGTAAACCTCTAATCAAATCCTTACTCTCGACTCTAGTCAAGTGGTGAAACCTATGTGACCAAGCCTACGATACCACAAAACTAGATCATGGGAATCAGAAGCAACAAGACACCTAGGGCTAGAAGCAGAAGAGATACAGAAATTAGCACAAAAGATCCTCTCAAACCTGGAAATCTTAAAGACAAGCTCACTAGAGGAATCTAAAACCCTGCACTCACCACTCTTAAATCTCACTTCTAGACCTTCATCAAGCAGCTGAGAAACAGAAAGTAGATTATATTTCAGCTTACTTACCAAAGCGATGTCCTTGAGCATGAATTTGTTGTTGACACGCACTGTGCCCTTGGCTGTCATGGTACCGGTAGACGCATCCCCAAATGTGATCAATTCATTGCCGGATGCACGTGTGAGGGAGGAGAACCATCTAGAATCCCCAATCATATGTCGAGAACACCCGGAGTCAACAATCCATATGTCGTCCTTCCTCGCACGCCGAACCTAATGAGCACGAACATGAAACATATGTGTCTCAGTACTGGGGTTAGTGATAAAAGACTTGGGAATCCAGTACTGAGTCACATGATGCTTAGGCAAAACAGTAGAAGCAATAGTAAAACGGTTAGGAACAAAATCATAAGAATGCACACGTGAACCACCTAGACCTCTCCGAAACGATCTACCAAAAGATCGGTACTCCCCCTGTCTAGATGCTACTCGCGGTCTCTCCTCACGAAATCCTAAACCAGAACGCTGCCTAGAGCCACCAAAAGAGTCAAAGAAGTCATCTACGAACCTAGGCCTATGTCTAGCAGGAAAAACAGGCTGTTTGGCTCTAGAGACTATAGCAGGTGAAGAAACTCCTCTAATGGTCCTCAAGGCACTCATCCTCTCCTTCCTCTCAATCTTGGCTCTACGGAAGCAGAACTCAACAATGTGGCCATTCTTCTTGCAGAAGGTGCAATGGTACTTGACCTTTTGAGGGGTCTGACCTGATGAAGTAGAAGCACCTATCTTGCTAGAAGTGGTTTGGGCAAAACCAGCAGATTTGAAGATTATCTTGGATGGCTTAGAGGGTTCTACCTCAAACAGGCCACTCTCAACAGCTCTAACAACCTTAGGTGGATGATTCTTGGAATGCTTTAGGGAATCAAAACCTAGGCCACTATTATTCACACTCACCTTAGATTTGTCTAGAATCATGTTGAGTTTCTTCCTCCCACCAACAAATCTCTCAAGAGATCCTCTGAGATAGTCATTTTGATTGGCTAGTTCAACACAAGAAACACACTTATTTGACTTGCTAGCCCTATCAGACTTTTCCTTATAGTGAGCTACCTCGGCTTTCAAAGCCTCACAAGACACACAATAGTTATCCCTAATCTTATCCAACTACTCTTTGAACTTAACTCTAAACGCTTCTTGTATCCTATCTACATTATGCCCAAGTTCAATACAAAGAGTACAAGAATCAACAACTTTCTTGGAAGCAGTCATGGACATGGTTTGTTCAATTTTAGCCTTTTCTTCTAGTGTCTTGTTTAAAGCATCATTCTCAAGTGTGAGTTTAACAGTTTTCACATGAAGCAGCTTTTAGAGTCTGTAATCATTTTCGACATCTCCTTCATCTTAATCTTATTTTTCTCACAATGAGAGCAGGTGTGACTAGCATCAAATTTACTCAATTCTTTTGTAGCACTATCCAATTTTAGTTCAAGCAAAGCACAATTTGAACAAGGCAAAGGGATAGCATCAACAGTAGTCACATCTAAAGCAATGGCATTCATGCAAGCAGGACTAGACTTGAGAGTTTCTAGTTCATCAAGAGCATCTTTTAATTGATTTGTAACAGAGGAATGAGCAAGTCTTAGAGTTACCAATTCATCATACATTCCAGAACAAGCATCACAAACATCTTCAGGACGAATCGATTTGAGTGTAGCAACTTCTAGTTTCAAGTTATCAATCATGATGTCCTGATTCTTAAGCATTCTAGCTTGCTTATCTAATTTTCGTTCAGAAATGACCAAAGCACGTTTCATCTGAGCAGGTGAGGGACATACCTCATCGGGATCGCTGAAAAGGTCGTCGTCGTTGGAGGAGTCGACGTCGTGGCTGTCCTTGGCCATGAAGCACATGCCGGTGAAGTCTTGATCCTTCTTCTTGCCATGAGAGTCGTCGTCGTCCTCCGTCCCCGAGTCCACATCGCTCATGTCAACAGACTCAAGAGCGGTAAGGACCTTGCTGACGAACTTGCGATAGTTAAACTTCTTGGGCTTCACATCCTTAGTTTGAGGGCGCCTCGAAAGTCCTTCTCCATCTTGCCCTTCACTTGGGGCAAGCTGGAGCGAATGTGGTTTGGCTCACCACACTCAAAGCATGTAACAGGCCACCTCTCATACATTTCCTCACTTTGTTGAAGACTCTCGAGAATTTGGTGGTTAGAAGGGCTAAATCATCCTCAGGTATTTTCTCTAGCTGCTCATCGCTCAAAGAATGCAAAGCGGACAAAGAAAGACCAGATGAGCCAAAGTCCAAAGAATCAGAAGAGCTACCCTGAGATGGGTCAACCACTAAAGCCATCGACTCTGTCTTGGGGAGTCGCGAGATGAAATCAATCTCATGCGACTTCAACCTCGAGTAAAGCTTATCCATGGTAAGCTCACTCATGATAGTGTTGTCATTGATGGACGTGATCTTCATCCCCCAGACTCTCACATCAAGAGCACCCAAGAACTGGCGTGCATTCTCAGACTCAGTGAATGTGAGACCTACAGCACGTAAATTATGAAGAATCTTGGAAAACCTTCCCAATAACTCATCCAAAGATTCACCAGGCTTTTGTTCGATCTTTGAGTATTCTTTCTTGAGTTGGTTCTGTCTCACTTCCTTGATAGCTGTAGAGCCCTCGTGGTAATCACAGAGGGTCTTCCAGATCTCATGAGCAGACTTCAGATGAGACACACGCTCAAACTCAGATCGACTAAGCCCTTGAATCAAGAAGTTCCAAGCCTTGCTGTTAGCCTCTACATCAGGATTGATTACATCTTCATCTAGGCACGACATAAGCATTTTTGACCTTAAGCCAAATGCGTGCCCTTGAGCCTCGATGTAGGCTTGCATCGAGCCTTCCGAGAAGCAAAATCAACTCCATCGAAAATATGAGGTTTGAGTGAATACTTGTCAGTCGCCATGGCTCCAAAGATCGGTTAAGATCTATGAGAAGAGCTAACCGAGCTCTGATACCAATTGTAGGACCGGAATAGGCGACTAGAGGGGGTGAATAGGAGCACCAAATTTTTGCAAGGATAATGGATTCAACTACTTAAATCACTCCAATAGCTATTAGGGCTATGAAGATGAATGCTTAAGCAAGAGAAGACTTGTAATGAATCCACTCCTAAACCCTCAAAGCACAAAGACAAACTCCTGAAGAAATCTCGAAAAATCGGGGACAAAGGTACTACCATCATTGTAAGTGCGGTACCAAGATCAGCGGTACTACCTCGAGCAAAAGTGCGGTATTACCTTTTATCCGACGATGAACGAACAACACGAAAGCGAAATCGAAAATCGACGTAACTTTTAAACCGTAAGGCCAAACTCCACCAAATTTGGAACACACCTTCCTAAGGGTATTAGGAACCTATTCCAAGTGGCGATCGTCCAGATCTACGTCAAAGTTTCGATCTTTTTCAGTTTTACCTAAGAAGGGCAAAGAACCGAGCACAACGAAAAACTTGATCCAACTCTTGCTCGTGGGAGATTGATGATCTAGGTGACCTTAGATACATTCCCACATGTCACAGCAAGGAGTAAGAGTGCACAAGAACAACCAAAAACTAAAGGATCAACAAAATCTCCAAAACATCAAAGTAAGGTGCAAGAACAAGAAAAAGAACGAAGAGAGCTCATCTCAAAGAACTTGCAAGGATTGATTGATGATTGAAGATTCATGGTTACAGCCACTCCATCCTTGAGGCACAACTCATTACATGAGCATACAAGGCATCAAGCCCTAAACCCTAGCTCTCATCTTCCTTTTCTAAACCCTAAGACCAAATAGGGTTTTTCTCGATGGACTCCACTGGTCTGCTGTGTGAACAGCACACAAGGCTTATATAGTGGAGGCTAGGAATCTAGGAATATTCCATTAGGGCACCCATTAAACCCTAACACACAATGGGTTAACACACGACGCATCTCAAAGCGTTGTCTTCATCTTCGATTGACCTAAACCGCTTCTCCAGCGCCGACCAGCGCCAGCGGTTTAGCCAACAAGCCACAAAGGCGGTATTTTGTGAAATTACCAAAATACCCTTCTCGATCCTTCTCCATAGACCGAGTCCAATCCAAATAAGCAATCGCTCGCTCCGCCACGCGTGTAGGTTGATCAACGGCTCTCATCATGTCGGCAAGTCTCCCGTCCGAATCCCATCGGAACCTCCAAGGCACTTGCACCGACCCCCGCGCCGCTTGATCCAACCGGTACATCGAATCGCGGTTGGATCCACCTTGTCTATTCTGTGCCATGCTTGAGTCACCTGACCTCACCCGGCATCCATGATCGTTCTGGACCTCAGCTCTCCAAGCTTAGTCCCGATCCTCCTCGCCGTTGACCGTCGTTGACCTCCAAGCCACCTGCACAGCAATAGACCGAGAAATCGTCTCCGGGAACAAGTTCTTCACAACTTGACCCACGTTAGCTCAAAACATGCATCATGCAACACATATGCATTAACAAACATGGAAATGACATAACCCAAAAACAATTCTCAAATTGAAATAACATTCAGCTCAAATCATTCCAAAAGCGGACTACCGCCAAGTAACCATCGGTATTACAAGATCATGGTCATACCTCTCAATCAATCTAGCGGTCGCATCGCAACTAGGAGAAATCCAAAACTCTCCAAAAACCACTCCTCTCGAATTTGCATACCGCAAAACAACGGTCATACCGAAGGCGGTATTACCGTAAACAAGATGCGGTCATACCGCTACACAAAGAAATCCAAGACCATTTTGCATTAGATTACGGTTTTTCCATACCGCTTAACAACAAACGGTCGTTTCAGAAAGCGGTATTACATGATTAACACGCCGGTACTACCGATTATCCTGACAGTTTGCTGAAACTTTCTGACAAACATGAAATCCAACAAACCTTCAACCAAATTGCTAATTGTATCATCACATAGGATTATGAGCATATCCTCAAGGTATTCACAGTCTTATTCATAGATTCTCCCGTGGTTACAAAGTTTATAGCTATTTCTTCATAGGGCGATTCTTCTAATGCTTTTAATGCTCCTAATTGCCCACCGTTGCTTCCTATTACGGGGGCAATACCCTTTAACTTTTCAGCTCCGATATGTGCGCACACATCCCTACTATTGTCTCCCTTCATGGGAATGTTCAAATCCGATATGCCTTTTCTGAAGGTTCCATACTAGTGCCAGGTCTTAACTAGCTTCCCTTCTGGTTCTGGAGAAAACTTCAATGATCGGCTGTGTCAAGTCCTTCTTATCCTTTTTCACTAGGCGTCCCCGGTTACTTCGGATTCGAGGGGCCGGAGTTCTCATCCTTTTATGAGGTCTCAGGATGGGATTAGGGATACCTTTTATTTTCTTCGGTATTTCAACCCTCTCCGATCCGATGGATTGTGTGTAGGCATACACGACTTGGTCATGCTCTTCAAATCACTAAAGTGGTCAGGCAGTTGATTCGCTAATGCTTACAAATCAATTATCTTCTGGGCTTCAATTGTTTTCTGGACTTCTCTATTTGCTTCACTAGTGCACGAGTCATGTGTATGAACTTCAATTATCTTCTGGACTTCTCTATTTCCCGACATTTTTCATCAAGGAGTTGATTTCCCCCCATAATGACGGGAAACAATCCTCATCAAATATGCTATCAGTGAAGCGGGCTGCATGCAAATCTCCAGTCATGGGGTCCAAATACCTGATTATGGATGTTGTCTCATAACCAATGTATATCCCAGACTTTCAGAGAGGGCCCATTGCAGTTCACTGCGATGGTGGTATAGGTACATATACCTTGCAACCAAATCTGTGAAGATGAGAATTTATCGGTGCTGACCCTTGTGCTAGTTGCATAGGTGCATGGATGTTATATGCCGACGGTCTAAAATGGATGAGAGTTGCTGTGAGCAGGACTGCGTGTCCCCAATATGCAGTTGGTAAATTACAATTCTTCAAAGTGGTGAGGCAAAAATTTAATCCTTTTAATTAATATCTCTGCTAGTCCATTCTGGGTGTGGACATGTGGTACGGAATGCTCAACTTTAATTCCCATTTCCATTCAATAATCATCAGATGCTTTCGAAATAAATTCTTCGGCATTGTCCATTCTGGTGGACTGCATATGATGATCAGGAAAATTATTCTTAATGTTAATTATCTGCGAGATTAGCTTTGCAGAAGCGTAGTTTCTTGTAGACAATAAACATGCGTGCGACCATTTCGAGGAAGCATCGATGAGCACCATAAAATACCTAAATGGACCTGACAGGGGCTAAATAGGACCGCAAATATCTACCTGGATACGGTCCAGGAATGCAGGGACTTTATCATTCACTTTCAGAGCAGAAGGTCTACTAATTAATTTTCCGGTGGTACGTGTGGGGCACACAAAATCTTCCTGATTCGAAAAAAAATCTTTACATTGATATTATGTCCCTGTGAATTGTTAATTATATTTCTCATCATTCTAAGACCTGAGTGGCCTAATCTATCATGCTAGAGACAGAAAAGTTCAGAGCTTCTAAATACGATTTTCAAGATAGTATAGGCTGCAGATGTCTTAATATCAGTGTAGTATAGCCCAGTTTCATATGAAGGAAGTCGTTCTAATACCCTTTTCTACTTTCTTCATGCTTTATAGTGAGCAGGTATTCCTTACCCTACTCTTCTTCAGTCTCTACGTGGAAACCGTTAGCGAGAATATCCTTGAGAGTTCTAGTCGATTCTGGGTACAACAAGGCTTCTTCAATGACCAAAGTTGTGCTTATCGGGAGTATAATTGTGGCCCTTCCTGAGTCTATTATACAAGTATCGCTGCCTGCGATTGTCGTAAGACTACCAACATTCTTGCTGATCGACTGAAAGAAATTTCATCTCTCTCAAGATGGTATTCGTTGTACCGCTATCTGCTAAGCACACTTTCTCCACAGGACGCCACACATGTTCTAATACTTCAAATACCAGAATATAACTTGCTATTATAAATATGGGAAATAAGCCTTGCAGGACTCATCATAAGAATTTTAATGCTTTTGCTCTCCTAGAGCTTACAACCATTAGTCAAAGAATAAAACAATTCAATGTTCTGCTTCAATCTGCTCCATGATGATCTTCTCATCTTGGGCAACTGCGGCTGCGGCTACTACGATGTCCAAAGGAGGGGTGATGGGGGCTGCTATTGGGCTGTCCACATCCATGAGTGCAACTAATGGATGTGGATCCTCTGTGCCTGTAATGTCGAGGTGTGCCTTATGCTGTCCTTTGCCCTTCTTCTTAGACTGGTAAGCATCAATAACGTGTTGCGACCCACGACTTTACCCTTCTTGCCCCTCTCCTTCGTGAGAGGCTTCCTCACCTTGTAGCTTCTAGCATTGGCTTCATGGCCAATATTGCTACTAGGCGGATGTGAGATGTAGTTCTTTCTTAGAACATCATCTTGATCTTCCGCAACTTGCATAATATCAATCAAGTCGGCATACTCCTTGTAGCCTTCTTGACGATAGTTGCATGCAGATTGCACCACATTTGGGTGAAGGTAGATAGAGTCTTTTCAATCTTCTGCTCATCTGTGGTTACCTTACCACAGAATTGAAGACTGGTACAAATTTTGTATAAATTCTGGCCATGCTAGGTCAGTTCTTCGAACTTCTGGTACGTGATGCTAGTCATCTTCATATTCATGCAAAGAGTTCATAAGATTACTACTGATAATATACATAAAATGGTTGTAAAATTCTCATAATGCTCTTTGAACTCCTGGTTCGTGATCCCATATTTTTCTACACATTTTTCATGATTTACTACTATTTTCAGTGATTAAAAGCAATATAAACAATCACATATAATCAAAACAATAAATACAGTATATAAATTGCATAAAAATAATAATAACAATGTTAAACATGCTTCAAATGCTCAAAAGGATTCAAACTTTGAATTCCCGAGGCCCTTTTCTGCTGGAAAATGAATTTTCGGCGAACTCTGCAATTTTGCAGGGGCTAAACCTCTAATTTTCTATTCTAAGAAATTATTCGGGCAATTTTCAAAAATTATGAGGGTACTTTTGCAAAATTTCCTTATCTGCAAATAAATCCTCGTAATTTTCAAAATCCCGAGGGCCCCTTTTCAAAAAAATCAGAATTTCCCCCTTTTTTCTATTTCTCTCCCTTTTTTTTTGAATTTCCACCAGGTCGGGCCCCTTCTTTTTGGCCTGTTATTCAATGGGCCAACTTGGCCCGATGCCTCACCCGGCCTGCCCTACCTGCATCATAAGTAGGAGCTAGGGTTTCCCTAGCTCCTGTTTTTGGTGGCGGCAAAGAACTTCGAGGGCATGAGGTGCACGACGCTGGCCGGCAAGCACACATCGGGCGGCTGGAGGGCATGTGTGGTCGTCTTGAGGCGGCCCGAGTGGTGGCGTGTGTAGGTGGTCGAAGGTGGAGCGCGAGGTCGATGATCGTCTTGGTGCGGCGGCGTGGTGGTGCTGTGCTTGTAAAGTGAGGCGGCTCTGCGTCTTGAGGGTTTTGCGGCATGGAGGCGGCAGACAGCAGCAAAGTAGGCGGTTTGTAACTTCCCAAGTTTTTTTCGAGTTTCTGAGTTTTCAAAAATAAAAATAACCATTTGGTTTGTTGATTATGCTCAAAGCTTAACTTGGAGATTTCAGAAAATTTGCAGCGCTTTAACATGAACTAATCCAACTTCAACTAATTCGAGTTTGGTTCCTTTTGAGTTGCTGGAGTTCTTTGGTGTTAGGATCTCCTTTCCTTGTTCGCTCCAGACCTCCCTCTCATTTGGACCCTCCCCCTCAATCTAGACCTCTCTTTGGTTTAGACCTCCCTCTCGTTTGGACCTCCCTCTCAGGCTAGACCTCCCCTTGAGCCGTGACCACCCCTTGAGTCAAAGACCACTCTCTTGGTCTTTTTACAAAGACCACACCTTTGGTCATGACCTCCCCTTCGGTTGGGCCACCCTCCAGAGTTTTGACTGGTCCCACCTGTCAGCTCGATTCACTTTCTTTTTCCCTTCCATTATGTCGCTACTGACACAAGGGTCCTTGAGCACTAAATGCTATTGTGTCGCATTAAATGCTGCTGCTTTTTTTGTAGTACCCGTTTCCCCCTATTGTCTCCTCCCAGACCTGCTCCCATCTCCTCCTTCACCTACCCATGACCCCGTGTGCTTCTGAGTTTCTCAGCTACTCTTCCTGTCCTCCCCGGCTATAAAAGCCTGAGCAGCCCTCTTTCATCACCTTTTTCCTCACTCAGCTCTCTTGCTCTCTTGCTCTTGCCCTGCTCTCATGCTTGAAGCTTCGCCAAGGAGTCGCTGGAGCCTACATCGTCTTCAACCACATCGCCGCCGATGAGCTCACCGGAGCACCCGCGCCGTTTGCCATCCTCCTCCCCTCTCTCTCTCTCTCTCTCTCTCTCTCTCTCTTTATTCAGGTGAGTTTCTCCATGCCTTGTTCTCCTTTTTGCTCTTACAACCACGTTGTGTAGTTTTGTCTCTCTCACAACCATGTAGCGTAGATTGTATCCCTTTTCATACGACCACGTGGAATAGTCGTATCCTCCTCTTTTGGACCTCCTCCTCGGGACCTCCCCTTTTGGACCTCCTCCCCAGGACCTCCTCCTTAGGACCTCCTCTTTTGGACCTCCTCCCGAGAGCCCGTTTCTAGCTCTTCTGTTTCTGTGCCTTTCTTTTGGTTCTAGTTTGGTAGCTTTGGTTTTTATTTTGGTTTTGTTGTATTTATTTGGCTCTTTTTGCAGGTGTAGATTCTGGCTTCTCAGAGGAGTTCTTGGACCTGGCAACCTCTACCGAAGAACCTCAGCTCTTCATCGAAGGCAAGCCGTAGACCTTTGATCATGTTGTACCTAGTTTGCAAAAGTATATTGTTTTTATACCAACATGCATGGCTATTTTTTATAAAAATGGTTTGGAAATTAGTTAAACACTTAATTGACAGTATGACTCATTGAATACTTGTATTAAACATGTTGACATGTACCTTTGGACCACCATAGGTTGGGTAATCTTAGTTGGACCTCTTTATTGTGATAACCAACATGGGTGCGTATACGGCTTAGACCTGCTTAGTTATGCATTGTCTCTCGATCACTTGTTTCAATAATCATAATTTGACTAAGACATTATGGAATTTTGTCATTATGTTACCTTGGCATGTGTTGTCTTGGCATACGTTGCCCTAGCCTACGTGGCCGCTAATAAAATTTGTTGTGCCATGGGTGGTCATTTGGCCTGGTTGAACCCAAAATGTTTTCACTCAGGCGAGTGATCGTGTATTAAAGGGGTGCAGGAAGCACATTAGGATGAGGAGGTCTTGCCTGAGCAACTACTAAGGACTTAACCTTGTAAGCCGTTGATCCAGGCCATACCGTGCAGCCACAAGACCATTATGGGGTGGTCCTGGCCAACTAATTGGCAATACTTCGATTTGGTTCCATTTTGGTGGAAGTGTGTAAGACATGGGATGGAAACACACACTTGGCGCAAGAGGGGTCCGAGAGGGAGAAACCTTAGCGAGCAGAACCGAGTCAAAGCAGAACCTTGTAAAGGTCTTGTCATGTGCTCTAGCCTGCTTACCTAAGGTAGTGAGCAGGGGGCATCGAAGGGTGCCAAACAAACTAGAGAACTCGTGTCTTGTGGGTAAAGTTATGCAACCTCTGCAGAGTGTAAATCTATTTAAATAGCCGTGTCTCCAGTTATGGACATGCCTGGTGATTTCATGCAAGGGGTAGACTTTCTGAAAACTTGTTGAGTGGCTTGGCTCATGACCAGGGTGGTCGTGAGTGGTCTGGCTCATGACCAGGGTGGTCGTGAGTGGTCTGGGCCGTGACCAGGGTGGTCACGGGAGGTCTGGGAAGTGACCAGGGTGGTCACGAGGTATTTTCAAAGAACTTGTTTACTACTTTTTCCAACTTGTGCTTTGCAATCTACGTATTGTATTTCATGTCAATTTGGCTTTCTGCAAAGTAACCATAAAGCTATTTCTTGTTGAGCCTTGCATGAATAATATTTGCATACAATTCCTTACGACTTGTTGAGTACATTCAAAGTACTCACGGCTTGTGCTCTCTGGTTGATGAGTAGCTGAAGAAGATGTCCCAGGGTGCTCCGACCTCTTTGGAGAGGAGGTCTTCGAAGACCTTGCGTGCTAGGACGTCCTCCACTCGATTGCCCATGGGCATGTCGAATAGCCTCCACGTGCTCTTTTGTTTCCGCTATGAGCTCTTTCGTTGTAGCCCTGTGCGGCATACCTCTGTAAAAAGCTTGACCATAAGGTCTTTTGTTGTTATTATTATTATTTTGTCTGCTTCTTCTATAGTTTGTTGTATGGCTGTGATGACATCGTTGTTGAACTATGTGGACCAGCTACTGATTGTGGGACTGGTCTAGTGTGCACAGTGGGTCCGGGGGTTGCTACCCGAGGCGTGACAAGATGGTATCAGAGCCATATCGACTGTAGGATGTAACCTTAGTTAGCATGGTCGTTTTAGTCAAGAGTTTCAAAATTTATTTTATAAATCAAACCAACAGAGTAACATGAGTAGCTGTTCTTTTCTCATCTTACTCTATTCTATTCTCATCTTATTCTAGTCCCTCTTCTCCCCTCATTCTTAGATTCTTACCCTTTATCCCCTCCTAAACTTTGATTTCAATCTTAAATGGATCTCTCTTATCTCAGTGATCTCTATAGGACCGGGCTTTGCTTTAATTTGACCACCCAGATAAGTAGGGCTAGATGTGGTTTAGTAAGTTGCCCTCCTCAATTTAGTACCGTTTAGACCTCGTGTTTGAGTGTCGTTGCCTCTTTTAGCTTTCCGTCTATTTGCTCTTCGGGTTTAACCAACCTCCCTAGTTAGGTTGTTCTATCTTTCTCTCTTGTTCTTGCTCACCTCTGTGCTTTTCCCTCTTACCTAGTGTGCTCACAAGTTTTGAGAAAGTCTACTTCTTGCGTGAAATCACCAGGCATGTCCATAACCGAAGACACGGCTATTCGAATAGATTTACACTCTGCAGAGGTTGTACAACTTTACCCACAAGACATGATTTCTCTAGTTTGTTTGGCACCCGTCGATGCCCCTACTCACTACCTTAGGTAAGCAGGCTAGAGCACGTGACAAGGCCTTTACAAAGCTCTATTTTTGGCTTGGTTCTGCCCGCTAAGGTTTTGCCATTCAGGACCCCCTCTTGCGCCATGTGATTCCATCTGGTAACTCAGAGATCACGCCACCACAACAGAACCACACCAAAACATTACTAATTAGTCGGCTAGGTTCACCCCATCCTGGACATGTGGTTGCACGGTATGGCCAGGATTAATGGCTTACAAGGTTAAGTCCTTAGGGACTACTCAGGCGAGACAACCACATCCCAATGAGCTTATAGCACCCTGTAACATCCCAAATTTCCAGAGTTTTTGAAAATTTTCAAAATCTAAAAAAGATAACCATTTGGTTTTATTAATTTGCTAAAGCTTAATTTGAAATTTAGAGTTTAAAAGCAATTTAACTTGAATTAATCCAACTTCAACTAATTCAAAAGTTGGTTTAGTTGAGTTTTGTTGGATCTTAAATTGGTTTTTCCTTTTGCCCTAAGTTAAAAATAATTATTTACAAAACACTAAAAGCAAAAGTTAAGATGACAATATTTTTATTAAGTTCTAAATAATTCAAGGGACTTCTATGAATTTTTCTTGAATTTTTGGATGTCTTTAGCTATTTTCTAAAAAGCTTTTTGCTTTTCTTGTATTTTCTAAAATGAAAAATCCTTAAAAATCTCCCTAAACCTCTTGGGCCGAATTCCTCCCGGCCCGCGTAGCCCACCTAGCCGGCCCAGCCGCACGCGCAGCACCCCCCTCCATCGGACGCCGTCCAATCTGAATCGGACGGCTGGCATCCATCGCACCCTCCCCGTTCTCTTCTCTCTCGTGGCCGGGTGGGCCCGCCTTGTCGGCGCCTTGCCGTCTTCAACCTCGCCTCCGCCAGACTTTGCCTCCTGCGAATCTCGCCGAGCCGCGCCGCTTCCTCGCCATGCCCTAGCAGCCTATCCCGTCCCATCGGTTGCGCCGCTCGTCTCCGCCTCCACCGCACCCGTGCGCCTCGCTTTCCCCTCTTCTCTGTGCGGTCAAGCCGGAACCCACCATCTGCCATTAATGGCTGACTTGACCTCTCCTCCTCCTCCTCTGGGTCTCCCCGAGGCCTATAAAAGTGAGCATCGGACGCGCCTCCCTCTCCTCTTGCTTCCCCAACCACTCACTCTCCCTCTCTCGCCGTCTTTTCGCCGGAATCCGTGAAGAGCCGCCGCCGGCCGTGAAGCTCTCCGCCGCATCCGCCGCCGCCGTCGAGCCTCCTCCGGCACCATCGACCTCGCCTCCGGCATCACCAAGACGAGGGCTTCCCCGTGCGCACCTCCCCGTCCCAAGAAACCTACCGGAGCGCCGCCACCGCGTTCAACCGCCGCCGCCTTCCTCGCTCGCCGCCGGTCTTCCCGTGCCACCGCGTCCTCCAAACTGTGAGCACCATGTTCACCTCACCGAGATCTAGCCGTCGGTGCCCTCGCCGCCGGCCATCTCCCAGCCTATCGCCGGTGACCCTCGGCTCCCGTGCACCGCCGCTTCGGGCGCACGTGGCAGTGCTGAGGTGGCGCCACACCAGCGCCGCGTGGTGCCACGTTAGCCCTCCACTGACGTGTCAGTCCCGTCAAGCCCAGTCAGCGCCCGCGTGGCATTTAATCGATTTTCCTTTTGAAAAATAATTCGGAAATCAGGAAAATCTCCAATTCTATCATTTCATTTGTTTTTCCCACTTCCTTTGGCCATAACTTCTTCATTCGAACTCCGATTCAAGTGATTCAAATGTCTAAATTCATATAAATTCATTATATTCCTATTAGTATTTATTGGGTATTTATTTGGATTTTATTTGGAGTTGTTTTATTTATTTAGCTTTGTTTGCACGTATAGATTCCGGCGTTTTGAAAGATTTCGTGGACCCAACGACCGATGCACCTTAACTCTTCAATGAAGGCAAGTCATAGACCTTTGATCATATTGAACCCAATTTATAAAAGTATATTGTTTGATATAAACATGCATTGCTAATTTTATAATAAATGGTTTCGGGAATTAGTTAATTACCTATTTACCATTATGTCTTCTTGATAAATTGTGAATGATATGTATCCTTGAATGACACACTCCTTGGACACCATAGGGTGGTTAATTACTAGTTGGACATTATTGTAATACCAACATGGGTACCGTATTATGCTTAGCCAATGCTTTAGTATACGATGGATTCATGATCACTTACTCAAAGAATGATTGAATTTGACTAAAGGAAATATGGAATTGTGGTGTGAAGCCACTATTGATAAAATTTATTGTGCCATGACTAGGGTGGTCATTTGGCCGGGTCGAACCAAAAAGGATTTATGCTTGGACGAGTGGGTGGTGGTAAAGGTGGGTGCGGAAGCACATTTGGAATCTTGAGCGTCTTGTCTCGAAAGACCAACTAAGGACTTAACCTTGAACCATTGATCTGGGTCATTATCGTACAACCACATGTCTAGACTGGGATAGACCTGGCCAACTAATTAGTATTGTTTTGATTCAGTCCTGTTTTGGTGGCGTGATCTCCGTGATAAGGAATCACACAGCGCAAGAGGGGCTAGTTTGGCGAAACCTTAGCGCGTAACCGAGTCAAAAACAAAACTTTGTAAAGGCCTTGTCACGTGCTCTAGACTGCTTACCTAAGGTAGTGAGCAGTGGTATTGACTGATGCCAAACCAACTAGAGAATTCGTGTCTTATGGGTAAAGCTGTACAACCTCTGCAGAGTGTAAAACTATTCGAATGGCCGTGTCCCCGGTTATGGACATGCCTGGTGATTTCACGCAAGGGGTAGATTTTCATGAAAAGTTGGAATGGGTTGGATGGATCTGAGTAATTGTTGGTTGGGAAGTGAACAAGGTGTTCCCTAGTTGTTTCAAAGAAAATTGTTTACTTATGTATTAATCTTTTAAATTGTGCTTTTCAATCTAATTACTGTATTTACTGTCAATACTGATTTTCGCAAAATAGCCATAAAGCTATCCTTGTCAAGCCTTGCATAAATACTATTTGCATACATTTCCCTATGACTTGCTGAGTACATTCAAAGTACTCACGGCTTTATGCCCTCTGGTTAATCAGTCATAGAAGACGAACCAAGGATTACAGGAATCTAAGATGAGGCATACTTCAAAGACCAGGCGAAATAGGATACGTTCTCCACTCGATTGCCTGTGGGCATGTCGGATGGCTTCCACGAGTTTGTTTATTTTCCGCTGCAAGTTTACTCTGTTATTTTTAGCCTTGTGTGGCACCCTTTGTAAAACTTGACCATAAGATCCTTTTGCTATTAAATATTAATTTATCTGCTTCATCTATAGTTTGGTGTACGGTTTTGATTATGCCAATGTTGCAACTGTGTGCACTAGCTACTGATCCAGGGAATAGTGCAAATATACACAGAGGGTCCTGGATCCGGAGATCCGAGGGTCCCGATACATCCCCTTTACTGTACGATCACTTGCTCGAGTATAAAACATTTTGGGTTCAACACGGCCAATGACCACCCTAGCCATGGCACAACAAATTTTATTAGCGGCCACACAGGCCAGGGCAACGCATGCCAGGGCAACACATGCCAAGAAAATGCATGCCATAATTCCATAATCTCTTAGTCAAGTTTATCATTACGAAACAGGTGATCGAGAGACATCGCATAACTACAGCAGGTCTAAGCAATATACGCACCCTTGTTGGTATCACAATAAAGAGGTCCAACTTATATTACCCAACCTATGGTGGTCCAAAGGTACATGTCAACATGTCAATCACAGATATTCAAGGAGTCATACTGTTGAGTAGGGGTTTAGCTATTTCCCAAACCAGTTTTATATAAATAGCTATGCATGTTGATATAAAATAATATACTCTCGGGAGGAGGTCCTGGGGAGGAGGTCCAAAGGAGGAGGTCCAGAGGAAGAGGTCCTGAGGAGGAGGTTCAGAGGAGGAGGTCCTGAGGAAGAGGTCCAAAGGACACGACCACTCAACATGGTCGTAAAAAGGGATACGGGGAGGATACGACTACGCAACATGGTTGTAAGAGAAATACAACTACGCAATGTGGTCGTGAGAGAAAAAAGGAGAACAGGGCACAGAGAAACTCACCCGACAGAGAGAGAGGGAAAAGACAAGAGGAGGATAGCGAACGGCGTGGGCGATCTGGTGAACTCTTCAGCGGTGAGGTGGTCGAAGATGGTGCAGCTCCAGTAGACTCTTTTAGCGACGAGGAGGTGACGGTGCAGCTCCAGCGGGCTCCTTGGTGAAGCTTCAAGCACGGAGAAACGGGATGAGAGCAAGAGAGCTGGGTGAGGAAAAGGTGATGAAAGAGGGCTGCTCAGGCTTTTATAGCCTGGAGGAAACGAGGAGAGCCACTAAGGGACTCAGAAACGCATGTGTTCAAGGGTAGGTGAAGGAGGAGATGGGAGCAGGTCAGGGAGGAGATAAGAGGGGGAACAAGTACTGCAAAAACCAGCAACATTTAATGCGACACAACAACATTTATTGCTCAAGGACCTTTGCGTCAGCAGTGACGCAATGGGAGGAAGGAGAAGGTGAACAGAGCTGACAGGTGGGGCTAGTCAAAACTCTGGAGGGTGGTCCAACCGAAGGGGAGGTCGTGACCAGAGGGGTGGTCGTGACCAAAGGGGTGGTCGTGGCCCAAGGGGTGGTCTTTGCAAAAAGACCAAGAGGGTGGTCTTGACACCAGGGGTAGTCATGACCCAAGGGGAGGTCGTGACCCAAAGGGGAGGTTGTGACCCAAGGGGAGGCCGTGACCGGCTCCAGGACCACCCGGAGATCTCCCAGGACCACCTAGGAGGTCTTCTAGAACCACCCAGGAGATCTCCTAGGACCACCTAGGAGGTCTCGGACTGAGAAGGAGGTCCAAACGAGAGGGAGGACGGGATGAACAGAGAAAGGGGAAGTCTAAACCGAGAGGGAGGTCTAAACCAAAAGGAAGGTCTAAACCAAGAGGGAGGTCTAAACCAAAAGGGAGGTGAGCTGGGCCAAGGAGAGAACGGGGCAAACAGAGAAAAGGGATTTCAACACTAGAGAACTCTAGCAACTCCAGAGAAACCAAACTTTGGATTAGTTGAAGTTGGATTAATTCATATTAAATAGCTGTAAATTTCCAAAATCTCCAAGTTAAGCTTGAGGAATTCAACAAAACCAAATGGTTATTTTTATTTTGAAAATTTTCAAAAAGGGTAAGAAAATTGGGATGTTACAGGACCTCCCCCCAAAGGACCTCTCTAGGACCTCCCGCGAGGACCTCCTCACTAGGGGTGGTCCTGGAAGACCTCTTGGGTGATCCTGGAAGACCTCCAGGTGGTCCTAGAAGATCTCTTGGTGATCCTGGAAGACCTCCTAGGTGGTCCTAGAAGACCTCCTTAGGACCTCCCTCTAGACGACCTCCTCAGGACCTCCCTCCAGAGGACCTCTCCAGGACCTCCTCAGGACCTCCCTCCAGAGGACCTCCTCAGAAAATAGATGCGGTCAACCCGATTTTACTGAACTTCGTCGAAAACGAGTGTTCCAACAAACCCTCAATCACCATCGCCAATTGTATCATCATCCTAAGATCATGAGCATATCCCCATGATATCCACAACTGTGTTGCCTTTTGTGAACACCATGAGGATATGCTCATGATCCTAAGTGATGTAACAATTGGCAATTTGGTTGAAGGTTTGTTGGAATTCCTGTTTTTCAGAAAGTTTCAGCAAAGTGTCAGGATAATCGGTAGTACTAGCGTGTTAACCGCGGTAATACCGCATGGCGGAACAACCGGTTTAAGTAGAGCGGTGCTACCGGATGTTTTTGTGAGAGCGTGACAATTTTCTGGTATTGGTAGTACCGGCTTGGTAGCCGCGGTACTACCACGTAACGGTATGACCGTTGGTTGTTAAGCGGTATGGAAAAACCAGAACGAGTGCAAAATGGTCTTGGATTTCCTTGTGGAGCAGTATGACCGCAACTTGCTTAGTGGTAATACCGCATGTTGGTATGACTGTGGTTTTTGCGGTATGGAAATTCCAGAGAGCTTGTTTTTAGGAGTTTTTGGGAATCCTTTGAAAGCGGTACGACTGCAATGCTGAAAGCGGTACTACCTTGAAGCGGTAGTACAGAGATTTATCTGGCGGTAGTACCGCATGTGGACTAAAAGCTGATTCTCTTGTAAGTTTGAGGTTGGGATATGTCATATCCTTGTTTGCCATTGCATATATGTTGCATATTGCATGTTTTCAGCTAATGTGGGTCAAGTTGTGAAGAACTTGTTCCCGGAGACGATTTCTTGGTCTATTGCTGTGCAGGTGGCTTGTAGGTCAACGACGGTCAACGGCGAGGAAGATCGGGACTAAGCTTGGAGAGCTGAGGTCCAGAACGATCTTGGATGCCGGGTGAGGTCAGGTGACTCAAGCATGGTGCAGAATGGATGAGGTTGATCGAACGGGTAGTTCGATACAGCTGGTTGGATCAAGCGGCGCGGGGGTCGGTGCAAGTGCCATGGAGGTTCCAGTGGGATTCGGACGGGAGAGACTTGCTAACATGATGAGAGCCGTTGATCTACCTACACGTGGCGAAGCAGGCGATTGCTTCGACAGGATTGGACTCGGTCCATGGAGATTTCACCAAATGCCGCTTTTGTGACTTGTTGGCTAAACCGCAGCGCGGGTTGGCGTTTGGAGAAACGGTTTAGGTCAATTAAAGACGAAGACGGTGCTTTGAGATGCGTGCGTGTGTTAACCCATTGTGTGTTAGGGTTTAATGGGTGCCCTAATGGAATATTCCTAGATGCTTAGCCTCCACTATATAAGCACTTGTGTGCTGAACAGGGAATGGAACGTAGAGAAACATGAGAGTGGTTCTTAGGGTTTTAGAGAGCTAGGGTTTAGGGATTGCTTGATCTGATGATCATATAGTGAGTTGTGTCCTCCAAGATGGAGAGACTGTAAACATCAACCATATGTTCAGATCAATCCAATCATGTTTCTGGAAGTGAGTCTTTTTCGTTCTTTGTCTTCTGTTTTGAGAGTTTTTGTGATTTTGATGATCCACTGCTTTTCCCTTGAATCCCTCTGTTGATCTTGCTTGCTGTGACTTATGGGAGACCATCTAAGATCATCTTGATCATCCATAGCCCACGAGCAAGCCTAGGATCAGATTTGGGTATTTGACCTGTTTTTGAACCGTTCTTCTTCAAATATGAAAAAGGTCAAAACTTTGACGTGGATCTATTGAATAGATGATTGGAATAGGTTAGAGATATCATGTAGGGGTTATGTTTCAAGTTTAGTAGGTTTTGGTTGGTTGAATCAAAAGTTGTGTCGATTTTAGGTTTGAAACTCATTTTGTAAGCAAGTTAAATCGGGATAATCGGACATACCGCACCATGAACAGCGGTAGTACCGCACCCATAATGGCAGTAGTACCGATTTCGGTATTTTGCAGCAGAGGTTCTGATTTATTGTTGCTGCTCTTTGGGGATTGCAAAAATTGTTTGAGCTCCTATTCACCCCCCCTCTAGTCGCCTTTCCGGTTCTACACCTTTAGAAAACAATAAAGTTTTCCTACTAATAAAAAAACAGCGGCGCGACAAGGCGTGCAGTGCCCTCCTAGTACTTTTATTGGGACAATTGTCAAAATGCCACATTTTACTTCTGCCTCAAGTAAAATGCCATTATGTTCGATGCGATTGCCTATTTGCCACATGTTATTTTCCACTTCGTTAATTTGCCCTTTCAGAGTATTTTATTCATATTTCGGTTTGAAGTGCCCTGGCCCACACGCGAAATGTCGGATATGCCCCTCCGGTCGTTTCTTCGGTCTAGTCGCGGTTGGTCCCGACCCTGGCTTCTCCTCGAGTGCCCTTCCCCTTCTTCTTCGTCGCATTATGCTTCTCTCTCGCTCCTCCTCTCTCTCGCTCATGACTGCCCCAGAAATCCGTCGGCCGCAAGCTTTCCCGAGCCCAGCTGTGATGTTTGAGGGGAGGTCCTACAGAAGCCGCTCTACCCCTAGTCGTGTGCCGTTGCCAGGGCATGGGAATAGCGGGTTTCCCCTCATGGACTGCCCTACTTGCGGAGTCGAGAAGGTGGTGGGGCTCACCTCGAAGAAGAAGAACAACCCGGGGAAGATCTTCTTCAAGTGCCCGAGGAATCAATCCGGAGTAAGTTGTTGGGTCCTTTTGCTATATTTGTTGCATTTGGAATTGATTTGGGTTAGACTGCGCAAGGCTAGGGTTGTATGGTTGTGCGAATGGATTCTGGATTATGTATGTTTGATGGATTCTGGATTATGTATGTCTGATGGATTCTGGATTATGTATTGAATGGACTAGGTGCTCCACAACCACCCCAGGTGGCCCACGACCACCCCCAGGTGCTCCACGAGGAGGTCCTAGAGGGAGGAGGTCCTGAAGTTGTCTTGAGGAACTGGAGGTCTTGGAAGTGGTCGTGGACCTCCTAGGGGTGGTCGTGGAGCACCTGGGGGTGGTCGTGGGCCACCTGGGGGTGGTCGTGGAGCACCTGGTCCATTCAGCATATAATCCAGAATCCATCACATATACATAATCCAGAATCCATCAGACATACATAATCCAGAATCCATTCGCCCAACCATACAACCCTAGCCTTGCGCAGTCCAACCCAAATAAGTGCCAAATGCAACAAATATAGCAAAAGGACCCAACAACTTACTCCAGATTGATTCCTCGGGCACTTGAAGAAGATCTTCCCTGAGTTGTTCTTCGTCTTCGAGGTGAGCTCCACCACCTTCTCGACTCCGCAAGTAGGGAAGTCCACGAGGGGAAACCCGCTATTCCCATGCCCCGGCAATGGTGCACGACTAGGCGTAGAGTGGCTTCCGTAGGACCTCCCCTCAGACATCATAGCTGGGCTTGGGAAAGCTCGCGACCGCAGATTTCCAGGGCAGTCGCGAGCGAGAGAGAAGCACAATGTGACGAGGAAGAAGGGGAAGGGCACCCGAGGAGCAGCCAGGGTCGAGACCGACCGCGACTAGACCGAAGAAACGACCGGAGGGGCATATCTGACATTTTACACGTGGGCCAGGGCACTTCAAACCGAAATATGAATAAAATACTCCGAAAGGGCAAATTAATGAAGTGGAAGAATAACATGTGGCAAATAGGCAATCATGTCGAACATAATGGCATTTTACTTGAGGCAGAAGTAAAATGTGGCATTTTGACAATTGTCCCCTTTATTAAAGCTCATGGGAATGTTGTTCAACTAGCATGTCCACGTCGCCCAAAAAAACAATGTCCGTCGGATCGTCTCCGGATGCACGGGATCACATGGAGGAGGGAAGCCAAAACCTTATTCCCTTTGCCTCTCTCTTCCGTGTTCTCATGCCGAGCCCGCCGGCTATCTTGCTTTTCCCCTCCTTCCCCCATGGCGGCGCCTCCCTCACCCCTCCCCGCCTCGGTGTCCTCTCACACGCTACTGTGGCCCGTCTGAGCCCACAGTCCCCTCCCTCTCTCTCTCCAAAGCCGTCGCCCCCACGAGAGAACACACACACACACACAACTACAAGGAGGAAAGGAAAAGGAAGCTTCAATCCTCCCAAATCCGCACCATTTCGGGATTCCAACGCCTCTTCTCCCAAGACATGGACCTTTCCTCTCCGATTCACTCGTTCGAGCAACAAAATGGTTCTTCTTGCCTCCCAAGCTCTAAAAGTGAGTGACCATTTAGGTTGACTTTTGTATTTTTTTAAAAATGCACTTTACGGGTCCGTCTAGTGAGAAGTCTTTGTGTTGCACGGTAATGGCGGGATTTTAGCGCTAAGCCCGTAAAGATCTCATTTTTTGGTGTTAGGGTGGTGCTCCCATGGTGACGGAGATGGTAACCATGGGAGGCGGACCGCGATTTCGAGCTCTTCGAGATGGCTCTGCGCGCCCACCGCCGAGGGCGCTATGGCGGCGCCGCCATGACCGCTAGCGACGTGTTATTGGATGACGAGCCGAGCCAACCCGGCCTACAGAGCTACTACTACTCCAATGCGCACCTCAACCCGCGCCTCCGCCGCTGCTCCTCTCCAAGGAGGACTAGCGCTCGGCAGAGAGCCTGACCCGTTCCTCCTCCGGGTGGGCGGGATGGGTGATGGCAAGAGGCGGCGGCGGGGGCGGGCTTGTGGGGCTGCCGGGATCCACCTTGGTCGACAGAGGGCTTCTCCACTATCTTCCGGTGGTTGCTCCGAGGAAAGATCTTATCTTTTTCTTCTTCTTTTTAGTATATATCTTGATTCGATGTTGTATGTTACGGAGAAAAGTTTTGACCTATGACTAGGAGAAGTGTGGGTTCATACTACATATAGTGCATGTCTAGTGCTGAATTAACATTTCCCACCTTGCTACTTCGCTATTGATTGGGTGTATTATCATAATGGTGCAACTTAGATCTCGGATTTGATAGGTTTGGTATGTATTAGGTTTCATTATTGCACGGTCGGGCGATTTATTGATTGGTTGGAGGCATTTCTTAATATGATCTAAATTAGAAGAATATACCTTGGAAGATTACGTAGTTTGAGCTTGTACATGGAACAAAGGAAATATCGCTTCAGTTTGAGTCTTTGGATATTAGTGACCTCTGAACTTTCAACTAGCATTTCTTAATATTTATGTTAAAGGGTTATTGGAAATGCTATGATAGTTCTGAACAACCATTCCGTTTTTGGATCTGAGAAATATTGTTCAATGCTTCACAATGTTTCACTTATATAACGTGTGCATTTGCATCTATGGTCTTCTGCATAATTATCCATGGGGACCAGCGACTCTTTGTTGTAGCCTATTTATTTCAATTTGTGATTCATGGATGGGCGGTGAATGCCTGCATTAGGCTAGTAGAAAGCAGCTTCTAAACTTTGTTGTTTGCTCAGCAGTATATCCTTCGCTAATCTTGTTCTTGTTAATGACCATATAGAGCAGAACACCCAAATTTGTGTTTCAATCACAAACATTTAATATGGCTTTTTGGGCATTTGCTTCTCTTCAGCTTCATTTTATCCATGTCAACTGATCAGATTTGTACATCTTATTGTAAATGACGCAGGGGGACTCAAATCAACGGGATATGGATAGACAGAGTGCCAACCACAATCACAATGACTTTCTGGATTCACTGATCAGATTTGTACAACTTGTTGTAAATGATGCAGGGGGACTCAAATCAATGGGACATGGATAGACAGAGTGCCAACCACAATCACAATGACTTTCTGGATTCTTCTGGAATACTGTCTTTAAGATCTTTTTATCATTCGCCTATAACTGATTTAGATTTATTCCCATTTGTGTGCTCAACGCACAATGTTACACACCTGAGTTAGATTTGTTTACATTTATGTGCTGACTGTACAATGTCATACACGCGTACTTATAACTGTTTCACTTTGGATATTGAAATACCACTAACATCTTTCGCATGAAAAATACACGATTTATGAATCACAGCCTGTTAAAAAGTACGATACTATCTGAAAAAGTTACACAACTTCTTCCTACTAAAAGGTTAGTCCATAAAATTGCTCCTCTAACATACTGTATCACACATTTATTCAATTACTTCCTTTACATTCCTTTGGCATAACAAGCTGACCAAATCTAACCTCTGTGTCCGCTTCAATGACTAAACAATCCGCACTTGATCCACCCGACACATAAATAAGCTAATCTTAACACCTTTAGTGTTAAATGCTACATAAGCTTGACGATGGTCACCCCAGACAACACCGGTTTCAACATATATTTTGTAAGCTGTTCCATCGCAGCTGTGTTTAGAACCAACTATATTTTTCCTGTACACATGCTTTCAACTGGTTCTTTCTCTTCATGTGAAAGTGAAATGCTACACGTAACTGCCATATTATTTACTTTCCCAGCTATTCTGTTCGGTTATATAAATGCGTTCAGAATTAAATAGTCTTCTATCTTATATATCACCTCTTCCCAACACATTCTTTTTAATCACAGCTCCTAAGGCTAATAGATTAGAACAAGCTTTGCTAAACTAATATCAAGTATACACCCTAAACATTGCGGACGATGTGCTTTCAGGTTGCAGAAGAAACTCCGTCTTACATAAGAACACAATTTTGCAGGAATTGTAAGATAGCGAAGGCTATGTTCAAGGAACTTCAATTGAAGAAGGAACTGTATATTGTGGACCTCTATCAGCGAGGTTTTATTTACATTCAATTTCATATTGCTAAGGTATTGGTTTTTTTTTTCCGTTTGAATGTCATTATGCATTGCAATTTTGTTATGCTATTTGTTTTTCCATTTGTAAAGGATATTGTCTTTAATAGTTACTATCATATCCTTTTGTATATCCTATTTACTTTCTGGTTGTTTACCTTTGTTTATAAGTACATTCTGGTTAGCGCACATCATATCAAATGAATAAGTGCTATCAAATGAATAAGCGCTCAGTTGATTGGTCGCATCATTCTCTTGAAATGTACAATAGTCAGATTCAAGGTTGATTGTCTTCTAAAATTATGCCATGGTTTGTACAGGGAAATGCAAAAAAAGTTATCCAAGACCAAAGGTGTCATGAATGGCCTCTCCTCATCCTACTATTTTTGTAATGCCTTATAATTGATGAAGCTGATCGCATACTCGATCAGAACTTTGAGGAAGATATGAAACATATATTTAAATGCCTCCCTTAGGTATATGATCATTTAGCAATCTGGTAATTCTCACTTGATATGTATACCATAGTTTGTAACTTGTTATTGACATTAACATTTTATTTTTGATGTCAAATCATTCTGCATGATATACAGAATAGGCATACTATTTTTTTTCCTGCTACACAAACTAACGAAGTTGATGGATTTGTTATTCAGCCTATTGAAACTCTTAGGTCATTCTCTTTTTTCCCTTTCAATGGATGAATCTGCTAATGATTTCATGTACTCCACAGGTTAGAGATTTCGCAAAGTTGTCATTTGAGAAAAAAAAAGAAGAAAGTAAAGAGAAACCTATTTATGTCGTTGTTGATGATGGCAAATCAAATGTAAGGAACTGCTTCATAAAACTGTTCAGCCCTCTATTTTAAGAATGTATGCAAAATAACAGTGGTGCTCCTACAGATTACTATTGAAGGCTTAGAGCAGGGCTATTGTTGATTCCTATCAGCAACAGGTTTCTGGTTCTATATGATTTCCTCAAAAAGAAACAGTCTAAGAAAGTCACGGTGTTCTTCTCATCATGTACTCTAGTCAAGTTCCATGCAGAGCTTCTAAATTTTCTCCAGATAGAGTGTTCTCATATCCATGTGAAACTGAAGCATCAGAAATGAACAACAACATTTTTAAGCTTCTGCAAGGCAGAAAAGGGTATCTTATTGTGCATTAATGTGGCAGCACGTGGACTTGATATTCCTGATGTGGTGAGGTTTGGACTACTTTTTTAAAAAAAAACAGACCTATAGATCCCCCCTGCTAACCTAAGTATCTGTGCCCTTGTTTAGGATTATATTGCACAGTATGATCCTCCAGATGAACCAAAGGTTAGTGATCTGAATTGTCCCATTTAAGTTTTCTATTTTTCTCATTTCTTTTATTGTACTGAGTATTTCAAATTTGGCTTTCTGGATTACATTCACTGTCCTTTGACCTGTGTCTTCCTGTATTATCATGCTAATCTTATTCCTTTAGCCTGTTTCTTTCTATACTATTGTGCTAATCTCACACAACATTGTAGGGGCTTCGATGATTTAGGGATGGAATTAGATAATGACCTTTCAGTTGTGTAGGTATTTGTTCCTACGAATTTATTATTTTGCCATTTGTTATCCCTATTAAAATTGGCATACTACTCCTAAATGCACTTGTTTTTTTTTTAAGAAATATGCCGATAGGATAACTATATCTAAGCTCAGTTTTGTATAGCCTCATTTTGCAGACAGAGGTTTAGAATTTGGGTCTGCAGGAGCAAGCCTTAGATGAGGGTACAAGGTTGGTAACAGTTGCAGATTGTGGACTTCTCCATAGAGTATACTCTGTGCTATGTTGCTATGTAACAAAAACATGATATAATCTGTAAAACAAATTTACAGATTATATAATCTGGGAAACAAATTTACAATGAGGCACTGTCCGTGTCTATTTTCTCCCTTCCGTCTCTGAGCCGTATAGTTTTTCGGGTGCCCTTTGTAACTTTCCACATAGCCATTCATCTAGAATTAACATGCGTTAGGTTCTTGTGCCATCGTTTGTAGCCTAACCGCTTTTGTTGTTTATTCAGTACGGTGCCTCCTTGGTTAAAAAAACTTGGAACCTTTCATTTCAACTGCGGTGAGGTAGTCGGTATTGTAATATGAAATGTTTTACTTATGTATGTTTCCCCATGTTGATGATACAACAAGCTAGGGCACATCTTCTTGACACTGAGCCTTCTGAGCATGCCTTTGGACCAAAGGGCAAGAGAAAACGCCCAAAACTGTTGGCATTTGATTACGAATCTCTATTGAACAAAGCTGATGACTCTCAAGGTACAAGTTATATATGTTTATCCACTATTCCATTACAGCTGCTTAATAATTTCAGTTCCAGGTAGTTAATGCCATTTTAGAAGAAAGCAATGGTCTTTAGGTTTGAACTACAGTTTTGCAACTAGAGCAGATTTATCTCGTGTACATGTTGTATGCATTTTCACAAATCTTGAAAATAGAAACTAGTGGACCTACTGGCTATTCTTCTGCTACTCAAACTACTAACGAATGTTGAAGAATAATTGTTGCCAGTCTTTTGCAGTCAACTGCACAAATTTTATCTCTGTTGGATAATTATCTTTAGTTACATGAACTTATATGTTACCAGTACCTCCCGCTGGTCGGGATTTGCACCGGTACTGGGTTTTCTATCCTTAGCTCTCCCTGTCTTGGTAAAATGTCGGTTGTGCTTTTTAGATGCATTTGAGGAAAAATATGCTTCGTCAAAGTTGCCAAAGAAGGAAGAGGAAGTTGGCTTACGAGACCTTGTCTAAGATACAATGTTTGAGAAGGGACAAAGCAAAAGAATTTGGGGTGAACTTTATTAAGTTATTGACTCTTCAGATGTTGTTGTGTAGGTTAGTGTTGCAACCTTTTTTTCCTTGTGAGCATTACTCTTACTCTGTCAAATCAACCGAACATCTGCTGCAACTTTTTTTGGTACGAGCGTCTACATGTATTGGATTGTTGGTTTCCCTACTTCATATTTTTGTTGTGCAGGTGTTGGATGCCAGGGATCTGATGAGGACATGACCCCTATGGATACAACCATATTTGCTATGCTTGCTGTTCCAATTACTAGAACTTGTGCTCACCAACTAAATTATCAGGTAAATTCGTTTCTAGGAGTTCATAATTGTTCCATTGAGGATGGATTGTTACCTAAGTCTTGTGATGTCATTCTACTCAGGAACAAAGGCAAGGGGAATACCACTACTATCACAACAAGTCAGATCAGTTCGGAATCAGTCTGACAACACCAGTTTAAAACATCCATAATTTTCACATACGGAGTCCGTTGGAGGTCCATAAGTACTTGATGGAAAGCTTATTTCGTCATCTTTCCAACGGATCTGGCCTCACCTCCAAATTCCATCTGTATGGACTGAAATCATCAAAAGAAAATGTCATATCACCTATTTGGGCCAAGTTGGGCTTTGTAATCGTACTCAACTTAGCCCATATGCCGGTGGCCCACCTGGGGGGTGTTTACTGTTCATGTGGATAGTACCCACGATTTAGTCCCACCCCTTTAGTTCTATTAGAAGTGTGGCTCCTCATCCCCTATTTAAGGAGGCCGCACCCCCTCTAGTTTTCTCGGATTTTGTTTATGTTTAGTTTGCCTTCGTTGCAACTTGTATCTTTTGCGTGTGTCGGCTAGACCACCCAATTAAGATCCTTATTCAGAATCACAACTCAATTCAATATTTCAATTCCTGTTTGCAATTTTAGATTGCTTTATCTTGTTCTTGCGTGCTTCTTCGGTGTATGCAGGAATCGACCTTCGTGGTCAGGTCATCCGGGTATTCATGCACAGTTGATAACGACTTGTCAATCAGTTCAGCGATTGCGTGGTTTCGAGCCTTACGAGTTCGTAGCCAGGATCATAAGAGTTGAGCAACTACTATCGAACCTGTCATCTCATCGAAAGATCGGGCCAACAATCAAACCTTAGGGTTCATCAGGTGGTATCAGAGCTACAATTCATCGGTGAGAATTTTTTTCCTACAGTCCTAATAGCCACAAAAATAAAAAAAAGGTTTAGTTCATCATCCAAACCAATCTGTGCCTTTGTAATTTTTTCTTTTTAGTTTGCGTTGTTGAATTTTCGTTGCATCGTCGAGTCATTGTGCTAGTTTCCTGTCTAGATTGGTCTAGTTTAGGATTTCTAGCAAATCGTCTAGTTCTTTTCTTCCTCCCTGCCACGAACATTAAGATCACCACGGCGGCCAACCACCTCGTTTTTCTACTACACCAATTACCAGCCGTCGATACAAAGTTTTGCGCCACCCATTTCGGCAGCCAACAACCTGTGCTCTGCTGGTCCTTTTCTCCCGGGTAGAGTTGTTGGACGTGTACACGCCTGGGAGCAGTGCCTCCCCTGGACCGAGGACCAAAAGGCGCTGGTGCCAAAGGAACCGCAGACGACATTGTGCTACTTGGACCGAGGCGATGCCTCGTCGCTCGGCTTGATGACGATGCACTAAGGAAGCGAAGATCGTCGATGAACGCGCCAAGGAAATGCGAGGAAGGCGCGCTCCTGAAATGGCGACATGCAGAATAGATCTGCTATTTTTTTGTGCGCACGCCTCGTCGTTTCGGCCATAACCGCGTGCACGCTCCAGGCCGCCGCCGCTGCCGACGACGCCTGCATTTGGATCTGCGCCACCTCCCCAAGCGCCGAGCTCCTTCGCCGACTGTGGATCCGAGTCGCTGAGCCTCCGGCTCCGCCTCCGGATCTGGATCCGGCAGCGTCGCCGTTCGGAGAGCCGCCGCCGCCTCTGCCATCGAGGCCGATCTTGGACAACCGCCGCCGCGATCGTCGAGTCGAGTCGCCGCCGCCGACGGCCGCCACTGCCGCCGAGGTTGGAACCGCCACCGACTCCGTCGTCGTGCCGCCAGCCGCCGTATCACCGGATCCGCTCCCTCGCGAAAGCAGTGATAGCGAGCGAGCAGCGCCACTCAATCTCTGCTCCCTCCGTGCCGCCAGGCCGCTACGGATGCCGCTGCTCGGGAACCACCGCCACTGCCGTCGGTCATCTCCGCCCGAGCCAGCACCGCCTCAATCTCCGCTCCTCCGTGCCGCCAAGCCACCACGCACACACGAACGCCGCCGCCGTTCGGAGAGGTGTCGCCACCGCTGTTGCCGGTCGCCGCAGTCGCCGAAGCTTTAGCGCCGTCGCCGCCCAGAGCAACGACCATGCACCGTCTCTGTCTTTGTGCTTCGGTCCAGTAGCTTCTAAGGGTTAAGTTAAAAGAAAATACATAGAGAAGGAAAAAAGAAAAATAAAAAAAAGGAAAGAGAGAAAAAAAAAGACAGAGAAAAGAAAAGAAGAAAAGAAGAAAGAAAGAGAAGAAAAAAAATCAGAGCTACCTCTTTTCTTGACTTATTTCCTTGTTCAGTTTGGCATAGTCATCCATTGCTTGTTTGCCTTGATAGTTCTGGTGCTAGCCTTCTGTTGTTACTACTAGTTGTTCTTGTGAGTTGCTCTAGCTAGGCTTGGTTTAGACTAGGACCAGCACTTGTGACTAGTACTTTGAACTACTATTCAACTTTGCATACTGATATGAAAAATTGCTACTCCTTTGCTACATACTAGCCTTTCGAGCTCTACTTCCTACTAACTCAGCAGGTGACATTCTTCGCAATCGTTGGGCTAATCGCAAGTGAGATTATCACGAACCAGCCACCGATTGTACCACTTCCTTGCTGCATTGGTAAGAACTTGTAAGAACTGGGTATAAGCTTGAGTGTGAGTGACTTGTGAAACTCCAGAACCTAGTAGTTCATAGGGACATATACACTGTGCTTTGTTCTTTGCTTTAATACGAACAATGACATGTTCATGGTCACAAGGGGAGAATAGCAGGCCCAACATTAAGGAAGATGCACGCTTGAGACAAATTTCTCCACCACGGGAGGTATATGATCGTAATAGTACGTCTCGTAAAATTAAACTCACTGTGCCTTCTTTTGCTGGGAATTATGATCCTGATGCTTATCTCACATGGGGATTAGCTGTACAACAATTATTTGCATGCCATGAATTTTCTTATCATCTAAAAGTTAGGGCTGTTACCTGTGCGTTTTATGGTTTTGCATCTATTTGGTGGAGTGAATACTGTCGTACTAATCAGAACATACCTAGAACTTGGGATGCTATGAAGAGAGCTATGAGAGCTAGATTTGTGCCTTCATATTATGCTCGTGATTTGCTGAATAAATTACAACGTTTACGCCAAGGTAGTAACACTGTAGAAGAGTACTATCAAGAATTGCAAACTGCCTGGTCTTGTTGTGGCTTATAAGAAACTGAAGATGCTAAAATGACTAGATTTTTAGGAGGATTAAATGGTCACATTCAGGATAAACTTGTTTATAAACCTCCAACTGTCACTCGCTTGTTTCGTCTTGCTTGCAATGTTGTAAAGGAAGTACAGGGACAACAATCCAAGACTAGTCGTGCACTTTCATAGACTTTCACTACACCTTCACCTGCACAAGAAACAAACAAGTGCATGGTACACACCTCCGCATCAAGATCATCTTTGGTTGCCTTTTCTACTGCTGCATCTACCATGATTGCCGCCCCTGCTGCTGTGAGCGACACTCTGTCTCACTGCCTGGCGTCATCGGCTCACTCATTGGCAATTGAGCTAGAGCAAGAAAAAGAAGGGAAAGCTTGTGACTACTCACCGTCGCCAGTACCAACATCATCTGAGTCGAGCCTACAAGACAATGACAAAGGTACTGATTTGGTGCTACAGCACGACATAGAGCAAACTTGTGAGTATATACCTGCTGTAGTGCAATCTTTTGATTTTCCTTATGTTGACTTGAACGAACCATGTGCTGATCTGAAATCTCATAATTTTGCACATGTCGAATTAATTACACATAAGAAAGTACTTGATAGAATATCCCCTGCTGATGCTTTGTACTATATCATGCTTAATGAGCCCGTTAGTTTGGAATATGCTATGGAGAAAGTTTCTGAACTTTCATCTCTAAATTCTCTTTCTAGCACCTACACCTACTATTTTAAATTAATTGGAGATTATGGTATAGACAATCAATTTCTGGTTTATCGAATATGCATAACTTGTGATCACATGGATGAATTGAAGCTTGCTGTTTTGGATAACAATTCTTGTGTGCTGAATCTTGTTCAATATGAGAGGAAAATAAAATTTAGTGCTCATCCAATGCCTATGTGTTCATCCCTTATTGCACCATCTAGTATTGACAATCCGAATATTGATGTTGAAGTATGGAAGAACTTACAATTCTTTTCACCATTGCTAGATGAATTTGCTATTGCTCGATTGAAATCTGATTATATGGATGAATTTTGTTTGATTCCAAAAGTTATAGATTTGCCCATATGTGCTACCACTGCAAGTTTACAACTTCAGAGATTTGAATTGCATAAACGCTTCACTTACATTTGCAAAACTAGTTGCAATAATTGTTGTGTGTGAAATTTTGTTTTGATCATTAACATATATGATTATTCTTGGGTTAATAATACAATGAGCTTTTATGATCGCTGCTGTCTTATAACATTAATTGTGCAACAACGAAGAATCGTTAAAACAGATGACATATACATATACCATGCATACACCTTGGCTTCTTTGTTACCCTATTTTCAGCTTATCAAAAGCCGAGGATGGCTTTGTTTTCAAGAAAGGGAGGATGATGAGGACATGACCCCTATGGATATAACCATATTTGCTATGCTTGTTGTTTCAATTACTAGAGCTCGTGCTCGCCAACTAAATTATCAGGTAACTTTATTTCTAGGAGTTCATAATTATTCCATTGAGGATGGATTGCTACCTAAGTCTTGTGATGTCATTCTACTCAGGAATAAAGGCAAGTGGAGTACAACTACTGCCACAACAAGTCAGATCAGTTCGGAATCAGCCTGACAGCACCAGTTTAAAACATCCATAACTTTCACATACGGAGTCCGTTGGAGGTCCACGAGTACTTGATGGAAAGCTTATTTTGTCCTCTTTCCAACGAATCTGGCCTCACCTCCAAATTCCTTATGTACGGACTGAAATAATCAAAAGAAGATGTCATATCACCTATTTGGGCCAAATTGGGCATTGTAATCGTACTCAACTTGGCCCATATGCCGGCGGCCCACCTGGGGGTGTTTACTGTTCACATGACCAGTACCCACGATTTAGTCCCACCCCTTTAGTTCTATTAGATGTGTGGCTCCTCATCCCCTATTTAAGGAGGCCACACTCCCTCTAGTTTTCTCGGATTTTGTTTATGTTTAGTTTGCCTTTGTTGCAACTTGTATCTTTTGCGTGTGTCGGCTAGACCACCCAATTAAGATCCTTATTCATAATCTCAACTCAATTCAATATTTCAATTCCTATTTGCAATTTCAGATTGCTTTATCTTGTTCTTACGTGCTTCTTCGGTGTATGCAGGAATTGACCTTCGTGGTCAGGTCATCTGGGTATTCGTGCACGGTTGATAACGACTTGTCAATCAGTTCAGCGATTGTGTGGTTTCGAGCCTTGCGAGTTCGTAGCCAGGATCATGAGAGTTGAGCGACTACAACCGAACCTATCGTCTCATCGAAAGATCGGGCCAACAATCAAACCTTAGGGTTCATCAGGATCCAATGGGCACAAGATGCTACCATCTAGAGAAGCATCTAAAGGAGAACGGCAAACACAGACACTTGGTATTCTTACTACATAGGATATCAATTTAAGTTCTGCAACTTTGCTGAGTGCAAAATATTAATTATTTCCAAAAAAAAAACAAGAAGAACAGAAGGTATCTATACCATTGCTCTAACACTGTCAGCCGGTGCGCAGCGTAGCGCGCAATACGTTCTAGTTCAAATTATGGCATGCGCAGCGTAGCGCGCAATGCGTTCTAGTTCAAATTATGGCATGTATGCCATGCGAAAAATTGACATGAATGGTTTTACCGCAGGTCTCATGTATGAATCCTCTACACCGCTAATTCTCGAAATGTGCATGTCCACTTAAAAAGGATTGTGCGTCAATCTCCCAACAAGTCAAGCTCATACCAAACTTTCATGCCATGTGGGCGCACATCGCCCGTAGGAACACAAAATTCTTTGGATGTGTTTGGAATGGTTGCTGCTTTTTTGAAAAGTAGCTTTCGGTTGGATGAAGAACGATCGAAGTGAAGATGTTTAGTGTTTGTGATCGACCTTTAGGTTGGTATTTGGGGCTTCTAGGTTGAAAAATATCTTAAATGCCAATGAGGCAAATGACGACAAATAACAACAATTAACAATAATTAATGGCAATTGACGATAATTAATAGCAATTGACGGCAATTAATAACAATTAACGGCAATTAATGATAATTAACAGCAATTGACGATAATTAATAACAATTAACTGTCATGAGGAGGAGGAAGCTAAGGCTACAACGCGCGTAGGGAGGGGGAGGGAGGTCGCAGGCGGAGGAGGAGGAGGGAACTCGACGTGGTGACAGAGCGGGAGAAGGAGGTCAGGGCGGCAGCGAGGGAGGAGGAGGGAAGCTAGGGTGGCAGTGGTGACGCGAGAGGAGGTCAGCACCGCACGAAGACGGCGGCGATGGGGCGAGGCAAGGTCGGCTACACCGGACCCGACCGAGGGGAGGTCGTAGGCACCGGATCTGGGCGAGACGAGCTGCTATGACATGGGTAGGTGGCGTCACGACAGGATTTGGGGGCGGCGTCAAGTGGATTTTGGATGGGGAGAGGGGGGGAGGACGAGTGAGGGAAGCTGGGCGGTAGCGACGGCTTAGGAGGAGGTTGGGCAGCGCAAAGACGGCGGCGAGGCGAGGTCAGCGGCAACGGATCCACCCGAGGGGAGGTCGTAGGCACCGGATCCAAGCGAGCCGAGCTCTTGTGATGCAGGTTTGTGACGGCGCGCTAGGATTTGGGGGCGGCGTCGAGTGGATTTTGGATAGGGAGAGAGGGGAGGATGAGCGAGGGAAGCCGGGGTAGTGACAACGCAGGAGGAGGCAAGCCGAGGCGGTGGCGGCACGGGAAGATTAGGTTGGGGTGGCGGTGATTGTGAGAACCCGCATACTTAAACTAAACTAAACAACAATAATCAATAATTAGCGTTAAATAAAAATCCATCAAACATTGACCAACACACAATCTCAGTTTTATCAAACACTTAATTAACACATTTGTCAACGTGAAGCATGGCAATAACAGTATAACATCATCTCAATATATCAATTGTTACATAAATGTTTACAACCTAGCTTTTGGTACAAGAATAGCCTCAACTAGTTGCAATGTAAATTACAGGAGTTAATTAAATTACAATCAACAATCTTGTATTCATACCACTTTATCGCTTCTTGCCTTTCCATCCAGTTATCCTCCACCTGACCAGAACCTTACCTCCATAGACGACCAAAAACATAGAAAAGCAATTAGTGCAACCGAGAGCAGCTTTTATAGGTAAGTATTAGAAATTAGGGAGTGACCGTCAGTTTTCCCTAAAGTGCAGTAGGATACCTGGAACAACCTGAGCCATCGGTCCCTTGACCATCAAGATACCCAGACCAACTTGAGTTAGTCGGCCCTTGATCGTCAAGATGTCCAGACCACTCGAGGTCATTCGGTACCGGTCACTTTTGTGGGTCTCCTCATTCGGCATTATTAGAATTCAACACCCACTATTTGCAATTGCCGCAACCGCAATATAATCCCACCGTACACATCCCATTAAAACCCCACCCTCAGCCACAAGCATCACTGGGTATATCCAAACCAACACCTCTGGACACAGGGTAGCACAACCCCAGCACCAGGCAAGCCAAGCAAGCCTCACCCACATGAGTCTTTCCAGCTGCAGCATTCATCTCATAAGCCTTCTCTCTCCCAAGCCATTCACAAAATGCTCTCCCATTCAATTCATAGCCAAAGGTCACAACAAACAAGAGCAAAACCACTGCCAGTCGAAAGCAATAACTCAACACCAGCAAAACAAAAGCACAAGCCGCATCACAAGAGCTCTCAAGGCAAAATGTCACCACCATCCATCATCACCACTACCCCTCCCCCCCCCCAAGCCCAAGACTGCATCCAACAAGGGAGCACAGGAGGTCAAATGAAACACAGGGAAGAAGAAGACCAAGGGGATAGGATCATGGTAAGAAAAAGAATAGGATCATGGTCAAAGGGGGAATGCACAGGCAGGAGATAAGGGCAGCTGGATGCATCTCCCCTATAAGACTTTCCCTTCACAAGCACACCCATTCATAGCCAACACAAGACCACATCAAGCTTTGCCAGCCGAAGGCAACTCCTAGTGCAAAGCAAACCAACCGAGGCCTCACAAAGCCAACCCACTGCTCACCAGCACCTCCTTCCCCAAACCCACCATTGAGTAGTAGTAAAAAGGAGGAGAGGAGCTCAAGGTAAAGAGGAAGACAGACGGAGTGGGAACAGCGTTGGCGACGGCTTCGAACCACCATCGAACAATAGGACTACGCCAAGATCGACAACAAGGACCAGAAGCATGAAGAGAGAAGAGAAGAGCACCAGCACGGAGTTGGCACTGCCATCCTCTTCCCCACCCCAAATCCCAACAAGAGGTAACCTCAGTTACACCTCAGTATGCACCACACATACACATCCTTCACCCATAGATCATCACACAGTAGCATCTAAATATAGCTCTCAATTCATCACATCGCAGAGCAAGGGGGAACTGGAGAGGGAGTAAGGTAGTAGTACCTCAGTGCAACCATGGTAGCAACCACCTCCATCTCTCTCTCATCATCCATAGTGTTGGAGATGATCCGCTCATCTCCATCTCTCTAACTCTCTCACTTGTGTTTATCTCTCAACACACCGATATACAGGAGAAGAAACACAAGAAGAGACGCACACAGGGACTACATCTTTGCTCTCCGACCACACTATTTCATTCACGATGCACTGCAACATTTATACATCCATGATCCACTAACTGCACTCCTAAACTCATGGCCATTAGCCGCACTAATGACCACCAAAGACTACCTATTCTCGCCCACAAGCATGCACCACTAACACACCCATGTATGCCTGCATGCAAGCACCACGATCGCACGCACACATGCAGCCACATGCAAGTACATGCTAAGTGTCGGGACCCAAAATATGCAATTCTCGACCCTCTGTGTATAATGCACTAGTCCAGGATCACGCTAGTGCACACAGTGTCAACACAGGTGAATATCGATCCACACAAGTGATTAATAGCATAAACGAGTAATTTGATAACAAATAGTTGTTTTGACCTTATGGTCGAGTTTACAATTATTAAGCCACGCAGGGCTAGCAAGAAATAAAATAGCAGCGGAACGAAGAAACTTCAGTGGAATCCCATCAATTCGCCACAGGCAATTGACTAGGATCAAAACCTTACGATCAAGCACCTTCGACGAACTCCTCCTCGAAAGAAGGCGAAGACTCCTCCTCTTCTATTGCATGTTTTACAACAAGCATGACTACACACCGTACTATAAGTCATACCATAGAAATGCAATTATAGATCTGAGCTTATTCCAAAGGAATGGCTTCTGTGGTTCTTTTGCAGAAATGCAACATTTGCAATTTGAATACAAATAATAGATTGAAAGCATAAGTAAAACAAATAGACAATAATAATTTGACAATATTATTTCACAAAGACACATAGCCTAAACAAGTTATTCACATAGCCATATGACTTAGGTCACACAGCACCCTTCCCAAGGTTTTCATGAAAATCTACCCCTCGTGTGAAATCCCCGAGCATGTCCATGACCGCAGACGCGGCTGTTCGAATAGATTGTTTAACACTCTGTAGAGTTTGTACACTTTACCCACAAGATACAACTAGTGTAGCTAGCACTAGCCGTAACAAAACAGTTTAGAAACTTCATCTTAACATTGACACTCCCAGTGTGCTTACAAACTGTCAGACAACGCCACATAGGAAGTCAGTCCAACACACACCGTTGGACAGGGACACGGCGAACCGCCCCATCATGTGACTACCTGGTAGCACACCTCCACCCACGCCCACAGCCTAACCTACAACGTGAGTAATCAATGTCAAGACTCCATAACTTACTATGTTAGGCCCGTCCCATACCAGGCATGTGGTTGTACGAGAGGCTTAGTTCAATGGCGCACAAAGTTAAGTCCTTAATTGACCAAGGCAAGACTTCCAATTAAACTACAAATCCCTATGCACACAGGTTATTAAGCCCACGCACATAGCTCCACCAAAATATCACACAGTCCACTTGCCTCCGTCTAAATCCTTTCCCACCCTGTTGGTTAAGTACAACATATGCCATCAACGGGTAATATCACATAGAGCACACATAGTTTCTATCACATAGTTCCATAGTCACTTAGTCATGTTTATAATTGCAACTACATGAGATGATGACTCGTAGCATGGCTAAGCAATCTAATCGCATCTAACCAACCCACGTTGGTGATACAATAGCACCAACTAAATAAACCAAACTAGGGTGACAAAAGATTATGGCATACAATTAGACAAGGAGGTCCTAACAAATTGGGTATTAACTAATCCCAAAAGCATTGAAATAACTAATTAAAGTAAATGCAATACTTTGAATCAATATAACTTTTGAAAACTGGGTTCAATATGACCAAAGGTATAACTTGCCTTGGAATAGGTCTAAGTACTGATCTTGCTCTTGAGGTGCTCCTTCTTCTTCAAATCTTCACAAGTATCAACTTCTACTCGCAAACGAAACAAACAAACAAACCAAATAAATAAAAACAGAGGCAAAAAAAACTCCAAAAATTAAATAAAAATCTTAGATAGGTAGATCTTGAATTTAGATGAATTTAAAAATTTGAATGGGCTTAATCGGAGTTCGGATGCAAAAGATATGAGCTTGGGAAGATTGAAAATCTAAAGAAAACCCTAAAACTGATTATTCCGAATTTCTGAATTATTTCTTAAAAGAAAAATCGGATTATTGCGCAACGATGATGTCAGCGCTCGGAATTAAAGAATTAAGAAGAAAATCTGACATGTGGGGCCCACACGTTAGTGAGATGGCTCACGGTGAACCAGGTTCACCCAGCCGATTGGATCGGGGATCTGCCCGTGTGGCACGCCCACGCACACGTGGTGCTGACGCGGCGCCACACAGGTCGACATGCACGCACGCAGTCTTTGAGGTGGACACCGAGCGGCGCCGACACGGCCGCCACATCACTCGATGGCGGCGGAGGCTCGGGAACCAACAAGACGGCGAAATGGCAATGGCGCTTCCGGCGAGTGTGGTGGTACGGTAGCAGTAGCTCTCATTGTTGCGAACCTGATGGAGTAGCTCCGGGTGGTCGAGGTGGACGGAGATGGCCGGCGGCGAGGTTCAAGCGGCGGTGAGGTACGGGTGTTGTCGGACGAGCTCCCCGTCGAGACTCCGGCGAAGTGGGTGGTCCCTAGAGGTAGCCCACACGATGCTGAACACGGCGGTGTGCTTGAGGACGACGCGGCGGCGAAGACGATGGTGCAATTCGAGTTTTCACCGGCGGCGGCAAAAACCCTAAACCTCGAATTGCGGCGACGCTAGGGCGATTGGGGCTCAAAGGGTGGCAGCTTTGGTTTGAGGACGGCGAGGCGACCCTCGAGGACCTATTTATAGGGCTAGAGTGGCACGGGATAGGGAATCCCCAAATCGTGCCCGAGATGAAAACGAAGAACAAATCCGGGATTCTAGGAGATAGAGGCCGGTACGGAATCTGATTTTACCAAATTCGGGCGCGGGAGAGATAAGAGATAAGATGCGACGTGTTTTCTAGAAGAAATCAGCTGGGAATATCCGTTGTCGTATCGAGCTTGGAGACTTAACAATGGTGGATAGCGCGGAGTTCATGCGGAGACGAAGGCGAGTCGGAGACGATGACCTTGGCGGACACGACCCATCACGCAAGACGGGCGAGGACGCTACGGCGAAGCGAGGACGTTGATCTGACCGTCCGTCTTGATCAACAATGGGAAGGAAGGCCAATTAGGCGCCTGACGCGAAAGGGACTGGCCAGGAGATTCGCCCGCCTTTTTAAGCGAGATTTTAATACCTTTTCTTTTTAGGAAAATACCAGAAATCCAAATAAGCAATAGAAAATAGCAAATGAACTTGGAAAAATTCCAGAAAAATCTGGAAAATATATCCAAGCCCAAAGAACCGAAATAAAATAGTTTTGACCATTGTTGATGTTGACTTTAATCATATTAAATTGTTTTGATGTACAAAGTCCATATTAAGCTTTTGATTTAAATTCAAATAACATTCAAATGGTAAATTTTCTCCTACTACTATTTAAAATATTTTTAAAGCTCAGAAAATTGGGATGTTACACTAAGTCTATTAACACAAACTCTAACTCCCTGAGTGCATGCACATTGCATCTCACATGCAACTAACTCCTAATGCTAATTAACTCTATCCTATCACCATATGTGCATATCTAACACATACATGCACGCACGCATACATACTTAGACTCAATGAAACAACATGATAAGATTAATTCCAACAATCACCCCCTTAATCTTGTCATGTTAAGCTTCACATCTTGCACTCACCGATGCAGATCACCCACATCGTCTTGCCGCACGCAACAGCCTCTTGCACAACTTATCGCGCCATTGACGGTCTTCAACACTTATCTTCAAGAAGTTCCGTCTTCGTACTCGGCACGGGTTAGCAACACAAACTCCCTTTATGTGTCGCCGAACCCACACAGCCGCTTCTCTACCACGTGGTGCACTCCTTGAGGGACAGTACAGTCGCCCTCGCCACACGACCACTCTTAAGGGACAATACATTCGCCCTCACCATCAGCGACCGTGAACATGGGTGCCACTGCAACCCATGCACCTGGCAGTTCTTGTCCCAGAGATACGAACAAACATGGAGATGGCCGCCAATGCCATCTTGCCTTACCGGTTGTTGATGACGCTCCTTGGTAGCAGGTATTTGGGAGACATGCCGCCTCCACTCTTCACCGCTACCTCTTTGCCGTCACAACTTCGTCGCCGGTTGCACGACTCACCGGGTGACTCCGACCTCCGATTCTTCTTGCGACGACGGCCTCCATGCCATCTCCATTTGTCGGCCTCATACCGACTCGTTTCCCGGCGGCTTCGCACCACCTCATCTTGCCGCCGCCAGCCTCCACCTCTTGTGGAGACTGCCGTCATCGGCCTACTCCGCGGAAATCACATCGTCACCGTCGGTGCGCACGTCACGTGTGATTCCGGCACACCGTGCTGGCCTCGCTATGGCCATGCGGACTTTCGCCGTCGTGCTCCTGAGCGCATGGTGTTGCAGCCAGCTCGTCGCTGGCACCCGTGCACCTCCACCCGACGCATGCCGCTATGCACACCATCACGCCGACCGGTGAGTCATCGCCATACACCTTCTCCTCGCACCTCGCTCTGATACCAATTGTTGGATATGATCTGCTCATCTCCATCTCTCAACCTATAAATATTGCAGTGCGTCGTGAATGAAATAGTGTGGCCGGAGAGCAAAGATGTAGTCCCTGTGTGCGTCTCTTCTTGTGTTTCTTCTCCTGTATATCGGTGTGTTGAGAGATAAACACAAGTGAGAGAGTTAGAGAGATGGAGATGAGCGGATCATCTCCAACACATAGCAAGCCTCAATAGCCGCATCCAGCACATTCATTGTTCTTGCATAAGCAACAACAAAACTCACATTAGAGCAATAACCAAAACCAATCATAAAATCAAAAATATAAACGGGGAGTTGGAGGGTGAGTTCAGGAGAGAAGCCCAGGCAACGCAATGGGCCGAGTCGAGGCAGCCGACGGCCAGAGGCCGAGCCAGTCGGCACACGGCATAGACTGGACAAAGGCACGAGGGAGTCGGGCTAGGTCTCGCAGGTGTGGGCTGAGCCGGGGTTGAAGGAGACGCAGAAGCCGGGTCATATAGGCCGAGGAGGCGCTGGCCACCAGGCCGTGCCGAGGAGACCAGAGAGAGGCGAGAGGAGCCGACGGGGCCGGCGGCACCCGAGGAAGGAGGCGTCGAGCTAGGGCCAGGGCCGGTGGAGCTGTGCGTAGAGGTGGCGAGGCAGCAGGCCAGGGAAGGCGGTGCCTTGCGCGCCGGAGCCGAAGGAGGAAGTAGCTGGGAGGCGGCGGAGGTGGCGGCACTGGGAGCCAGTGGCGGCGGCTCAAGTAGGGGCTGACGGCACCTTGGCACAAGTCATTGGCAAAGCATTTTTCAAGGAGGAAGATTAGTGGAGAGAAGAATGGGGAATGGGGGAATTGAGGAAGAAGAAAGCCTGGGTAGTGTCGGCCGAGTGAATGAGAGGAGAGAGAGTGGGTGGAAGGAAGTAGGGGAAAGAATGAGTGGCCAGGGAAATTCGGCCAAAAAGTAATGGTAGGATAGAATGGAGAGGGAAAAGGAGAGATTAGGAAGAAAGATTAGAAATTAGGGGTGGAAATTAGTATGTAAGGAAGGAGTAGGTAAATAGAAGATAATGAAAGTTAGTGGTGTTATATTTAGAGAAAATATTGAACTTGGTTATTAATACTAGTAAGTATCGACGTTGTATAACCTTAGACAGATTTGAAGTAAACCACGTACGGATAATTAGTCAAAGACCAAGTAGAAAAATAAAAAGTAAATAAAATGAAATGAAATGAAATGAAAATTGTTAATAGAGATAGAGAACGCATTCGTGGCATATCTGCAAGTTTTGGACGAATCGCTAAGATATAGATTTTTTAAAAACTGCGTTAGCACATTTAACAGTAGATAGACCGGTATAAAATAAAAATCGGAAAAGGTGCAAAAATAAATATGAGACTTTTAAAATAAAGTAATCACTGAAATGAACCACTAAATTAGATAGATAGTCTGATAGGTTAGAAATAATTGAATCTGGTTAGAATAATTAAATTAATCAACCTGGAGTTTATTTTCATAATTAAATAAATGCTTCGCACTAGAATAAAATCGGTTAGGCTATTTCGCATGCGTAGAATTAATTAAACATAGTTGCATGCGAGTACATTTAGTATTTTATGTTCGTGCGATTAAAAGCTAATATCGGTAACCTCAATCCTAGAGCCGGTAGACCATAGATCGAACGACCGCAGTTGGGGAGTGCTAACTTAACGGGGGATTCGAAGAATGTTATTAAACTAAAATCCGCAAACGAAAAGAATCATCTGACTAACCTACACCTAGTCGCACATAATTTCTGCTAAATATTTATTTATTATTCGCATCGTCGTATAAATTGTAGCAAACGAACCAACGCAGGCTGGATCATCTGATCCGTTATCCGTCGACGACGATCTTTCTACAATTCCGAAGGCAAGCTACTCCCTTGAACATGAAGATAGCTATATTAAATGTAAACCGTATATTACTCTATTATATATGTATTGCATCAATACTATTTCTAAAAAAAATTAAACCAGATTAAGATGAAATTGGGAAGATAAGGAAAGAGATGAAAGAAAGGAAGAAATGAGAATTAATAGGCTGGTAAAGGGGGCCTGTGGTAGGTAAGAAATGAGGCAGGAGGTGGGACTCTTTACATATAGTTAAAATATAAGGACCAACAAAATTCTTACTCGGTCAGAGGCCGTAAATTCAGTACCAACCATTTTTCCCGTTTCGGCGGGCAGAAAATGCTACCTTGTTACATGACTATGCTCTCCACAATGGGTAAGTAATATGCGTGAGTGTGATGGAGGAACACAAGACCAGTAGGAGAAGTCCGGAAGTGGGGGATCCAAGGCATTGTAGTGCTAAGGTGGAGTGTTGAGTGCAGGATAGAAACTGCCTCAACCAACATTACCAGAACTCGGTAGTGATGAGGTCAGCACCGATAGAAAGTAATGGGTGGAGAAATTAATTCACGTAACTTGGAAAACATTCTGTATTCTGAACTTGAACCCGCATATAAGGAAATGCTAGGAACCTGGTTCATTTAGAGCTCAGAATAACTATGGGTAAAGTGGTACAAGCCTGCGCAGTGCTATATCAAATCATGAATTCATGCCAGTCTCCTGGATTGGAGTCTACGGGAACCACCAGCGGTCTATCCTCTAGTCGAGTGACAAGTAGTATTTTCATAATTAAAATTGCAACATAAATTTTGAAAACTATTTTCAGAACAAGAAAGAGGTAGGAATTTGATAAGGACAAGAGGTAGAATCATCATGTGCATTTTTGCTATTAATACTTGTTGAGTACATTAGTACTCACTCTTGCTATCTCTCCCCTTGCTTAGGTCCTAATCCGACCAGGAGTTATCCCGAGTGGGATGAGAGATTTGCAAGTACCAAGGAAGCTGTTGGTGATGAGGGCGTTGGTCACGAGGAGTAGGGCGAGGTGGATGCCCTATTTGGCTTGTGGGATGAGTAGACTGCCAGATGGACCTAGCAGGCAAGCACGGGAAGTTTTCCCCATTGTAATTAAATAGTTGTATTCAGAATCTTAGCCTTGTGTGGCTACTGTTGTAATAAAGAACAGTTTCTATCTTATTGTTCTGCTGTGCTAACTCTGATAAAGGCTTACTATTCGTTGGAGCAGTGTTCTACTAAGCAAACAAATAGTAATCCGTATGCCTAAGTATGATTACCCCTGGGGTAATGACACGGGACGTCACAGTGAGGGAGGAGGAGCTGGTTTGGCTAGGAGAGAGGGGATGAGAAATGAGGAGTGGTTTAGGGATTTTGGAATTTATGTACGATGGCATTGGTGTATAATTTTATCCAAACTTCAGTGGCAAAGTCCCAAAACCAACCCGCTGAAGGCGTGGAAAGTTACCCGAGACCGACTTCCCCACGTTGAAGGTGGTTTATGGCTTTTCCAGAAATAGCTGGAGAAAGCTACCCGTTTAGAACGAAAAGACAAAACTGAAGCCGTCCCAAAGCTCACCGGATACCTCACACCCACATGCAAGTATGCAACCAATCAAGATACTCAAGACTCCCTCTCTCTCTTTCGTGTGTGAGAGAGAGACGCCTCTACATCACATTAGCTGGTTTGCCTATTGCTTTAAGTGTGCATGGATGCGAGCATGTGAACCTTGAAGCTCATGTCAAGATTCAAGAACAGTGCTGCCTAACCACATCACTCAAAGTATACGTTACTTCCTCTCCACATTCACAACCTCATCTTTAATCATATGGTAAGTTGCATCGTCACAACATAAGTATCAGACGTGAGATTCAGACAGTACAAATTAAGTTGATGCGTGGTAATTTCCCACCGCTTCTAGGGCCTGGCAGGCCACGCCGTGCCTCCACCGTCGCCGGAGCCCCGGAATATGGTGTAGAGGACGCAGCCAGACACTCGCGGCGACGGCGGGTCAGCGGCCGGGCCCACGTCCCCGGTCCGGAACGCCTTCATGCCGGCTGGCACCTCCTCCTGCTCGTCGTCACCCTTCTTCTCCCCCTGCTTCTTGCGATCCTTCTGCTTGGGCTTGATCACCTTCCTTTTCTTGTCGCCGCCATCGCCTTCGCTTGCCGTCGGCGTGTAGCGTAACATGCCGATCTTCGCCGACGCCATGAATGCCGCAGCCCGGCCGGGCTGTTTCGCCCGAACCTCACCGAGCTTCTCCTCCTCGATGCCACCCTCGGTGAGGAACCGCTTGTCCCAGACCAGCCCTGACACTACTACAAAAGGGCTAATACTGGACGCCTCATCACAGACGGTTGACCAAAATCGCTCAGATACATGTAATCACAAACGATTTTGGTTTAGAGACCGTCGTGTTATCGCTATGCTAAAACCGCTCGTGAAGAGGTAATATCAGCGGTTCATAGCTAAAACCGGTTATTGTTAATAACCGTATGTGATAATTCTACATATCACAGACAGTTTTCAACAAAGAACCGTTTGTGAAACATCACAGATGGTTCTTAACAATAACCATCTGTGATATTACTACATATCACAGACGGTTTTTTGTTATAACCGTCTGTGATAATATCGCTAAGCCTGATGAGTTTCTTTGTCGCTGATGCGTCTCAATTCGTCGCATCAATGCCGCTTCGGCTTCCCGATGCGTCTCTTTGTCTCACGCTTCAAATTTATTCCTTGTTTTATAAAAAGGATCATCTGCCATCGAAGATGATCATCCCCACTTATACAAAAAAAAACAGAAATGGCTGCCTCTTCTGTTTCCTTGTCACCGGCATTGATGGCCTACCTGGCTGCATTGTACGAGCACATCTCTTGCTGTACGTTGAACCGTGCTGTGGAAGAACACTGTTTCAATAGTGTCTTCACTCCTCTGTCCGAGAATTTGCCGGAGCAAGTGACGGCCACCTTCCGCCGTCTTGACATCCTCCTCTGCCGTGTCTTCCGGGTGATCTCCCACTTTCGACGAGTTTACCGTGTCATTGACGTGGTCCTCCAAAACGACGTTGCACATCTCTAGGAGGCATGCCATCACTTGGACTGAGTAATCGAGGCGGTAGACGACTGAGTCGACTAGGCCGATACCCCTCACGCAAGGGAAGAGAGCCTATGGGCTCAATTCTTCTTGGTTCAACAGTCCGAGGGTCTTCGGGAGACACTCGAATGAGCGCGTTAGCGGGTGGATGCATTTCAGGCTTCGTTCGATCACGAACTGTCCGCCCCCGACGCCGCCGCCTACGAAGTATTGAAGACGGAGATAGCAGCCTACCTCCGCCACTAGAAAAACTTTGTTTATTTATAGGTTTCTACTTTTTTTAAAATCTTTTTAAGCTTAACGCCACTTATTTGCTTGGCCATATGAAAATTCCAAAATTAAAAAATTAAAAAGTTTGGAGGTGAAGTTACTATACTAATTATATGTTGCTATATATATATATATATATATATATATATATATATATATATATATATATATATATATATATATATATATATATATATATATATATATATATATATATATATATATATATATGTATATATATATGTGTATATGTATATATACATATATGTATATATAGTTAAAGCAAATTTTCAGCAGTATTTAAATGACAAAATTGACATATAAACATGTAATTTCTTCATGTCATGTAAGTGTATATACAAAATAAATATACTTGAGAAAAAACCATTTCATAGACGGTTCCACCATGGAACCGTCCGTGATATGTGGAACCGTTTGTGATAAGTATCACGGATGGTTCCATAATAGAACCGTTTGTGATAAGTCTCTTTATTAGTAGGAGCCCGGCCACTGGGGTTTGCGCTCTAACTCGTCACTCCCCAGCGCCGCCCTTACTCTCATCCATTGCCCTCCCCACCCGAGTGACCCCGTCGCCGATGCCGCCATGCATTCTTCCTGTCGCCGACGGTTGTGACACCACGGTTCACTACACAAGACACTTGTACGATAAGAGTGTCTTTTGCAGTGTCACCGTTGTGCCACAACTATGGTGACGCCGTGCGCCTTCCCCTCTTCCTCCTCCCCCCGGCGTACGCAACCCCTGGCTACCTCTCCACCGGCGATGTCGAGGTAAGACAGATCTATCACCTATTGGTTTGTGCTGTTGGTATTCATGTGAACCGAGCTCCTCCTCCCTCACCGCCAGCTCCCGCACCTTTGGATCAAGCTCCCACCTCCCTGCGCCACTAGATCAAACTCCCAGTCACCCCTCAGGCCGCCACCACAGCTCCTCCTCCCCACGCCGCAGACTCCAGCTCCTCCTCCTCTCGCCCGGCTCGTTCGCTACTCGGACCTCCTCACGCCCAACCTCTCCGGCCTCCCACTAACGCCAGAACTCCCCTTCTTGTCTTCTTGATGTTGTCTGGTTGTTGGTTGATGCTGATGGTGATGGACATTGGCCAGAGCCTAGATGCTAAATGTGTAATACATACATACATGAAGAAGTGCATCATTGCAGAGAAGTGTAAATGTGTAATACATACATGTAGAGAGAAGTATAGATAAATTATAAATATAAATGAATGCAATGATCATGCAGATACTTGTTGGCTAGTGGCACCTTGCTAGCTGTTGAACTGCTCAATGATGTTAATAGTCTTATGCTGAAATTGAATTGATAATTAGTTCATATTAATAGTCTCCTTGCTTTGTGAAATGTAAACTGAGGGCTATTGGTGTATGTGCATTATATATATATGCATCTTGCTTAGTTCATGCTGTGGGTTCAAATTGACAAAAATGAATAGGGATGGTGGGTTTGGTTAATGCTCTCTGATGGATACTAAGGGTTATTGATGCCGGTTCTAGCTTTATGCTTGGTTGGCTTACATTGGATGTGGTTCGGATGGGGCTTGGCTGCAATTAACTTTTCAGATTTGTAAAGGTTTAGGCTTGGTGTGTATTGTATTCGAAAATAAGACCAAATAAGTCAAAAACTACTACAACACATCTTCACCTGTCTCTCGCCATTCATTTCACCTTTGTCTCGTATAAGCGTGTTCATGCGGTCAAGTTCTCCTACCTTGCGCCCTGTGCACGCCCTACCATTCCATTCATAATCTCTTCTCTCTATAAAGTCTCCAGCAATTAGTCATATATATATATATAACCATATATATATATATATATATATATATATATATATATATATATATATATATATATATATGACCACTTTAGGAGGGTAGATCCACATGACACGAGAAGGATGAGGCATAGCCACGGGCAACCTCATTGAGCCCTGCAAGTTTAAAGGTATGGATGCAAGGAGATCGTTAGGACATCCAATTACGGATGTTGTCGATAGGTAATTGGGCGTCGCTATGTTTAGAAAGTGGCGTGGGCCTTGAGTATTACATTTGGGAAGTGGCATCATCTATCAGCAACCAACAATTCTTAAGTATGTAATTGTCTTTAAACCCAACAAGAACACCAAGCAACAAGTTGAGAATTCTTTTAAATGTGAGAATGGTTGCTTGGTGTTCTTGTTGGGTTTAAAGACGATTACATGCTCAAGAATGGTTAGTTGCTAATACATGATGCCACTTCCCAGTCGGAAAACCTGCGCGTCCACGTCACTTTCTGAACATAACGATGTCCAATTACCTATCGACAACATCTAGGTAATTGGATGTCCTGACGATCTCCTTGCATCCATACTTTTTAAATTTGCAAGGGCTCAATGAGGTTGCCCGTGGCTACTATCTCATCCTTCTCATGTCTGCGTGGACGATCCCCCCAAAGTGGCTGAGAGACTACGAACAATATATATATATATATATATATATATATATATATATATATATATATATATATATATATATATATAATGCCGCTTTTAATGGCACAAGCGATCATCGCTAGGGCTTTATAGAAAAGTTATCACAGCGGTTCCAGCCACAAACCGTCTGGTGATAGTTCCTATCACGAGCGGTTCTCGCTAATAACCGCTCAGGAAAGTATGCATCACAAACGGTTTGAAAACCGTCTGTAATGATCTCATGTCATCACTGATCCATAAACTCAGACAGCTCACGAAACTATCTGTGATGATTTTTTTAAACCATATGTAAATACCTTTTCTACAGTAATATGACGAGCCTGACCTTCTGAACGTCTGCACCGGCCTCTGCAGCCCGGCCATCTCTCTCTTTATCTCTCTAGATGGAGAACGGAGGCAAGTAATGGAGACATGGCGTGGTGCATGTGTATTGTGCGCGCTTGACAGTATATAGAGACAGCAGGTCAGTGAAATGATGGTGTTTGCAGAAAGCAATTAGCAGTGGCTGCCCGGAAATAACTAACCGGGACAGGACCTTGATTAGTTTAATTACCTGCCGTTTCTTTAAGGACAACAGCGTGGGGGATCGTTGGGTTAACATCTGGTTTTACTTGGGTAAGAAAACAGTGAGCAAACAGCCTTTAGCCTTATGTGTGTTGCTTCTGCTTAATTACTGAATACTAAGTACTGAACAGTGAACAAAATTGGACTAATCATCAGGCAGCCAAGATTGAAATGTAGTAGGAAACATGCAAGTAGAATAGTAGATGAGTTAGGCACCTAGAACAGAGAAATGTGCTTCTCATGAATGCACATGTATCGTCTGTTTCGTGAAAAAAGCAGCGGTAGCTCATCATCTGGTCTGTTCTTGTTGGAATTAATATGGGCTAGGCCCTAATATTATATTCTAATTAATTCATGACAAATTTTAAAGGCCCATATGCAAGTGCTAAAACTATTTAGTCCCACATAGAGAGATTAAGGGGAGTGACACCAGTTTAAAAGGTGGAACGTAGTAGCTCCTTTTGTGGAATTGGAAAGAGACAACACACGCGCGCGCTCGCTCGCCTCGCCGAATCGTGCGGTGCGGGCGTGATTTTCTTTATCTATTCGAAAATCGAAACGCATTGACTCGTAATTGATGGCGAATCAATGGTAACTTCTGGTCTCTTTGTTTTTGGCTGATAAAAAAGAACAGAGTTCTGGCGAATCAATGGCAACCTTTGGCCTTTCGATTCTACTTCTTGATGGCGACTGTTGGACTTTGGACTCCTTTCTTTTGGCTATTTAAGAGAACTAAGAGTACTGGTTCTGGTTTGATCTTTCCACTTCCACAGTTCTTGTTGCTGTATTTGGCGATCTCCATCCTGGCGAGGCGCATGTACGGTCGCACCGGGAGAGCAGGCCTCCGGAACCTCGTCCTTGAATGCTTGCACGAGCGAGGACGAATAAGGTTTTTGAGGAGCATTCGCGCGACTGCTCGCTGTTCCTCTGCTACGTTTTACATCAACTGCACGTCTACTACGTTCTACATCAACTGCACGTCTACTACCGCTACGCCATGACGAACGACGTCCTCATCAAGAACTCTGCTGTAACTTCTTCTTCCACAGAATCTGAGTATGCCTATATCTTTCTTGTTAGTTGGTTTGCTTTACTGTCTATTGTCGTCTTGAACATTGTGATAGGAATGCTAGCTTCTGTTCTTCTAGAATCTGGTATTGCTATAGTGTTCTTTGTGATCTGCTTTGTGAAAATAGCTAGAGTATTTTCCATGTTTTATCTAGCATATTTCTGGATTAAAGTAATTCAAAAATTGCTTATATACTCATCAATCTAAAAACCTTATTCTAGGCATAGGTATTTTTCGTCAACTGGCTTTGCTGCCGCACTCAAACCCTCTGAATTCGATGGTGCGAATTACAAGAGGTGGCATACCAAGATGGTGCTTTGGCTAACTGTCATGGACGTTTTCCATGTGGCAAACGGCAAGCCTGAAGGAACACTTACTCCTGAATAGAAGTAAGCGTTCGAGGCTGCTAATAACTTTTTTAAAGGTGCCGTGGTTAGTGTTCTTGGTGAGAAGTTAGTCGATGTATACGTGGTGATAAAAACTGAGAGAGATGTGGGATGCACTCGAAGCCAAATTTGGGGTTTCAGATGCAGCAAAGGAATTGTATCTCATGAAGCAATACCATGACTATAGAATGGTTGATAGCCGTTCTGTAGTTGAACAGGCTCATGAGATACAATCCATGGCCACAGTAACTTGAGTACTTCAAGTGTGTGTTCTAGGACAAATTTGTCGCGGGAGGTATTATTGCCAAGCTTCCTCCTTCTTGGAGGAATTTTGCTACTTCTCAAACACAAGAGACAAGAGTTTTCATTGAAAATCTCATTGGGTCTCTTGATGTTGAAGAGAAGGCGAGGGCAAAAGATACACACACTAGAGGTAATGAGGGACATTCTAGTGCCAATGTGGTGCAGAAGAAGAATGGCCAAACTCAAAAGTTCAAAGGCAAGAACAAGAGTGCACAAACAACAAGCTTCAAGAAGAAAAAGAAGAAGAACACAAAGGATAGCCTTTGCTTTGTGTGTGGCGAACCTAGTCATTGGGCCAAGGATTGCAGCCAACGCAAGGGTGGGAAGAATCAGCAAGGGCAGAATTCCAAGTCTGCCAATGTTGTTGTTGGTACTCTTGAGGCAGGAACTTGTGGTATGGTAATTTACCTCATCGTTTTTTCAGATGTCAATCCAATCGATTGGTGGATAGACAATGGTGCTAATATACATGTGTGTGCTAATATTTCATTGTTTTCTTCTTACCAGGTCACTCGGGATTCAGCCGTTCTAATGGGGAACGGGTCACATGCCACTGTTCATGGTGTTGGCACAGTCGATCTGAAGTTTACTTCGGGGAAGATTGTGCAATTGAAGAACGTGCATCATGTGCCATCTATCAATAAGAATCTCGTTAGTGGATCTCTTCTGTGTAGAGATGGTTTTAGACTGGTATTTGAATCCAATAAATTTGTATTGTCCAAGTGTGGACAATTTGTTGGTAAAGGCTATATGTGCGGAGGCTTGTTCCGCCTATCTCTTTCAGATTTGTGTAATAATGTTGTGAACCATGTTTGCAGTGGTAATGAGACTACTATTTGGGATTCACGACTTTGTCACATAAATTTTGGATTCAGATCTGTGTGAGATGAATGGTGTGTTGACAAAAGGTGGTAAGAGATATTTTATGACTTTGATTGATGACTCCACTAGGTTTTGTTATGTGTATCTTTTGAAAACTAAAGATGAAGCTCTTCACTATTTTAAAATCTATAAGGCAGAAGCTGAGAACCAACTTGAAAGGAAAATCAAAAGGGTTAGGCCTGATCGTGGCGACGAGTACTTTTCAAATGAGTTCAATTTATTCTGTGAAGAACATGGTATAATCCATGAGAGGACGCCTCCTTATTCACCTCAATCAAACGGGTTTGCTGAAAGAAAGAACCGCACTCTAACTGATTTGGTTAAAGCCATGTTAGACACAGCGGGTCTTTCCAAAGCATGGTGGGGGGAGGCTATATTGACTTCATGTCATGTCCTAAATAGGATTCCCACAAAGAATAAAGAGATAACCCCATATGAACAATAGGAGAAGAAAAGACTATCACTTTCATACTCGCGCACTTGGGGTTGTTTGGCGAAAGTCAATGTGCCAATTCCTAAAAAGCGTAAGTTTGGACCAAAAACCGTGGATTGTGTCTTTCTAGGCTATGTTCACCATAGTGTTGGATATACATTTCTAGTGGTGAAATCTAGAGTACCTGACATGCATGTTGGTACAATTATGGAGTCCAGAGATGCTACATTCTTTGAGGATATTTTTCCGATGAAAGATATGCCTAGTTCATCGAGTCAGGAACATGATACAAGTCCTGAATCTGCCATTCCAATGGAATATTTTGAACAAACCCTTGAGCAAATTCCTGAGGAGGAAGACAATGAAACTCTAAGGAAGAGTAAAAGACAAAGGACTGCAAAGTCTTTTGGTCCTGATTTCATTGTGTACCTTGTGGATGATACTCCAAGTACCATTTCTGAAGCGTATGCTTCTCCAGATGCAGAATACTGGAAGGAAGCAGTCCGTAATGAAATGGATTCCATTATCTCTAATGGAACTTGGGAGATCACTGAGCGTCCTTATGGTTGTAAACCTGTAGGATGTTAGTGGCTATTCAAAAAGAAGCTTAGGTCTGATAGTACTATCGAGAAGTACAAGGCACGCCTTGTGGCCAAGGGTTATACCCAAAAGGAATGCGAAGATTTCTTTGATACTTATTCACCTGTGGCTAGATTGACCACTATTCAAGTACTACTATCTCTGGCTGCCTCACACGGTCTTCTCGTTCATCAGATGGACGTTAAGACGGCTTTCCTAAATGGAGAGTTGGACGAGGAAATCTACATGGATCAGCCAGATGGATTTGTACTAGATGGTCAAGAAGGAAAGATGTGCAAGTTGTTGAAATCTTTGTATGGTCTTAAACAAACACCTAAGCAGTGGCATAAAAAGTTCGACAGAACTTTAACATCTGTAGGTTTTATTGTGAATGAAGCTGACAGATGTGTGTATTATCGCCATGGTGGGGGCGAGGGAGTTATTCTATGTCTGTATGTTGATGACATACTGATCTTTGGGACCAACCTTAATGTGATTAAGGAGGTTAAGGATTTCTTGTCTCAGAATTTTGAGATGAAAGATTTAATTTGGGAGTAGCTGATGTTATCTTGAACATCAAGCTATTGAGAGGTGATGATGGTGGGGTTATATTGTTGCAATCCCATTATGTGAAAAAGGTTCTGAGTCGTTTTGGTTATAGCGACTACAAACCCTCTCCAACACCTTATGATCCTAGCGTGTTACTTAGGAAGAATCGGAGAATAGCCAGAGACCAATTGAGTTATTCTCAGATAATTGGTTCACTCATGTATTTAGCTAAGCGGTACCAGTTCGACATCTCGTTTCTTTGTGAGCAAACTAAGCGGTTTGTTTCAATCCGGAGATGATCATTGGCATGCTCTTGAGAGGGTAATGCGCTATCTAAAGGGTACTATGAGCTATGGCATTCATTATACCGGTACCCTGTGGTATTGGAGGGTTATAGCGATTCAAACCGGATATCTGATGCTGATGAGATTAAGGCCACAAGTGGATATGTCTTCTTGCTTGGAGGTGGCGCTGTTTCATGGAAGTCTTGCAAGGCACCATCTTAACGAGGTGAACAATGGAAGCGTAACTCACAAAGATTAGATATCGCCCTTCGTTGAAGCCAAATGGCCGTGAGCTCTTGATGGATTTGCGGTGGTTGAAAAACCGGTACCGGCTATTCTGATGAACGGTGACAATCAGACTGTGATTGTCAAGGTGAACAATTCTAAGGATAATATGAAATCATCAAAACATATGAAGAGAAGACTGAAGTCTGTCAGGAAAATGAGAAACTCCGGAGTAATAGCTTTGGATTATATCCAAACAGCTAAGAATCTGGCAGATCCCTTCACAAAAGGTTTATCACGAAATGTGATAGACAATGCATCGAGAGAGATGGGTTTTAGACCCACGTGAGTTATACCATAGTGGTAACCCATCCTATGTGATCGGAGATCCCATGAAGTAGGATTGGCGAAACAAGCTATTGGTTAACTGGGAGGAGAGTACCTTTATAGACCCACTCCATTGGAGATGTAATTCTCTCCTAAATCTGTATGGCAGGTTGATTTTTATCTTAATGTGTTCTGTGGCTCGTTAAAGCAAAGATGCTGTCCTACAGAGCAGTCTTGAAAGAACACACCTATATGAGCCCGACTACTAGTCACAGTCTATGAAATAGGGTAATTTCGAGGAAGCTCATGAATAGGCTAGGAATATGACTTATATACTCCAACCCGCAGGGATGCCTGGCAGCCTAGTATCAGTTAAGGACTTAAGTGAAACTTATTCACACAAAACTATCAATTCAAGGCTTAGTCCATTGTGCAGTTGTGGATAAGTGTAGCTCCTGTTCTAGGTGGATGTTCAACCTTAACCGGTCTCCATCAAAACACTGGTATATTAAAACAATATCGTGGATCAAAGCATTTGACATGTGCCATTGACATCTAGTGGGGGATTGTTGGAATTAATATGGGCTAGGCCCAAATATTATATTCTAATTAATTCATGGTAAATCTCAAAGGCCCATGTACAAGTGCTAAAACTGTTTAGTCCCACATGGAAAGATTAAGGGGAGTGACACCAGTTTAAAAGGTGGAACGTGGTAGCCCATCTTGTGGAATTGGAAAGAGACAACACACGCGCGCCGCCTCGCCCGCCAAGCGTGTGCGTGTCTTGCGCTACAGACGCAGCGTGTCAGTCTTGGGCGCGATTTTCTTTATCTATTCGAAAATCAAAACGCACTGACTCGTAATTGATGGCGAATAACCTTTGGTCTTTTGGTCTCTTTGTTTTTGGCTGGTAAAAAGAACAAAGTTCTGGCGAATCAATGGCAACCTTTGGCCTTTCGATTCTGCTTCTTGATGGCGACTGTTGGTCTTTCGATTCTGCCGAATCAATGGCGACTGTTGGCCTTTGGACTCCTTTCTTTTGGCTATTTAAGAGAACTAAGAGTACTGGTTCTGGTTCGATCTTTCCACTTCCACAGTTCAGAATTCCACAGTTCTTGTTGCTGTCTTTGGCGATCACCATCCCGGCGAGGCGCGTGTACGACCGCACAGGGAGAGCAGGCCTCCGGAATCCCATCCTTGAAGGTTTGCACGAGCGAGGACGAATAAGGTTTTTGGGGAGCGTTCGCGATCGCTTCATCGCTCGCCACGTTCTACATCAAGCTGACGTCTACTACCGCTACGCCATGATTTAACGACGCCCTCATCAAGAACTCGCTGCAACTTCTTCTTCCACGTAATCTGAGTATGTCTATATCTTTCTTGTTAGTTGGTTTGCTTTACTGTCTATTGTTGTCTTGAACATTGAGATAAGAATGCTAGCTTCTGTTCTTCTAGAATCTGGTATTGCTATAGTGTTCTTTGTGATCTGCTTTTTAAAAATAGCTAGAGTATTTTCTATGTTTTATCTAACATATTTTCGAATTAAAGTAATTCGAAAATTACTTATATACTCATCAGTTCTCGGAAAAAAAAGCTCATCATCTGGTCCCTGAAAGTCGCACGAATAATAGAGAGAGGAGAACCATGTGTTGTGCAGTTGTGCTGCTGTGTACTGATCATGCTAAGTACGTACTACCTCTGTTTCATAATTTTTGGCAATATTGACTTTTCGTAGTCTCTGAGGTTAAACTTTGACTCCTAATTTCACTGTCCCTAGGATTAAACATTGCCAACACTAATGTGTTGTGCTGCTGTTTAGTGATGCATGCTAAGTTCGTACTACCTCCGTTTCATAATACTCGGCAGTGTTGATTTTTTGTGGTCTCCAAGGTTAAACTTTGACGAATAATTTTTACACTAATATATTTATAAAATATCGTGGAAGTATAATATTATAAAATTATTTCTTATGATAAATTTAACTTTACCATTTTGATACAATGAATCTAAATATATAGGAAATAATTATTGCTTAAAGATCACGAGGTTTGATTGATCTAAGTCAACAGTGTCAGCTATTCTGAAACAGAGGGAGTACTGCGTAGCGATCGGAACTCGTCATCGGGCAGCCAGGGCAAACATGTAAGCGGAGTAGCTCATGCACTGAGAAATTTGGAGCAAGCCGTTCGATTTATTGGCAGCCGTGCGCGATATTGCAGAGATGACTCTGACCATGCTACCTTGTAGTAGCCAAATTCAGTACTGCAAGTAACCCGCCATGGTTGGTTGCACAGATTAAGCCATCAATGGAACGTAAATTAGCCGGCCCAAATCAGTCACTACAAAGTGGACGTGCACGGATGAAAGTATTAGAGGGCCTACACGATTTCAGCCTTGTGCAGGGTACGAACGTGCACAGGTCACCAGCTACGGACTGAGTACGTGGTAGGTGGCTTGTCATAGGCTAAAAGCTCGACACGAGTCCTGTCGTGATCTAGACTCATGACACGTGGTCTGTCGTGGTATTTTCGTATGATAAGAGTGTCATTTTTATCATTTCGTCCGTACGATATGTCTAGTTTTTGCTATTTTGTTTCAAAAATATACCATTTTAACTAGACTCCAAATTTATGCTACCGTGAAGCGTGGACAGGCGTCTTCTCATTGAGGCATGCTCATGTAGATATATTTGGAAAAAAAATAACCCTAAGGGTGTGTGCAATGTTGCAAAAAGGTTGAGGCCAAGAAATTTTTAGCTCCTCCAAACCCGGTGCTAGCCATTGCAAGGGGTGAGGCTACGTCAAGAAATCCTAGAGCTGGCTAACGGTGTGTGCAACAGTGGCAGACCTAAGATTAATTTTTTGGTGGGGTGGGACCAATAGTATTATCGTAAGTTTCCCTAATATGTGATACTGGTACAATAATACGAATACGGCAATACAATGTTTCTAAAAAAAGGTACTTAATACGCTGATATAGTGAGTATAAATGTTTGTAAAAATAGAGGAACCGATTGTAGTCCTGCCTCCTTAAGCATCAAACTAGCTTAACCAAAACCATATAGTACTCCTTTATCTAAACAAGAGATAAATTTATCATAATCAAACTAGCTTAACAAAAAACCAATATAGGAGTATCACGAGCAACTTGAATTTGCATATATAGGACTAGAGCAATAGCGGACTCTCCCTGTAAAGCAATGGTATTCCCTAGAAACTAACATGCTAACAGCAGTTTAACTCATGCGCAGCATCTAAATCTCAAAGCAGTCCTTAATTGGGTCAACTAAAACTACAAGAGTCATGATTATCAATTTAATAACACCAATTGACAAGAAAATTAACATCAACAACCATCGATACAGAAGGCTAACCATCCCAAAAGGCTTTGGGGCCTACCATAGGTGGGCCGACCCGACACTATTTGCCATTTTCGGCCTTGCATTGTACAAAACCCGAGAATCCAATGACTGCTACACCATTAATACCTGGCGTGACCCATTACTATACATAGAATCCGACCCGTCACTATTCCACTGAAACCGTTAGTTAATAGTTTGTGCCCCGGTACTGTTTGCACGAGTCTATTACTGTTCACCTCGGACCCAAAGGACATAATATACAATTTCAACCGCTTCGAGCCCATAAAACCTATTTTCAACTCAGTTTAACCTAACCAAGCACCAGTAAAGTCTAACTACCCACACCACCTCTCTCTGTGATCCTTTCCGAATTTCTTTAATTCATTTTGTTCCTATCTCGCTCATTGTTGAGGCTAGACTGATTTATTTGATATTCTTCGACGTTATAACCCGGTTTTGTTGATCAGGCTACAGAAGAAATTGATCAAAACACATAAGTAAATCCATTCAAAGACTGCAAATGAGGAGCCAAGTTGCATTCTTCGATCATGTTGAGCGCAAATTTCAACCATTTATTATTGTTACTTTCATTTACAGTATCTCTATGCAATTGCTTCTTTAAAGAAATAACACTTTAGAATGTCATAACGAGTAGTTAGTCCTCATCACCCCACATACAAACCCACCTATTCTATTGTAGGCTATATTCACTTTGACAGGTAAAATACAATATAATTCTACTTAATGGTTTACTCATTTAATTTCATGCCCAAAGTCCAAACTACAAATATAAAGTATGATCGATTTACTGTACTGGATAAGAAATTTATTATCCTATTGCGTATTCAAATACAAATTGACAAATATGAAGTGTCCTCTACCCTGAAACACGTTGTGAACACCGGCACAGCGATGAGCGCACTTCCATCCTAGTAGTCCTTTACAACTTAAGTTTAGCTAAGCAGCTTACTCAATTCCAGTAAACAAACAACTAAGCCACATGGTACTCAATCCAAATTTTCTTTTGCTCTTTCATTACCGCCATTCACTTGGCCTTTTTACATCTCGTGTTAAATAATCTTCCAGCGCGTAGCTTTATCGCCATTGCACCTTGTTGACAGCTCAAGACGAAGAAACATCCTGTACAAAATTGGTTGGCATCGTACCTGCTGAATTAGTCATGCATGCAGCTATCTCACACTTGTCAAATTGCATTTAACTTTCCCTCTCAAGAAAATAAATTAATTAATCCCCAACAGATACTACAAGTAGGTAAGAGAAGAAAGACTCCGGCCACCATGGCGCCGCAGCACTTCTTGGTCGTCGCGTTCCCCGCTCAAGGCCACATCAACCCGGCGCGCGCCCTGGCGGAGCGCCTCGCGCGGGCTACCGGCGCGCGGGTCACGCTGTCCACCGCCGTGTCCACGCACCGGCTCATGTTCCCCTCGCTTGCAGCCCCCGACGAGGAGGTCAACGACGGCGTCATCTCCTACGCCCCGTACTCCGACGGCTACGACCACGGCTTCAGCTTGTTCGCAGGCGGGGGCGACGAGGCGTGGAAGCATTTGGAGTCCTTCGGGCGCGTCGGCCGCGAGACCTTCTCGGCCATCCTGGACCGCCTCGCCGCGCGGGGCCGGCCCGTGACGTGCGTCGTGTACGCCATGCTGATGTGGTGGGCCGCCGAGGTCGCACGGGAGCGCGGCCTCCCCCGCGTGCTCTACTGGATCCAGCCGGCTACGATGCTGGCCGTGTACTACCACTACTTCCACGGGTACGAGCGGCTAGTCACGGAGCACGCCGCCGAGCCGGGGTTCCCGGTGGCCATGCCGGGCCTCCCGCCGATGGAGATCGGCGAACTCCCGAGCTTCTTCACCAACCTCACGGACAGAACGATCGCCGCGGCGTTCGAGGGTATCCAGAGGACGTTCCAGCAGCTGGACATCGAAAGAAACAGCGGCGGCAGTACTGCTGGAGGAAGGCCATGGTGCTCGTGAACACCGTCGAGGCATTGAAGCCGGTGCTCTCGCGAGTCTCGCCTCCATCCCTGAACTGGATGTCATCACCATCGGTCCGGCAGTCGTGTCACTCGTTGGCGGCGGAGACGGCGGCACGAGGAGTGCCACTGCCGCCGTACGGGATCTATACAAACACGACGAGAAGGATTGCGTGGAGTGGCTCGACACGAAGCCGGCGCGGTCGGTGGTGTACATTTCGTTCGGGAGCATGTCGGCTGTGAGCAAGCGGCAGAAGGAGGAGATGAAGCGAGGCCTCACCGCGAGCGGCCGGTCGTACCTGTGGGTGGTGCTGAAGGACAGCAGAGACGACGGGGTACCCGCGCACGACGACGAGCTCGCCGAGCAGGGCATGGTCGTGGAGTGGTGCGACCAGGTGCGGGTGCTTTCGCACCCGGCCGTCGGGTGCTTCGTGACACACTGCGGGTGGAACTCGACGCTGGAGAGCCTGGCATGTGGCACTCCGGTGATCGCCGTGCCGCAGTGGTCTGACCAGGACACAAACGCGCGCCTCGTTGTAGAGTGGGGCATCGGTATGCGCGCTAAGGTCGATGCCAATAGGGTTCTGGAAGGAGAAGAGCTCACCAGGTGCTTAGAGATGGTCATGGGGGACGCGGAGACCGGCGCTGCCATACGGACGAGCTCGGCGGCGTGGAAGGCAAAGGTGCAGGAGGCTATTGCGGTAGGCGGCCCGTCGGATCATAATTTGAAGACTTTCTTGGACCAAATTGCAAAATGATGCTTAAAATAGTCTATACTTAGACATTATCTCGTCTCTTGAAGGCTTACTGGACTGTGCGACAATTATTGCTCAATAATCAGTTGTTCGGAGTGACGATGTGTAATCTAGTTGTATGTTCTGCTGAAAAGTATCCCCTTGATTTCAAGTGGAAAATGCTCATTTTATCTTTGTTTTATGTAAACAAAAAAACACACACACACATCGGATCCATGTGTTTTGAGAATCTTTCGGCTTGACCCAAGTAATTACGTGGCTAGTTTAGCAAATACATGGAACTTACGTAACACAAATTAACATTGTCTGGAAGAAAAGAAGTCCGTCTATGAATTCACAAGCCGGCCTCATGGCAACACTATTACACTAACCTAATGATGCTACACAACCTTTCAAAAGGTAACGAGCCAAAAACTGCCCCATCCTGACGGTCCGTGGGCCCACACTTGTATACGATGTCATATTGTAGGTGTTAGATTTAAGGGCTCTTTTGGAATTTCTAAATTTTGATTTTGTAAATTCAGATAGGAAATAGAGGATAAGGATAGGAAATAGAGGATAAGGATGAGAGATAGGCTCCTGTTGGACCATTTTGTCGTAGAGAGGAGATAAAATCGTTACTTTCCAACGAAACATCTTTTGTAGACTTGTGCGCCACTTCGTGGACCTCTATTCTGTAATTTGTTGCCTCTCATCGTGGTGGAGAAGGACACTCTTAACTCCGAGAATAACGCTGATAGCGGTGTCGATAGGTTTTTTGTGACAGTCTCATCGACGTACCTTGTCTTGTCGTCTTAATAGCTTTGAGTGCTATTGGTACAGTGAATGCATTCAGCTTTTATATATGTATTGTAATTTTTTTGAAATAATATTATATTATTTTTTTAACAAAACTAAATAATCATTTTTTTATAAAACTAGGTTATTGTCACAATTTGAAATAGCAAAATTTTCCTATTGCAATTCCAAATGGCGACAATAGCGCAAGCAAGTAATAACAATGAGCGTAGAACAGATGAGAGAGAACCATGTCGCTAGTTAAAATGGCGACATGGACTTCTCGCCTATTTTATTATCGTCTACTTTCTACCACATATTTTGTGGGCAAATCACAATTATATTACAAAACATTCAAAGACAACGTCATCACATTTTTGTCGACAAATCACAATGATATTATAGAACATTCAATAGTGACGTCTCACATATTTTGTCGACAAATCACTGCGATATTACAAAACATTCAAAGACAACGTCATCACCTAGTTTTTTTTGTCAAATCAACATGATATTACAAAGTATTGAGCACCACATATTTCAACAAGATGAACATTTCCTGTGACCTCGACCTCAACATTCGCCATGTCGATTTGTCTCGAAGGAATTGGTCGGATGAGGTCCTCGCGGCGCCATCCGGACTGCCGATGTCTCCTTCATCCTGTGAATTTCTCGTAGGGCATTTCTTGAAGATGTGCCCAGACTCCCTGCAAATGGAGCACTTCTTCGTACGACGCCCTACTTCTGCTCGTCCATGTCATTCTTGATACGCTGTACTTTTTTCCGGCCAACCTTTCCCTTCAGTCTATCAATGTCCGTACTCCAGGTTTGTATCACCTCCTCCTTATTGAAATAATCAGAGAGGTACTGCCCAGGATGTTGCACCACTGTCGAACATACGGCCATGACACGTGAGCAGTGCCTATGCAGAAGAAGAGATTTGTTGCAAGTGCATACGCAACTAGCACGGCATAGCGTGAACTCGTGGGTAATCCTCTCGCGGTTCGTCCCGCGGTGTCCTTTATCCTTGCACATTATCTCGAAGCGAAGCTTCTTTGTGCCCATCTTGAATGCCCGGTGCATCTCACCCTTCTTGCTCTTCGCTTCTATGTACTTGGTGATCATGGCAGAGTATAGTACTTTGTCATTTTCCATGGCGAGCGACGCATTGTTGTTTCTGTCAACAATGTAATTTGTGGTACTACGAAGAATTGCCTCCACAATACCAACCAAAAGAAGGCACCCAGCATCGCGCATGACCAAATTGTACACCTTGGCTAGATTGGTTGTCATGACACCATATCGAGCACTACCCCTGTCATGTAGCGGCGACCACTTTCCCATAGGCTCATGCTCAATCCAGTCCGAGAAACATTTGATCTGTGCCCTCGTATTCCTTGCCACACTAGGACCATCTGTGGGTAGCTGTGGAAATACTTCGGGGGCCTGGTCAGCGCTTGTAGCGGCCTTTTTCGTTGCCTCCCTTTTGTGTGTCTAGGTCCGCTCATCCAAAATCTTCTAGATTGCGTCAAACTTTTGATGCTAGTTCTGGTTGCACGACCGCTTGAACAGGTTTTCATGTCCTTGTTGCAGAACAGCTTGTAGAAGTTTGCACCCAACTGCCTTATGCACCACGTGCTCTATAGATCTACCCATGGAAGTGGTTCGTTCTCTTCTTGTTGTAGCTGAGTTATTTCACCCAGCAGGCCCGCATGTCGATCATGTATGATGCATACGTTAGGACGACCCTGTACAATAGAAATCCTCGAATTCCTCAGGAACCACAACCAGCTATCTGTGTTCTCGCTTTCAACGAATGCGAATGCCACGGGAAGAACTTGATTGTTCCTATTCGTCCCTATTGCAGTTAGTATCTGGTCCTTGTACTTTTCAGTCAGGAATGTGCCATCTACGCACAAGATTGAACGTCAGTGCTGGAATGCATTGATACATGGACCAAAGGGGAATAATGCTCGCTTCAGTACTCTCTTATTGCCCCACTTCGGATGCGTGGAATCTTGAATGTAGACATGAGTGTCAGGATTCCTGTCTTGCATGACTCAGAGTTGGCGGGGGAAGTTGTGGTAGGAGTCCTCGAACATACCGAACCTTGATTTCAATACCTTCTGTTTTGTGTTCCATGCCTTGGCATAGCTGATTGTGTACTGGAACATTGCCTCAATCGCTCGAATGATGGATCATGGCTCAAAATCTAGATTATCCACGATCTCACCGTACATTATGTTCACGATGAAGCCTGATGACAGGTTCTTGTGGGACTGCACTAACTCAACGACGACACATGTGTGAGAGATCACTATAGAGCATTTCCAGTAGGTGTCCTATTTAGACTGAAATACGTGCACTCGCCAAGGGCATCCTTCTATGTCACACTTCACATCATAGCATCTTGGGTTAGACTTGATGACTATGTACGTCGCACCGACAAGGCCCAGAATTTGACCACCTCCTACACACACTTCACATCATAGCATCTTGGGTTAGACTTGACAACTATGAATGTACGTCACACCGACAAGGCCCAGAATTTGACCACCTCCTGCATGACCTCCTTGCGTTTGTACATAGGTCCTTGCCTGACATCGCTCTGGTCGTACTCCCCCAGCACACAGGAGCCTTCGTTAACGACGAGGTTGTCGAACTAGTATGTGTTCCACTCGGATGGAACTGCCTGCTATTCCATAATATCCTCATCATCGATCCTTCATCTCATGACAATGCCATGTAATCCTGGTCTGCGAGATCCATGCTTTGGACTAGGGTTTCTATCTCCCTACCCTTGTCAGTAAGCCCACTAGCTTGTCTGACTAAAGGAGTTCCTTCTACAGAGTCTTCATCGACATCATCAGCAACTTTGGGACCTTCGAACATTGTGTGCGCTGCGCTATGGCTGAAGTCCCTAACTTCTTATTCGGCATCACCACCCCTTCTTGTTCTGCCGCCGATGCAGGAGTGGGCTTAGCATATGCCTGGGCCAGAAGGACCAACTCCCATCGCTCCTCCCTTGCCCTGCGTACATATGACTGCCATGACCTTGTTCCCTTGAGCTGCACTAACTTCAAATATGTGCCCTGTGGTGCTCGGTTGATAAGCCAACTTAATCTTAGATCGTAAACAGCATGGTCCCAATCGAATATGTGGAACAATCACCGCGTCACAACACCCCATGTACCATGTTTTGGTCTTGTTAGGGTCACGATCGCTGATTGGAAATAACGCAAATCAATCCCCTCGAGACCCTCAAGAATAGTCCCCCGACCGTCGTAAATTTTGAAGTTGGAGGCGTTTGACATATCTGACGCACACTACTACAGAAAAGGCCTTTACAGACGGTTCGTAACGTCATCACGAGCGGTTCCGTGAGCCGTCCGAGTTTATGGGTCGAAATGCATTAGGTCATCACGAGCGGTTTTGAACCGCTCGTAATACATACTATCACGAGCGGTTTGTAGATGCAACTGCTCGCGATAGTCGATACTACCAGGCGATGCGTAGATGAAACCGCTCAGTGATAGTCGACTACCACGACGCCTCGTAGATGAAACCGTTTATGATATTGATTATTACAGACGATGCTCAGATGAAATCGCTCGTGATAGTCCACTATCACGAATGGTTTCATCTACTGCATCGTCGTAGGTAGTCGACTATCACAGACGGTTTCATCTATAGACCGTCTGTGGTAGTCTTTTGTATTGCTAAATCTATTTCTGTTTATTGGCTAGCCTCAGGAAATGCTAGCCATGCCCTCTGAAACAAGCACATCCAATTCTCATTCATTTCAGAAGCACATCAAAATTGCATTGTAATGACCCACCTCTAGGGCACCCGAGAGGTCCCCAAAGGACCTCTCGGCCATCCTGAGCCTCCCAGAGATCCAAAGAGACTTCCTGGAGGTCCAAGGGGACATGACCCGAGAGAGAGTCTTGGAGCCAGGGAGCACCCACGGCCTGTCACGACCAAGCCAGGGAAAAACAAGGAGGTCGTGGAGGTCCAAGACCACCCAGAACCTCACGTGTTCCCTCCCTGGAGCGGACATGAAGGTCCATGCTTGCGCCATGGTTCCCTGTGATGTACCTCCAAGGTGTTCACATATCCTTGCTCCACTATCTCTAAGTTGAGGTACTTCAATTCTTCATAAAGTGTTGGTTGTTGTTCTTGAACCAACAAATTCTTCGTAATAACCTCTTCGGCTTAAAGCATCTGCCACTATGTTGGCTTTGCCTGGGTGATAGTGTATTCCAAGGTCATAGTCTTTAATTAATTCTAACCATCTCCTTTGTCTCAAGTTAAGCTCTGGTTGTGTGAAAATGTATTTCAGGCTTTTATGGTCTGTGTATATCTCACAACGGTTGCCAATAAGATAGTGTCGCCAAATTTTTAAAGCATGCACAATGGCTGCCAATTCAAGATCATGCGTTGGGTAGTTCTCCTCATGAGGTCTCAACTGTCTAGAGGCATATGCCACTACCCTTCTATCTTGCATTAGCACACATCCCAGACCTTGATGGGATGCATCACAAAATACTTCAAAGTCTTTTTGGATGTCTGGGAGGATCAATACAGGAGCTGTGATAAGTTTTTCCTTCAATTTCAGAAAACTTTGTTCACAGGTTTCAGTCCATTCAAATTTCTTCTCCTTTTTCAAGAGCTGGGTGAGAGGTTTAGCAATTTTGGAGAAACCTTCAATAAATCTCCTGTAATAGCCAGCTAGACCAAGAAAGCTTCTTACCTCAGTCACTGTCTTAGGAGGTCTCCAGTCTAGGACAGCTTCAACCTTTGAGGGGTCTACAGCCACTCCTTTGGCTGAAATAATATGACCAAGGAAGGCTACTTGACTTAGCCAAAACTCACATTTACTAAACTTGGCATAGAGCTGCTGCTCTCTAAGTCTTCCCAACACCATTCTAAGGTGGTCTTCATGTTCTGCTTCACTTTTAGAATAGATGAGAATATCATCAATAAACACCACCACAAATTTGTCAAGGAAGTCCATGAATACTTTGTTCATCATGCTCATGAAATAAGTTGGGGCATTTGTCAATCCAAATAACATCACAGTGAACTCATATAGACCATACCTTGTGGTAAAAGCAGTTTTGGGGATGTCCTCTGGTCTTATTTTCAACTGATGATAACCAGACCTTAGGTCTATTTTGGAGAACACACTTGCCCCCTTTAGTTGGTCAAAGAGGTCATCTATCCTTGGCAAGGGATATTTGTTCTTAATGGTGACCTCATTGAGTGATCTATAATCTACACACATTCTCAAGCTCTCGTCCTTCTTTTTGACAAATAGCACAGTGCTCCCCATGGTGAAGAGCTTGGTCTAATAAATCCTTTCTCCTTCAGTTCTTGGATCTGCTTCTTTAATTCCACCAATTCATTTACAGCATCCCAGAAGGTCTCTTTGATATGGGTGCAGTCCGAGGACCAAGTCAATTAGAAAGGAGATGTCCCTATCGGGTGGCATACCGTGGAGCTCCTCGGGAACACATCCAAGTATTCACCGACCCTTGGGAGGTCTTCCAACTTCACCACTTCCTTTATAATTGGTTAGACAAGGTCCTAGCTTAAGGGAGGTCTTTGGCTTGAACTCCACTCTACTTCCTTGTTCATTGATAAGGGTTATGGACTTAGTGGCACAGTCAATTTGTCCTTTATTCTTAGCCAACCAATCCATTCCAAGGATTACATCCATCCTTGAGTTGGCAAGACTATGAGGTCTCTGCATGAAATAGAACTCCAGAGATCTCTAAGGTGAGATTTGGGCATAGGGTATTAGTCCTCATACCTATGCCCGGACATGTATTAGCATAGGGTAAACCAAAGGGACTATTGATAACCCACACTTCCCACAAATTTGCTTGAAACAAAAGAATGGGAAGCCCCGAGTCAAATAAAAGCTGAAGGTGATACAGAATTCACGAAACGCGTCGAGGACAACATCAGGTGCATCATGCGCCTCTTTAGCCGTGACATGTGTGACACGGCCTTTGACAACTTTAGTTGTCGGCTTCACACTTGAAGCACTACCTTGGGCCGACACCCCTTGATCGATCGGATCGAGCAGAGACTTGTTGCTTCTTTGGGCACTTATTAGCATAGTGCCCAATCTGGATCTAAAAAAAACAGTCACTCGGTAGAGGAGGTCATGGAGGGTTTCTTTGAAATTGACTCGAGAAGAGGTCCTATGATAACTTGATTTGCTTGTCTTGCCGCTCGACCCGATGCCCTTGAGGAGGAGGTCTGCGAGACTTGTCTTTGAGAGGTCAGGGGTGGGAGGTCCTAGACTTAGGGAATCCTCCAGGTTAAACCTCTGCAGACTTTCTTCCTCTTCGCCCTCCATCTTTTGGAGTTTGTCCTCCGCCGAATAGCCTTGCTCACAAGTTGTTGGAAGTCAAGATGTTCCTGGGAAACAAGGTGAACTGAAATATTATCATTCAACCCTTCCAAAAAGTGTTCTTGCTTGCTTTCATCGGTAGCAACATCCCCAGGAGTATATCTTGCTAATTGGTTAAACTTGTGCATATATTCATTGACAGTGCGACTGCCTTGCTTCAAGGTACGAAACTCTGTCCTCTTTAATGACATCATTCCAGGTGGGAGATGAGCACGATGAAAAGCTCGCTTGAACTCATCCCATGTGATGGCCTGAGGATCAGCATGAGATTGGCTAAAATTGTCCCACCACTCAGAGGCTGGCCCACTGAGCTGGTGTGAAGCAAAAAGCACCCTTTCATGGTCTGTACACTGCACCATGTCTAATTTTCGGCCCACTGCTCTTAACCAATCATCAGCTTCCATAGGTTCAGCACTGCTTGAAAATGTTGGAGGGCGTAGCCTCATAAATTCCGCAATGCTAGACCTTAGAAGAGGTGGAACTTGGGCTTGAGGTTGAGCTGCAGCAGTGGCTTGCAAAGACTGAGTGTTGGCCACGGACTGTGAGAGCAAGTTTATCAAATGAGCTTGATTTGCCATAATTTGAGTCCAAGTAGGGCCTTCAACTGGAGGTGGGGGTGGCTGTGAAGTCGGTTGTCCTTGCTCACCCTCAACCCCCCTATTCTGATTGGTCCACAAGGTTGGGTTCTCTGCCTCTTCCTCAGCTTGACGGTTGTGATGGCTTGAACTGCCACTGCCGTTTCTGGAGGTGGACATAGTGTCCAAGTACGAGGGCTGAGAAAAGAGAAGAGAAAGGCTAAGGAAACACTAGCCAAAACCATCCATTCAGAAAAGGAAACCCGATGCAAAGAAAACGGCAATAAGCAACTTTTCCAAAGTTCATAATAACCAAAATTCATTCTACACGTGTCTTACCATTTGGAGGGAGGTCCTAAGCACCAGTCTACACTAAAAGACCTCTAACAAAATGTTGCTAGGGTAAGGAGATCCAATTAATGTTGTAAACAGGTGAGTAGGAAGAAACAAGATAAGGTGAGGTTAAGGTAAGGAAAAGCACCAGAAGAAAGGTAAGAGTGAAAAGATGACCCAGGTAAGAAAGAACATTTTATTCTTCTTTTGTTATAAATTAGATTTTGAAATTCTACAACCATGCTACTAGGTTGCGTCCTACAGTCAGGATGCTCTGATACCACTTTTGTAACGACCCACCTCTAGGGCACCCGAGAGGTCCTCCAAGACCTTACGGAAAGTCCATCAGACCTCCCAGAGGTCCCCAGTGACCTCTCGGCCCATCCCAGAGCCTCCCAGAGATCCAGCAGACTTCACGGAGGTCCAGGGGGACATGACCCGAGAGAGAGTCTTGGAGCCAGGGAGCACCCACGGCCTGTCACGACCAAGTCAGGGAAAAACAAGGAGGTCGTGGAGGTCCAAGACCACCCAGAACCTCACGTGTTCCCTCCCTAGAGCGGACATGAAGGTCCGTGCTTGCGCCATGGTTCCCTGTGAAACCCGAGCTAGTCCCAAGGATCATGGCTAGCTCCTCACAGCACAATTACAACAGTGTGACATCCAGAACACACCTTTATTTAAACAAAATATTAACAAAGTTGTTTACAAGGTGGCCTTGGGCCCAACATAGATACATAAAAGCAAAAGAGGTAAAAGGTCCATCAACACGCCACAGGCAGCTGACTGGAGGGCACAACCTATTCGCTTTGATCTTCTTCACTGACAGTATCTTCTCCTGGCAAAGATTGTAATGAGCAAGAGTGAGCACAACAACCGTGCTCGCAAGTTACACCCGTGGGTTAGCAACATGACATGCATATATGGATAATCAAAGGATAGCATAATATGGTTATTTTGCACAAAGCCAATTTTCTTTCAAATACCATTACTAAGTTCCAAAGCAGGTCTTTAATAGCTAAAATTCATTTAGCAAAGCAGTTTTTCAGTTGAGTAGCATTCATCAATAAATTGGTGAAGGATACCCTCCTGACATTAGGCTCCCTGCCCAAACCCATGGGATGAAATCCCAAAAATAGATTTGATAAACCTTTCTGAAAACCCCAAATCCAACATCTAACTTGAAGTGGCCTTTGCCAGCACGTCCATGACCGTGGACACGGCTATTCGAATAGATTTATCTCTGCAGAGGTTGTACACTTTACCCACATGACATGATTTCTCTAGTTTATCCCAAGATCCGTCAATGCCACCTCTCACTACCAAAGGTAAGAGGTCTAGAGCTCATGACAAGGCCTTTACAATGCATTGCTCCACCACAGCTTTTCCTTGCTAAGGTTTCACCCCCTATGGACAACAATCCAATGAAGCCCCTCTTGCACCAAAGGGGAACAAGAGGGTCATAAAGGACCATCAGTCTTACAAGACCTCCCACACCTCCAATGGAGCAGCATATGATGGAGTTTTACAAATTATTCAGCCAAGTCCCACGCTCCATTCTAGAGACATGTGGTTGCACGATTGTGGCATAGCCCATTATAGGCTTGGCATTGGTCGCTCAAAGACCGGTCCTCACATGACTAGGGCGACTTCCACAAACCCAAGGGCATCGATCTACCATAAAGGCACGATCCCGTGCATGAACTTGCACCAACCAAGCCAACCAATTCGCCCGGTCCCAATCCATTTTCATTTTCCTTGCTTCCCAAAGAATATTTTCATCCTTCCATGACAACCCAATGTCATGGTAAAAACATTTTAAGCAATATTTGGTTATGTTGGTAAAGATTTCCCCAAATCAATATTTCGGTCTAAGCTTGACTAAGCACCAGTTTTTCAAATGGTTTTGGTTCACACTATTGCATGACCCAAGTTTGATCTAAAGGTGACAATGAGTTCACCCAAAGTCAACAAAGGGCCATATCAAGGAAGTAGGTATAACTATGAATTTAAAACAGCATTGAAATAAGCGGGTAAAGATAGGCATGCAATAAACTTTGAAATTGAACATAAATAGATTGAATTATTGGGTGCAATATGATCAAGAGTGCAACTTGCCTTGCTCACCATCCCGCGAATCCTCCTCTTCAAGACACTCGGACTCCTCGAGTCTTCACGATCTACACGTATGAAAAAGCAAATTCAAAGAAGGTTCAAATAAAGATCCAATTAAGAACAAGAAGAAACCAAAAGGACCCCAGAGGAAGTCCAACACGCAACCAACAGAGAGGTCTAAATTCCAGATTAGGTTCTTAGGGAGGAGGTCTAAACTCACCAGAGGAGGGTGGTCTTTAGCAAAAGACCCCAAAGGTGTAATGTAAACGATGAAGCAGGGAGGTCCTGAGGAACTGCCCTTGCGCAAAAGCCAGGGAGGGGGTCTTCTTACAAAGGCCACAGAAGTCCAAAAGAAATCCGTGAGAGGAGGTCCTGTGAAGGACACGACCATCACAATATAGTCGTAAAAACAAGAGTGGAGCAGATCACCCAAGGACTTACCAGGAAAAGAAGAAACAATGGATGGAGGGAAAGTCGGGAGCAAGAAGGCTTTCCCGGGAGCCACCGACGAGAGCGAGGATAATAGAGGGTGGAGAAAAGTGATGTGGTAGAATTTCTTAGTCTAATTGTAATCAAACGGTGAAGAAGACTAGAAATATCGTGTCAAGGATAAGTATAGAAATGGGTCAAAGGTAGGTAGTGGCAGGCGGTGTCACTACAATTCGGGCAAAAGGTACGAGGAAGGACAATGTATGTTGCTATGGGAAGGAACAAAGAAAATGTCGAGTACGGTTAAGTGACCCAATTCAAAGTAACTACCATCGATGTGGATGCATTTAATGTGACAAGACATGCATTAAATGCCCAAGATATTTTCGTATGGAGGAAATGAGAATGATTAAGACCGGACGGTGGGGCGATCAACTTAGAAACAATCGGGTCAAAGGGAGGTCTTGCCCATGCAGAGGAGGCCCTTGAGGAGGTCCAAGGCTAGGAGGTCCTGATATACACCAAGGAGGTCCGAACGCGGTCAGGATCAACAAAGGAGATCTTGACGGTTAGGATCTCATCAAAGGAGGTCTGGCGAGGAAGTCCAGGGCCAAGTTAAAAGGCCACAGAGAGGTCTTGGACAAGAGGTCCAAAGAATTACAACAAGGTCCTGCGGTTGAGATTAAGGGCAAGTTGAGGTCCCAGGCGGTTGGATCTCCAAGAGGAGGTCCAACGACCAAGATCAACGCGAAGGGGAGGTCCCCAGAGAGAAAAGATGCACGGGGAGGTCTGGGCCTTTAGATTCAAAATGAGGGGAGGTCCACGAAGGGACATAATGCATGGAAGGTCTGGACCCTTGGATTGGAAATGAGAGGAGGTCTGGACCGCCAGATCAAGTACAAGGGAGGTCCTAGGGGAGAAATTCACGACAGGTGGTCCGCAGGAGTTCACAAAGGTCCAGGTAACCCTAGGGAGGTCCTTTCGGCCAAGAAGGAATGTCAAGGGGGTTCATATGAACTCAGGAGGTCCGAAGGCATACAAGAAGTTCATTGGAACACAGGGAGGTCCCGACCCAAAGAGGTCTGGACATATGAATGTGCCCAGGCAACAAAGGGTTTAGACTTAAGAGAAGTCCGAATGTAAAAGAGGTCTCGATTCCAAAGAGCTTCGAACCAACAAAGAGGTCTAAAGTGTCCAAACTCATAAGGAAAGGCCCGGACGTAAGAATACGTCCAGGTGAGAAAAGGTTCAAGCCTCAAGGGAGGCCTACCCTCACGTGCCACTAGGGAGGTCTAGACCACAGAGGAGGTCTAAACCTGCACAACCAAAGAAGATATGCTAAATGGAGGTCTACTGGGCATAAGGAGGTCTCAGCAACTCAAACCTCTCCAACCGAACCAAACTTGTAATTCTCATTAAAATAAAATAGCTTTAATTTATTTTACACATTTTAAAAAGGATTTAGAAAATCAGAATGTTACAAACCTACCCCCCTTAAAGGAATCTCGACCCCGAGATTCAAATAGAATTAGCAAAGAGGTAGGGGTAGTTAGTCTTGAGGTCTTCTTCTTTTTCCCACGTGGCTTCACTTTCTGGATGATGGCTCCACTGTACCTTGTATGACTTGATAATTCTGCTCCTGGTAACTCGCTCGGCAACATCCAGAATCTTAATTGGTTGCTCCACATAGGTGAGGTCTTCCTGTAAGTCTATGTCCTCCACTAATGTGTGATCTTCAGGAAACCGCAAGCACTTCCTTAATTGTGATACATGAAAGATGTTGTGCATCACGACAAGGACTCGAAGTTCCGGTTTATAAGCCACTTCGCCTTGTCTTGCTAAAATCTTATATGGTCCTACATATCTTGGAGCTAGCTTTCCTCTAATCCGAAATCTTCTAACTCCTCGAATTGGTGTTACTCTGAGGTAGACAAAGTCACCAACCTCAAAGGATAGATCTCTGCGTCGAGTGTCAGCATAGCTCTTTTGTCGGGACTGGGCCACTCTCAGTCGCTCCTTTATCAATTTGACCTTGCTTTCGGCATCTTTGATCAGGTCCGGCCCATAGAGTTGATGCTCTCCAACTTCATCCCAGAGAAGAGGTGTTCTACAAGGTCTACCATACAAAGCTTCAAATGGGGACATTTGTAGGCTAGCTTGATAGCTATTATTATAGGAGAATTTGGTATAGGGTAAGTTCTTATCCCAGCTTCTCCCAAAATCCAGGGCACATGCCCTGAGCATGTCTTCCAAGATTTGGTTTACTCTCTCGGTTTGCCCATCCGTTTGAGGATGATAAGCTGTACTAAAGTTGAGTTTAGTACCTAAGGCTTCATGCAAGCTTTGCCAAAACCTTGAGGTAAACTGAGATCCTCTATCTGACACTATTCTTTTGGGCACTCTATGTAGACAAACAATTCTGGCCATGTACAAATCTGCCAAGACATTACTAGCATAGGTGGTCTTGACTGGTATGAAATGTGCTACTTTAGTTAACCTATCAACCACCACCCATATGGAGTCATACCCAGACTGGGTCCTAGGCAATCCAGTAATAAAATCCATGCCCACTTGTTCCCATTTCCATTCAGGTATTGGCAAGGGTTGTAACAAACCGGCTGGTTTTTGGTGTAGGGCTTTAACTCTCATACACACATCACATTGGGCTACATACTTAGCCACATCTTGCTTCATGTTGGTCCACCAGTACCTCTCCTTAAGATCTTGGTACATTTTGGTGCTGCCTGGGTGGATAGAATATGGTGATCCGTGTGCTTCCACCAAAATGAGCTGCTTAATCTCTTGGTTGTTTGGCACACAAACTCGGCTACCAAACCATACCACTCCTTGTTCATCCTCAGAGAAACCTGGGGCTTTACCCCTTCTCATATTTTTCCTAATTTCTTGAATGTCTTTATCTCCTTCTTGTTGTTCCTTAATCTGATCCAGAACAGTTCGATGTACCTCCAAGGTGTTCACATATCCTTGCTCCACTATCTCTAAGTTGAGGTACTTCAATTCTTCATAAAGTGTTGGTTGTTGTTCTTGAACCAACAAATTCTTTCGCAATAACCTCTTCGCTTAAAGCATACGCCACTATGTTGGCTTTGCACGGGTGATAGTGTATTCCAAGGTCATAGTCTTTAATTAATTCTAACCATCTCCTTTGTCTCAAGTTAAGCTCTGGTTGTGTGAAAATGTATTTCAGGCTTTTATGGTCTGTGTATATCTCACAACGGTTGCCAATAAGATAGTGTCGCCAAATTTTTAAAGCATGCACAATGGCTGCCAATTCAAGATCATGTGTTGGGTAGTTCTCCTCATGAGGTCTCAACTGTCTAGAGGTATATGCCACTACCCTTCTATCTTGCATTAGCACACATCCCAGACCTTGATGGGATGCATCACAAAATACTTCAAAGTCTTTTTGGATGTCTGGGAGGATCAATACAGGAGCTGTGATAAGTTTTTCCTTCAATTTCAGAAAACTTTGTTCACAGGTTTCAGTCCATTCAAATTTCTTCTCCTTTTTCAAGAGCTGGGTGAGAGGTTTAGCAATTTTGGAGAAACCTTCAATAAATCTCCTGTAATAGCCAGCTAGACCAAGAAAGCTTCTTACCTCAGTCACTGTCTTAGGAGGTCTCCAGTCTAGGACAGCTTCAACCTTTGAGGGGTCTACAGCCACTCCTTTGGCCGAAATAATATGACCAAGGAAGGCTACTTGACTTAGCCAAAACTCACATTTACTAAACTTGGCATAGAGCTGCTGCTCTCTAAGTCTTCTGAACACCATTCTAATGTGGTCTTCATGTTCTGCTTCACTTTTAGAATAGATGAGAATATCATCAATAAACACCACCACAAATTTGTCAAGGAAGTCCATGAATACTTTGTTCATCATGCTCATGAAATAAGCTGGGGGCATTTGTCAATCCAAATGACATCACAGTGAACTCATATAGACCATACCTTGTGGTAAAAGCAGTTTTGGGGATGTCCTCTGGTCTTATTTTCAACTGATGATAACCAGACCTTAGGTCTATTTTGGAGAACACACTTGCCCCCTTTAGTTGGTCAAAGAGGTCATCTATCCTTGGCAAGGGATATTTGTTCTTAATGGTGACCTCATTGAGTGATCTATAATCTACACACATTCTCAAGCTACTGTCCTTCTTTTTGACAAATAGCACAGGTGCTCCCCATGGTGAAGAGCTTGGTCTAATAAATCCTTTCTCCTTCAGTTCTTGGATCCGCTTCTTTAATTCCACCAATTCATTTACAGGCATCCTGTAAGGTCTCTTTGATATGGGTGCAGTCCCAGGGACCAAGTCAATTAGAAAGGAGATGTCCCTATCGGGTGGCATACCAGGGAGCTCCTCAGGGAACACATCCAAGTATTCACTGACCACTGGGAGGTCTTCCAACTTCACCACTTCCTTTATACTAGTTAGACAAGGTCCTGGCTTAAGGGAGGTCTTTGGCTTGAACTCCACTCTACTTCCTTGTTCATTGATAAGGGTTATGGACTTAGTGGCACAGTCAATTTGTCCTTTATTCTTAGCCAACCAATCCATTCCAAGGATTACATCCAGTCCTTGAGTTGGCAAGACTATGAGGTCTGCATGAAATAGAACTCCAGAGATCTCTAAGGTGAGATTTGGGCAGAGGGTATTAGTCCTCATACCTATGCCCGGGACATGTATTAGCATAGGGTAAACCAAAGGGACTATTGATAACCCACACTTCCCCACAAATTTGCTTGAAACAAAAAGAATGGGAAGCCCCCGAGTCAAATAAAACTGAAGCTGGTACAGAATGCACAGGAAACGTACCGAGGACAACATCGGGTGCATCATGCGCCTCTTTAGCCGTGACATGTGTGACACGGCCTTTGACAACTTTAGTTGCTGGCTTCACACTTGAAGCACTACCTTGGGCCGACACCCCTTGATCAGATCGGACTGGAGCAGAGACTTGTTGCTTCTTTGGGCACTTATTAGCATAGTGCCCAATCTCGTTAAAAAAAGCAGTCACTCCAAACCGAGGAGGTCATGGAGGGTTTCTTTTGAAATTGACTCCCAGAAGAGGTCCTATGATAACTTGATTTGCTTGTGCGCTGCTCTGACCCCGATGCCCTTGAGGAGGAGGTCCGCGAGACTTGGCCGAGAGGTCAGGGACCTGGAGGTCCTAGACTTAGGGAATCCTCGTGGTTAAACCTCTCACAGCTTTCTTCCTCTTCGCCCTCCATCTTTTGGAGTTTGTCCTCCGCCGAATAGCCTTGCTCACAAGTTCTTCGGAAGTCAAGATGTTCCCGGGAAACAAGGTGAATCAAATATTATCATTCAACGCTTCCAAAAGTGTTCTTGCTTGCTTTCATCGGTAGCAACATCCCTAGGAGTATATCTTGCTAATTGGTTAAACTTGTGCATATATTCATTGACAAAGGCGATCGCTTTGCTTCAAGGTACTGAAACTCGTCCTCTTTAATGACATCATTCCGGTGGGAGATGAGCACGATGAAAAGCTCGCTTGAACTCATCCCATGTGATGGCCTCGAGGATTAGCATGAGATTGGCTAAATTGTCCCACCACTCGTAGGCCGCCCACCGAAATGGGTGTGAAGCAAAAAGCACCCTTTCATGGTCTGTACACTGCACCATGTCCAATTTTCGGCCCACTGCTCTTAACCAATCATCAGCTTCCATAGGTTCAGCACTGCTTGAAAATGTTGGAGGGCGTAGCCTCATAAATTCCGCAATGCTAGACCTTGGAAGAGGTGGAACTTGGGCTTGAGGTTGAGCTGCAGCAGTGGCTTGCAAAGACTGAGTGTTGGCCACGGACTGTGAGAGCAAGTTTATCAAATGAGCTTGATTTGCCATAATTTGAGTCCAAGTAGGGCCTTCAACTGGAGGTGGGGGTGGCTGTGAAGTCGGTTGTCCTTGCTCACCCTCAACCCCCCTATTCTGATTGGTCCACAAGGCTGGGTTCTCTGCCTCTTCCTCAGCTTGACGGTTGTGATGGCTTGAACTGCCACTGCCGTTTCTGGAGGTGGCCATAGTGTCCAAGTACCAGGGCTGAGAAAAGAGAAGAGAAAGGCTAAGGAAACACTAGCCAAAACTATCCATTCAGAAAAGGAAACCCGATGCAAAGAAAACGGCAATAAGCAACTTTTCCAAAGTTCATAATAACCAAAATTCATTCTACACGTGTCTTACCATTTGGAGGAGGTCCTAAGCACCGCCTACACTAAAAGACCTCTAACAAAATGTTGCTAGGGTAAGGAGATCCAATTAATGTTGTAAACAGTGAGTAGGAAGAAACAAGATAAGGTGAGGTTAAGGTAAGGAAAAGCACCGTAAGAAAGGTAAGAGTGAAAAGATGACCTGTAAGAAAGAACATTTTATTCTTCTTTTGTTATAAATTAGATTTTGAAATTCTACAACCATGCTACTAGGTTAGATCCTCTGATCAGATGCTCGATACCACTTTTGTAACGACCCACCTCTAGGGCACCCGAGAGGTCCTCCAAGACCTTCTGGAAAGTCCATCAGACCTCCCAGAGGTCCCTCAGTGACCTCTCGCCACCCATCCTGAGCCTCCCAGAGATCCAGCAGACTTCCCGGAGGTCCAGGGACATGACCCGAGAGAGAGTCTTGGAGCCAGGAGCACCCACGGCTGTCACGACCAAGTCAGGAAAAACAAGGAGGTCGTGGAGGTCCAAGACCACCTGTAACCTCACGTGTTCCCTCCCTGGAGCGGACATGAAGGTCCGTGCTTGCGCCATGGTTCCCTGTGAAACCCGAGCTAGTCCCAAGGATCATGGCTAGCTCATCACAGCACAATTACAATAGTGTGACATCCAGAACACACCTTTATTTAAACAAAATATTAACAAAGTTGTTTACAAGGTGGCCTTGGGCCCAACATAGATACATAAAAGCAAAAGAGGCAAAAGGTCCATCAACACGCCACAGGCAGCTGACTGGAGGGCACAACCTATTCGCTTTGATCTTCTTCACTGACAGTATCTTCTCCTGGCAAAGATTGTAATGAGCAAGAGTGAGCACAACAACCGTGCTCGCAAGTTACACCCGTGGGTTAGCAACATGACATGCATATATGGATAATCAAAGGATAGCATAATATGGTTATTTTGCACAAAGCCAATTTTCTTTCAAATACCATTACTAAGTTCCAAAGGTCTTTAATAGCTAAAATTCATTTAGCAAAGCAGTTTTTCAGTTGAGTAGCATTCATCAATAAATTGGTGAAGGATACCCTCCTGACATTAGGCTCCCTGCCCAAACCCATGAGATGAAATCCCAAAAATAGATTTGATAAACCTTTCTGAAAACCCCAAATCCAACATCTAACTTCAAGTGGCCTTTGCCAGCACGTCCATGACCGTGGACACGGCTATTCGAATAGATTTATCTCTGCAGAGGTTGTACACTTTACCCACATGACATGATTTCTCTAGTTTATCCGGCATCCGTCAATGCCACCTCTCACTACCAAAGGTAAGAGGTCTAGAGCTCATGACAAGGCCTTTACAATGCATTGTTCCACCACAGCTTTTCCTTGCTAAGGTTTCACCCCCCCTATGGACAACAATCCAATGAAGCCCCTCTTGCACCAATGGGAGCGAGAGGGTCATAAAGGACCATCGGTCTTACAAGACCTCCCACACCTCCAATGGAGCAAAGATATGATGGAGTTTTGCAAATTACTCACCAGTCCCACGCCCCATTCTAGAGACATGTGGTTGCACGATTGTGGCATAGCCCATTATAGGCTTGGCATTGGTCGCCAAAGACCGGTCCTCACATGACTAGGGCGACTTCCACAAACCCAAGGGCATCGATCTACCATAAAGGCACGATCCGTGCATGAACTTGCACCAACCAAGCCAACCAATTCGCCCCATCCCAATCCATTTTCATTTTCCTTGCTTCCCCAAAGAACATTTTCATCCTTCCATGACAACCCAATATCATGGTAAAAACATTTTAAGCAATATTTGGTTATGTTGGTAAAGATTTCCCCAAATCAATATTTTTGGTCTAAGCTTGACTAAGCACCGTTTTTCAAATGGTTTTGGTTCACACTATTGCATGACCCAAGTTTGATCTAAAGGTGACAATGAGTTGGTCCAAAGTCAACAAATGGCCATATCAAGGAAGTAGGTATAACTATGAATTTAAAACAGGCATTGAAATAACTGGGTAAAGATAGGCATGCAGTAAACTTTGAAATTGAACATAAATAGATTGAATTATTGGGTGCAATATGATCAAGAGTGCAACTTGCCTTGCTCACTGTCCTGCGAATCCTCCTCTTCAGTACACTCAGACTCCCTAGAGTCTTCACGATCTACACGTATGAAAAAGCAAATTCAAAGAAGGTTCAAATAAAGATCCAATTAAGAACAGTAAGAAAACCAAAAGGACCCCAGAGAAAGTCCAACACGCAACCAACAGGAGAGGTCTAAATTCCAGATTAGGTTCTTAGGGAGGAGGTCTAAACTCACCAGAGGAGGGTGGTCTTTAGCAAAAGACCCCAAAGATGTGATGTAAACGATGAAGCAGGGAGGTCCTAAGGAACAGCCCTTGCGCAAAAGCCAGGGAGGGGGTCTTCTTACAAAGGCCACAGAAGTCCAAAAGAAATCCACGAGAGGAGGTCCTGTGAAGGACACGACCATCACAATATAGTGGTAAAAACAAGAGTGGAGCAGATCACCCAAGGATTTACCAGGAAAAGAAGAAACAATGGATGGAGGGAAAGTCGGAGCGACAAGGCTTTCCACGGGAGCCACCGATCGAGAGCCAGGATAATAGAGGGTGGAGAAAAGTGATGTGGTAGAATTTCTTAGTCTAATTGTAATCAAACGGTGAAGAAGACTAGAAATATACGTGTCAAGGATAAGTATAGAAATGGGTCAAAGGTAGGTAGTGGCAGGGCAGGTGTCACTACAATTCTGGGCAAAAGGTACGAGGAAGGACAATGTATGTTGCTATGGGAAGGAACAAAGAAAAATGTCAGGGTACGGTTAAGTGACCCAATTCAAAGTAACTACCACGTATGTGGATGCATTTAATGTGACAAGACATGCATTAAATGCCCAAGATATTTTCGTGGCGGAGGAAATGAGAATGATTAAGACTGGCAGGTGGGGCCAGTCAATTTAGAAACAGTCGGGTCAAAAGGGGAGGTCTTGCCCCGCAGAGGAGGCCCTTGAGGAGGTCCGAAGGCTAGGAGGTCCTGATATACACCAAGGAGGTCCGAACGCGGTCAGGATCAACAAAGGAGATCCTGACGGTTAGGATCTCATCAAAGGAGGTCTGGCGAGGAAGTCCAGGGCCAAGTTAAAAGGCCACGGAGAGGTCTTAGACAAGAGGTCCAAAGAATTACAACAAGGTCCTGCGGTTGAGATTAAGGGCAAGTTGAGGTCCGGGCGGTTGGATCTCCAAGAGGGAGGTCCAACAGCCAAGATCAACGCGAAGGGGGAGGTCCCCAGAGAGAAAAGATGCACGGGGAGGTCTGGGCCTTTAGATTCAAAATGAGGGGAGGTCCACGAAGGGACATAATGCATGGAAGGTCTGGACCCTTGGATTGGAAATGAGAGGAGGTCTGGACCGCCAGATCAAGTCCAAGGAGGTCCTAGGGAGAAATTCACGATGTGTGGTCCACAGGAGTTCACAAAGGTCCAGGCAACCCTAGGGAGGTCCTTTCGGCCAAGAAGGAATGTCAAGGGGGTTCATATGAACTCAGGAGGTCCGAAGGCATACAAGAAGTTCACTGGAACACAGGGAGGTCCCGACCCAAAGAGGTCTCGACATATGAATGTGCCCAGCAACAAAGGGTTTAGACTTAAGGAAGTCTCGAATGTAAAAGAGGTCTCGATTCCAAAGAGCTTCAACCAACAAAGAGGTCTAAAGTGTCCAAACTCGGAAGGAAGGCAGGACGTAAGAATACGTCCAGGTGAGAAAAGGTTCAAGCCTCAAGGGAGGCCTACCCTCACGTGCCACTAGGGAGGTCTAGACCACAGAGGAGGTCTAAACCTGCACAACCAAAGAAGATATGCTAAAGGGAGGTCTACTGGGCATACCAAAAGGAGGTCTCAGCAACTCAAACCTCTCCAACTGAACCAAACTTGTAATTCTCATTAAAATAAAATAGCTTTAATTTATTTTACACATTTTAAAAAGGATTTAGAAAATCAGAATGTTACATGCATTCATTTCAGAAACAAGCACATCCAATTCACAAATCAATTAACTAAAATTAATCATTAATGTACATTAATTTACACACATGTACCATTATGTTCAATCTATCCCAATCAAGTTCAATCTGCTACCTTTGTGGAAACTCCCATTTGGATTTATGACACGTCTGCATTAGGGAATGACGCAAGGTGTGATCGAATTTTATGAGCTCGCTCTGCTCCAACGCAGATTTCAATGATGGTCGCAACTTTGTCGATATGAAGGTTAAATTCGGGCTTATATAAATTGGTAAGTATATATGAAATAATTGTTGAAAGATTGACAAACCCGAGGATCATTGGTGATCGCGAACCGATGAGTAGTTGCATGTTGTGGCAAACATAGTATCCACAGACGCTATGCGGCGGTATTTGCTAGTGGCAATCGCAAAAATAGAATTGGTTAGTTCGAGAGGCATTGCTACGAAGTGTTATATAGGATTAATGTGTACTAGCTAGCAAGTACCGGGAATTTTTGATCATGTCCCAGCGTCCTTCCCTTGATATTCCATCCTCTAGCATGTAACACGTCGAACACCCTATGTGACTCCAAGAAGTTAGCCTTAGCCATTGCAAAGGAAGGAAAGACTACAATAGAGTTTCTATGGAGGAAATGTGTTTACCTGATGATTAAATTCCGGATAGTTGTGAAGTTGTGAGTGGCCCTCTGTAGGGAATCTAAGTATATTACGATTTCGTTTTGGTATAATTACAATTAGAATCCAATGGTACCTACGGGTATGTCAAGATGGTCATTAAACCTAAGTTCGTGTTGCTTATAAAGTACAAATCAACAAGTATAGCCAGAGTGCAACACTACTTACTTCGGTTGTAGGGCAAAAGTATGAATTCCTTGTTGCGGTGAGCCATGAAAAATCTATAACGTAATTCTCGGCGAATATTGCATTCGCCGTGATGCTTTTTCGGAGACAATGTGTGGTCGAGGAAACCTACCGGTGATTTCCTTCTTTCGCTTCACAGATCATGTATCTATTATACAAAAGCTAGGAGTTATATATAACATTTATCGATATTACACTAACATTGACCGTGATTGTACACACTTACGAGTTGTCCAAAGATCGTATGAGTGAGACGCCGAGCTCGCCGAGGTTGAAGAGACGAACAAGTTGTCGAAGGTCACCGTGAAGACAGCGTCTTGATACACGTGGTTAAAATGATCCTCCTTGAACTTGACGGTGACACCCGAGCGTCGTTGATCAACCGCTTGTTGGACTGCTCCATGTACCATGTATGCAATTCCGTGCAATCCAAATCCTAGGGTAGGGTCGTCTAACTTCTCGAGCAACGGCTCGCCTAGCTTGTATTTCGGGCCAACGGCAAGAAGGGGATATCGAGAGAGGTCTCGATCGTCTTCGATTTTCCCTTGCCCTTTCTTTGCCTCGCTTTGTATAGGTCGACTTCACAAGAGTCGGTGAGCACGAGGTGTAGATGCATGTGATGTAGCGGCCCTTGCCGTGTTAGTGCAGTAACCGGTGCGCAGCCAGTCCGTGGACTTGATGCCGTTGCAGAGACATTCCCATGAAGTTGACACCGAGCAGTAGCTCGTGCAGATGTCCTCCTTGGGCCATGGATGAATGTTCCAACGGCTTGCCCTAGAGTCATGTCCTCATCGCTTGGGGAATTTTCAGTGGGACGGCCTCGAAATTGGCACAAACACCATCCACATTCACTTTTTATAAACCCGGCGCTAGATTTGCACGTGCACCAAAGCTCCGATCTGGGATGGATACACCGCCCCAAGCAAAGATCTAGGGCAACAGAGACATATCTCACTTGGAGCTTGCACTTCGTAGCCACCTACGTACATAACGATACAAAATTAGCTACTCCAACAGGCCTATCAATGGATTGAGCATTTCAGAGATAATAATTATTACCTGGATGTCATCGACGGAAAATATGTCATCACCTATTGTGGTAGGGTTAGGGTTGGGACTTGACTACTCGGATGTTTGGGGGGGCTGGCTAGCGGTATAGTAGGGGCAGGGGCTTCCAACTAACTTGGCATTTGCAATCCCCTAATCCTTTCCTCAATGGTCTCTATCTGCTTTTGCTCGGACGCACGAATCCTTTCCTCAAAGGATTGAGTGACCTCTTGTGTGACTTTTTCAGTGACCTCCGCTCTGATTTTTTCAGTGAGCTCATCTCTGAGGGATGCACGAAGATCCTCTCGTAGCTTTGCATCGTGCTCGGCTTTGGCTCTCTTCCTACTCCGGTACGATCCAGAGTCCGCTTGGAACCATTGTTCCCATGTAACAAAAACACCAGCGTCTCTCGTGCGACCCAGATGCTCACTGTTTCCTAGGGCCGCAGAGAGTATATCTTTCTCCCTATCTCCGCTCGAATGAGCCTTGGGAATATTGTGCACTCGGCGTTATCGCAATATAGCCCGACATGTCATTTCACTTCCTATGAAGTTATGGAGTAATTACAAACTAGGTAGTTCGATATCTTACGGCGTTGGGATACTTCACGGTCTTCGGGTTTGGAAAGTACACTTCCCGAGACCTAATACATAACCTCGCAAATAACCACCGTCGGTAGCAAGACATCGCTGATCTCGAAATAGCAGGAGAGATTCAAACCGCTTTTCATTGTTCTGATCCCTCCATATCGAGGCTTTACCCGCATACCCGGCCGTGCCGAGTGCGTGGGGTGCTTGTTTTTACCGAGGGCCGTGTGCCGCCGACTTTCACTCTTAAATTCATCTGTCATCTTCTTCGCCACAAACTCGCCCAGACTCTTCCAAGAATAGATACTTGTGGAAGGGCGGCAGATCCTTCTCCACGTAGTTCTTGACAAGCGTCCTCTTGAAGTTCTTCCACGCTTTGCACGCTCAGAGCAACGCGTGTCGTCAGACGGAGTCCGTGAGTTCTAGGGATCTCGAACGATGCGAGAATTTCCGCCAAAGACAGTTTTCGATGGTTGGGCACCACCTTCCACGAATCGTAGGTGATCTTGACCCGCCTCGTGCAACTATTCGACCATTCTCCGGAATGCGACGCCTTTCGGCGAGGATTGATAGGGTCCCTGCATCGATCGACCTCGTGATGGTAAATCAGCCCATGGGCCTTTTCGATATTCCTCTTCTTCTACCGCGGTTGGATATTGTTCGAGAGGATGGTGCATCATCGAGACATGAGGCGGCGATGACTCGTAATGAGCGGAAGACATCTTCACAAGAAATAGAACATCATGTGAACAAATGAAATCAAGATAAAGCTAAGATTTAACATTTTGATATTGCTATCGATGTAGAGTAAGCATTCCAATTAGAGCTCAAGTACAAACCCGATTATCAAAACAATTTCAAGACAAGACTATTATCATCACAGAGCATTCATCTCAAGCCCACCACACCACATTGCAATGTATTCCAAAGAGCGTGATCAAAACAAATACCATATGAATAATCGACTAGAACAAATACAAATTCCTAAAACAAGTACAATTATCATGAAGGACCATGACAGATTATTGATAGAAATAGTTAGGGAAAGGGCGTGGGGTCGATCGGTAACTTCGGCATTAGTTACCTTTGGGCGTCGAGGAGAAGGACGAGCAGGAGCAAGACGAGCAAGCAGGGCGGCGTCGAAGGGGAGGCGCCACTGCTCGGGAGGGGAGGAGGCGGCGGCTCAGGCAGGAGGCGCGGTGGGCTCGGGGAGGCCGCCGGGCTCAGGAGGAGGCTCAGCGGGCTCGGGAGGCGACCGGGTGGAGGAGGAGGCGGCCGACGGGATTGGGGAGGAGTCGCGCCGGCTCGAGGAGGGCGTCGAGGACGGTGGCAACGGGCTCGGGGAGGAGGAGCGAGAGGAGTTGAGAAACTTAATCGCTTGAGAGTGGTGGGCGCGGCAAACCCTAGCTAGAGTCCGAATGTAAATAGGGATGGACATCACAGACGGTTCTAAATTAGAACTGCTCAGGATACATATTATCATCTGCACGGTTCTAACTTAGAACCGCTCAGTGATATGTGATGTATCATGATGGTTTTAATAAACAACCGCTCGTGATATGATGATATCCTGAGCGGTTCTCACTTAGAACCGCTCAGTGATATGTGATGTATCATGAGCGGTGTTAATAAATAACCGTTTATGATATACATGTATCACAAACGGTTTTAATAAACAACCGCTCATGATATATATGTGAGACGGTTTGTAGTTCAAACCGCTCGTGATATTATTTTGTATTGGTTAATATCTAGATCGATTCATTTATTGGCTAGCCTCAGAAATGCTAGCCATGCCCTCTCAAACAAGCGTAAAAGACAACAAGTACATGTATATACATCCAATTCACATTCATTTGAGAAACAATCACATCCATTTCACAAGACAAATCAATTAATTAACTCAAATGAACTAAAATTAACCATTCATCGTAACGTATATATACATATACACACATTGTTCAATAAATCTTTAAAAATTAGCCCTTCATGATGATCGACGCAGTATGTAGCTAGTTTCGTCATGTTCTTCTTCCTCGACCCTTATGCCGCTTCGAAAGGAGGCAACTCGTCAAATTGATTGTATTCTTCCTCGCCCACTACATTCTCAACTCCGACAATCCTCCTTTTTCCATGAAGAACTACGTGGCGCTTCTTATTTGCCGGTCGGTAACATAGAAGACTTGAACAACTTGGTTAGCCAAGACGAATGGTTCGTCTTTGTATCCGACACGCTCGAGGTCCACGGCGATGACGCCGCATTTGTCGACCTTCACCGTGGGAGATGGACCCAACGGCACCGAAATAGGGGATCTTGAAAAGCACGAGTCGAGCTCCCATATCTCCTCTATTTGCCCATAGTAAGAGCTCCTCAGCCCATCGGTATTGAATGCATCTATGCGGATACCGCTGCTCGTTAGTGCTTTTTATATCCCGAGCTGCAGATAGAATGTGTACCCATTTATGTCGTATCCTCGCCATGTTACAAGCAGTAAATGTTGGCCCTTTTGCCAACCATGTCAAGATATCACTTGACGAGCTCCTAGCAAGTCGCTCCTTCAACCATTGGTTGAACCGTCATTGTGTTGTCTCGTGATCCAAACATCCGCCGCACCGGATTACATTGTCAAGCACGCCCTTGTGTTGGTCGATATACGGGACACTTCACCATGTGTTGCAAGACCGTGAAATGGGCTTGAGCATACGATCCATATTTGGAGTGATTGCTTTCCTTCCGATGGTCCCGATACCCTTGAGCCTCCCTCATGGCGAGATCGAGGCACACCTATCGGTTCGACCGAGCCATGTAATCGAGGAGAACTCAATGACCTCTTCGGTTGCATAACCTTCGACGATCTCGCCCTCCGCCAAGATCGATTCCGTACATATGACTTGAGAATTCCATGAACCTCTCGAACGGGTACATGCTACGAGGAACACGGGCCCGCACATCTTTATCTCCTCACAATATGAACAATGAGATGGACCATGATATCGAAAAACGACGGAGGGAAATACATCTCACGATCACATAGAGTCGTCACCACCTCGCCCCGCAGAGCATCTAGTCCTTCGATCGATGACCTTTTGAGCAATTGTGTTAAAAAATAACGACCTCATGATTGTCTCTCGGACTTTGATCGGCAAAATACTTCTAATTGCAACAGGAGCATTTGTGTCATCAACACATGACAATCATGAGACTTCATGCCAATTAACTTCAAATCTTTTATCGAAACAAGTTTCTTCATGTTGGCGGAGTAACCGGACGGAACTTTCACGCCATGCAAGCACCGGCACAGTTCGGTTCTCTCGGCCTTGGACAGAGTGTAACAAGTAGGGGGAAGGTACATTCGTCCTTTATCGGTCCTTGTTGGTGCTAACTCAGGTCTGATGTCCAGATCAATCAAGTCAAGCCATGCGTTGACACCATCCTTTGTTTTGTCACGAATGTTCAGTAAGAGACCAATCAAGCTGTCACATACATTCTTCTCTCGTGCATGACGCCGATGCAAATGGCGAACTTCTAGGTGCTCCCAATAAGGTAAGTCCCAAAATATTGATCTCTTCTTCCACATGTTCTTCTTACTTGTCCTCGATTTACATCCCTTTCCAAGCACAACATCTAAATCCTTAACCATATCATAGACCTCTTTTACGCTTAAATGCCTTGGAGCCGAACTGTCATCCTTCTCTCCGTCGAATTGTTTCTTCATCTGCGGTATGGGTGAGCCCTCCAAGGAACCTACGATAACGCATGTACACGGTTTTATGCGTGAGTGATTCAGCCACACACTCTCGGTATCATCTAAGCAAAGGAGTATGTGCTTTGGCCCCTTTTGTACTCGCCCGACAGATTAGCAAGGGCGGGATAATCATTTATGGTGCGTAACAACAAGGAACGTAAAGTGAAGTTCTCTCGTTTGTACGCATCCCATACCTGCACCCTTCAATCCACAAGATTTTTAGATCTTCCATCAATGGTGCTAGGTACACATCAATATCATTCCCTGTGTTGCTTCGCCCTTGGATAAGTATCGATAACAAAATATACTTCCGCCTCATACACAACCAAGGAGGAAGGTTGTAGATACAGAGCGCCAGGGCCAAGTGCTATGTCACGCTCATGTTACCGAAAGGATTCATTCCATCATACTCAATCCAAACCTTATATTCCTCGGTTCCGCACCAAGTCCGCAAACCTCCTATCGATGTTTCTCCACCGCGTAATCAGCAGGTGTCTTAACTTTCCGTTATTCTTACGCCCTCTCGAGTGCCAATCGTTAGCTTTTGCATTCTTTGGGTTCGCAAAAACCGCTTCAAACGGGAATTACAGAAGATACCACGCCACCTTAGCGAAGGTCCTTTCTTCACCTCGATTCCTCGTCGTCATCCGATTGCTTTACGCTTGTATCGGGATCGTTGCACACGGACATACATGCATGTTTGTATACTCGTTACGGTAGAGGATACAATCGTTCGGACATGCATGTATTCTTTCTACTTCCATTCCCAATGGACAAAGAACCTTTTGGCTTTGTAGGTGGTTTTGGGCAACTCGCTTCTCAGGAAGCATGTTCGCTAAGAGACCTAATGACTTCGTGAAACTCTTTGTCGGATCAACTGCTGCTTGCCTTCAATTTCAGCAGTTTAAGCACGGATGACAACCTTGTGTATTCCGACTTGCGCACGGGAACAAAGGTTTCTCTCGAGTCCTTCATCACGCCCCTGAATTGAACATACTCCTCTCATCACGGTTCCTTCGCATCATGAAGTATTCGATCTAGATTGTCATCGTGCGACCTTATCCGAATCGGAACCACAATCGACATCATTCGCAAGATATCGTTGACTTCAGATAATATGCATATCATTGACTTCTGTATAATATGCTCTTCATCGTGGATGGTCCAACATGTATAACCCTTTTGAAACCCCTTGAATCAAGTGTGCTTCGATCTGCGCTCGGTTGTTAAACATCTTGATTCTCGCATCAATGCATGGACAAGACATATATTCCGCCCCTTATTCAACATATCCTCCTCGGCGGCTCTTGTAAAAGCAGACACGCCATTAATGTACTCTTCACTCACACGGTTCTCGGTGTACATCCGACTTCGGTCCATCACACGGTTCGTATTGAAAACCACGAAAATAAATAAAAGGGTGATGACTTTCAAAGCGTATTTTCCGAGGCTTAATTACGATTTTTTCATTTTTACATTTTTCCGGATTTTATTAACTTACATGTGGGTCCTACTTGTCGCTGACTCATTTTTATTTCATGATTTTATTTATAAAATCTATGGCGTCCCACATGTCATAGACTCGTTAGTTTATTAACTAAATGATTAAAAACAAGAGGGTTAATTTGAAGCTCAAACTGGGCTTAGGGGTGACATCGCATTGCTATATAGTCGTGGCTCGGCCCTAAGGTCTCGCCTGAGGCGAACCGACGGTGATGTCCCATGGAGGCGCCTGAAACTAACGATTTCAGCGTAAACGCCTGAAACTACTCAAATTAAAGGATGCTTATGCTTCAGTATCTCACCTCGATCACGAGGAAGGTGTTAATGAAAGTCGGGGAAGGTCCAAGGCGCAGCTGGGTCGTCGATCGGTGAACAGAGGCGACGGCGGCAAGCTCCTCGGCGACAATATATAGCTAAAATGGACCAGGCCGGCTCAGTGAGGTGAGGCGATGTACTCAAACCGGGCACGGAACGCCAGAGATGGAGATCAAGAAGACTATATCTGTTGGTCGGGGAGGCGGAGCTATATATACGTCTGTGATGAGTTAATTATCACGGACGGTTTTTAACAAAAACCGTCTGTGATATTGGGTAATATCACAGACGGTTCATGTTTGGAACCGTCTGTGAAGTATCACAGACGGTTCTAATTAAAACCGTCGTGATATTACCAAATATCACAGCGGTTTTAGTTAGAACCGCTCGTGATACTTCACGACGGTTCCAAACATGAACCGCTCGTGATATGACATCTTCCTGCACGGTTTTAGCGCGGAGAATAACATGCGGTGGGTAAACAAAACCGCTCGAGATTGTGTTTATCTGAGCGGTTTCGATGAACCGCCTCGTGATCAAAGGCCCAAGATAGCATTTCTGTAGTAGTGGCACTACACCGTAAACAAGATTTCAATGATTAGTCACATATCTGAAACTAAACTACCCACTGAAAAGAATTATGTACAATATGCAACACTACGTAACCGTACGTTTAAAACTATGTAATCCATACGGTTAAAAAAAACTACCTGAAAGGTGGACGACTGGACGGATAGCGCTTCGCTAGCTTCTCTCCTCCCCTCTTTCTCTTTTTTCTGAATAAAAGTGAGTTATTCTAGAATTTTGGGGTCTTTTATAGGGTAGATTGTGCTGCCATTTGGAATGGCGACAAGGACTTGCGGGATCTCTATCGCTATTTGAAATGACGGTTCTTCTAAATTTTAATATTAAAAAATTTTGGGATCTGAGGGATCCCTGTCACCATTTGAACTAGCGACAGGGTCCTGTCGCCAATTGGAGTGACGATAGGGCCCTGTTGCCATTTCAACTGGCGACAAGGACCTCTCTGCACTGTTCTAGGCTTTGTCACCATTCTCTAGGCTACTGTCGCCATTTGGAATGGTGATAGGACAATTTCGCCATTTCAAATAGAGACAGTAGCCTAGTTTTGTAAAAAAAAAATAGACTATTTATTTTTGTAAATTTCTTTTGAAATAATATTGTTTCAAAAAACATTCTTCAGCTTAGTGTGCCATACTAGTGATTTCATACCTACATATGATTTGAGTAGCACTAGTATAGTAACATCCCAAAAGTATTTGTTCATTTTTATTTATTTCAAAATGTGAACCTTTTAAAACTTTTTAATGCATTTTTTTGACGTTCGTTTTTCATAGATTTTATTAGAGACTTTTGTCGAGTTGTGAAATTTAAGAATCGAATTATGTAAATGCAAACCTAATTGAGAATTTAAAACAAATTGAAATTAAGTATAATAATTAAAAACAAATAACAAATTGGAAACTGAATTTCAAAGGAAAGGAAAAAACAGAAAAGTTAAAAACCCTTCCTAAAAACAAAAGCAATAAATTAATTCTCCAAAAAAACTAAAAGGTTATAAAATAGTGGGTTTAATTCCAATAAAAACTAGTTAAAGTCAGGATCCTCTCCAAAATATTTCATAATTTTTGGAGCTCGTTTGCAATATTCAAAATTTTCCTCAACTCTTAGCCTTTTAAAAAATACTAAAACATTTGCCTTTTCCCACCTATCTCTTGGGCCAAAAACCTCCACAACCCACTTCCTTTGCCCAGCCTGAGGCCACCACAGCCTGGGCATAGCCTGCCTCAATTTTCAGTACTCCCTCTCCCTGTCACTGACTAGCTGGACCCACCTATCAGGCGTCTTCCTCCATGCAGCATTATCCCGTTCGTCGCCATGGCCACACACCCGTGCCCTTCGTCCGCCCATGCCCTGCGTCATCTCTAGTAGCAAACCACTGTCGGCCTCTCCTGAGCTCCTTTGCCCTTCGCCCCAAACAACCCAAGCACTAAGTTCGCCTGTTCGCCCTCTCCCTTTCCGTCACCTCCCCTCTCCATTCCTGCCCTTCCCCAAGCTCAAGTTGAGCTTGGACTCAAGCTACCGCGCGCCAGCCATGGATGTCGGACCTGGGAGTAACACCCCCAAATCCTCTGTGTATTATGAACTAATCCCATGATCAGTAGCTTGTTCACATAGTAAAAAAATGTGGTAATATTCATAATTCGCACAACTTTATTAATAACTATCAGAGTTTATTACAAGAAAGACTTACGAGCCAACAATAAAGAACACAACGGAAGACGAAGAAGTAGTAGAGCCCAGCAAATCTGCCACAGGCAATTGACTAGGGTAGTGGCCTAGTCGTCGAGATCCACACCGGTGGTAAAGTCCTTCTCCTCTGAACAATATTTTATTAAGCAAGAGTGAGTACAAAAATGTACTCCATAAGTTACACCCCAATAACAGATTATAATGCATGCATGGGTAATCAAGGGAAGGCTTATGTGGTTGAATTTGCATAAAGCAGTGTTTTCTTTTTAAATATCTATACTAAGTTCCAAAGCAGTTATTCTATAATGAAAATCAGTTTTTGATTTGAAATTGTCAAGTTTTATAGTAGGATTACCTCCATAAATTTCTGGTGAAGGATACCATCCTATCACATGGCTAACTGCTCAATTTCCCAATTGGATAAACTATCCAAAAATCATTTGATAAAATATTTTGAAATAAAAACCAAAGTCTAACTTAGAGTGGTTTTGCTCAGCATGTCCATAACCGTGGACATAGCTATTCGAATAATTTAACACTCTGCAGAGGTTGTACAATTTTACCCACAAGAGATAATCGACTTATAATGTCCGTTTCACACACTTCCGTAGGTGTGCAATTAAGTGATCATCACAAGACCTTTATAATACGCCATCCCAAAGTAGTCATGCCCGCTAAGCCTTTCACTTCCTTTGGATTGAATCATCCGCCTGAAGCCCTCTCTTGCGCCAAGTGGGAATACTGTCTAACTGACACTTACACATCAACATAGCACAACTAACAATTGAACATTGCAAATTATTTAGCCAGGTCTGTCCCATTCCAGACTTGTGGTAGTATGCTAGAGCTTTCCAAGATGCGGCTCGAAGACCAGTCCTTCACTGACTTGGACGACTTTCATCAAAACTCTGGTCTCGATCATAGAAATGAATCGATCCCATGCATCGACTTGCACCATCAAACATCCATTTCGCCCAAGTCTAAACCAATTTTTTTTATCTTATTTCAAAATCATGTATAAACTTCCATGACACACCAATGTCATAGATACAATTTAAACAACATTTGATTTTTGGCTATAAATTCTCAAATCAAATATTTCAGGTCTAAGCATGACTAAGCGCATTTTTTTCCACAAAAGAATCTTGTCAATACTATTGTATTGACTAGAGTATTATCTAGGGCAACAAGGTGTAAGGGATTCGATGTCCAAGAATTGTCAACTCTAGGATCAGTAAGTCAACCTTCAATATTAGAATCATACTCTCCAAATCAATCTATTATGTCTGTTGATCCACCACATCATTGTTTACATTAGTCCACCAACAACTGTAGATCAACCAAACATTACTATTCAATTAACTCCACCAATTTCATCAATTCTCTATAATTCAACCAATGCACGTGAATTCCATTCATAACTTACTATAATAATCCAACTTCATTTTTTATTCATCACCTATACCTGATCAGTTTGTCAATGCTAGATTTCAACCAATCACTAATAATACATCTAAATCTAAATTCACTATTCAATCATATCCAATAAATCTAATATAACCAAGATACCCAATTAATTCCACAAAGTTTACACATACTTCTTGATTCAACCAATCCACCAAAATCAACATCATGACTTGTTATGAAAATCCATCCTTTTCGTATTTCAATCACCACCTTTACTAGATCGAATTCTCAATACTAATTCTCCAACAATTACTAATATCTATTTAAATCAACTGAGATTTGGTCTAAATCCAATTTCTCCTTTCGACTGGAGATTAATACTAATTCTCCAACAATTACTAAAATTTATTTAATTCCGCCAAGATGTCCTTCTTTATTTAATTTAGAAGCAATGTATTCCTATAACCCGATAACCAATAACAACATGTTCTTATAATCCAATATCCACCAATAATATATTCCTATAATCCAACATCCAACAATAATGTATTCATATAATTCTTCACAACCAATGGGTATCCACAAATATACTTTTGTTTCCTTCAATTCACGAAAGTATTATCCAATCTTTTCAATTTCTAACTCCAAAATATATCACACTTGAAATGATTCTCCATACTACATATCTTGACAATAATTGGCTATATAAGTGTTTGGGATTTAGCTACAATTTAAAGATAGGAATTTAAATTACCTTGAATAAAAGTAAGCATGCAATAATAATTAAAAATAGAATTTGAATAATTTAAAATATTGGGATCAAATATGATCAAAGTATGTAACTTGCCTTGCTCAAATAATTATTGGTCTAAAACAACTTCGAGATCTGGTTCTCCGAAGTCGTCGAAATCTATACACAAAAATAAGCCAAATTTAAACAAAATTCAATTAAACTCCAAAAATTATAAAATTAGTATAGATCATATATTGAATTTATATAAATTTAGGAACAAGAATCAATAGAATCTAAGTTTGTATGACGGAGAACAAACGTCCGGAAGTTTGCAATCACATGAAATGATAGAAATCAGAAAAGGGACTGTGCTGGAAAGATTGCTGAATCATTTTTTTTTTGCGGAGCAAAGCAATTGGGTGGATGACATTTTGGGTCCACTTTCAAGTGAAAGAAAGAGAGGAAGAGAGTCAATGCCATGTGGGTTCCATATGCAATTGACTCAGGAGCAACGAAAGAAGAAGGTACAGAGTCGAGGCAGAGAGGAGAGGAGCTCACTGCGGCTCGGGTGGGAAGACAGCGCTGGTGAGGGGCACGGAGGCGACAGTCGGGGACTGGCAAAATGGGACCCCACGGGTTCGGGGAAGCCATGGGCGGTGGCGGCGGTGAAGCGAGGCGATGGCTACGTGGCTTGGAGCGGCGGCGAAGCGACAAACCGCAGCGCTGGGAAGGAACCAGCGTGAGCATGAGCTACGCCTCGGTGAGGGGAAGGAGCAGGGCCACTCGAGGTAGCCGGGGAAGGACCGAGGAGGCTGCGCTACAGTGATAGAGGTGGAGAAGAAGGTGGCAGCGGTAGGAGAGCTCCTCGGCGGTGGAGAAGACGAATGGAGGTGGGGAAAAGGGGGGGGGAGGTCCAGAACGTGCTTTGATGCACTCGGGAGGGCACGGGGGCTCACCAGAGAGGAGATCAAATGGTGGGTGGTGGCAGCCGTTTTTGGGGAAGAATGGGATTTGGCGACTCGATGATCTTTGGACGACGAGGGATGAAGCAACGCGTAGAATGTCTCGAGGCGAACTCGCTGGTGGTGACGATGTGGCCCGAGGAGTTTTGACGGTGATGAATTCTGGTGGCAAAGACCCTACGATGGTGACGGCTCCTCGGCGAATGTAACTTCCTAATTTTCAAGGTTTTTTGAAATTTTTCAAAATAAAATTAACCATTTGATTTTATTGAATTATAAAGCTTAACTTGACATTTTAGAAATTAAAAACAATTTAATTGAGTAAATCCAACTTCAATTAATTCAAAATTAGGTTTAATTGGGTTCCTGGTATTTAAAGTCAAAAATATTATTTTAAGTAATTTCTTGGATTTTCTGGATTTTATAAAAGGTTTTACTTTTTGTCCCAAAATTAAAAATAATTTATTTGCAAAATTAAAAGCCAAAGTTAATTTGTAATAATTTTATTAAGTCCATAATGATTCACGAAATTTCTTTGTATTTTCCTAGAATTTTTGGACTTTATTTACTATTTTCTAAAACACCTTTTCGATTTCTTGTATTTCTTTAAATCAAAAACCCTTTTAAATCCCCTTTTCCACTTCGAGCCGAATCTTCCTGGCCTGCTCTCTCTTTTCCTCTTCCGCAGCCCAATCCCTGACCCACTCCTGCGCGGCAGCCCGCTCTGCGCCTCACCACGCTCGTCCTCCCCGACAGGCAGGCCCCGCCTGTCAACCTCCCCCTGCTCACCTGCTTCTCCCTCCCGTTGCTCGCCCATGCGGCCAGCGCTCATGCGCGTCACCGCCGCGATGAAAGTCTCCATCCTCGGCGCAAATCCCGCCCCTTTTTACCTTGGCAACGTGCACATTAAAAACCCTAGACTCCACCGCGCCTATTCCCCTCCTTTCCTCCGCCTCACCTGCCCCCGTCACACCGAAACGCGACGCCCATGTCGAGATCCAATCAGCATTGTCGCATGCTCTTGCCACGAAACTTCTCCCCTACTCCTCCTCGGGCCCTATAAAGAGGAGCACCGAGCACCCTTGCCCTCATCTTGCTTTCCTCCCCTACTCTCCCTCTCTCTCTCTCGCCCTCAGCTCATTGCTATTCGAGCTCCAACCTTGCTGGCCGAAGCTCGCATCGCCGTCAATTGCGCTCCCGTTGAAGATCCTTCACCGCCGTCGTCTCCACCTCCGATGCACCACCTCGTCACAGGCTCCTCTCGTCAAGACCATCTCTCTCAAGCCCGCCGAGCCTCTGCCGCCGCCGCCCATGTCTCAAGCAGTCCGCCTCATTGTGTTCCACCGCTGAGACTTAGCGCACTAGGTCTAGCAGCGCCTCACCTTTCTTTTATGCACCCTCGCTTGGCTAGCTGCGGCGTGAAGCGCCGATAAGCCTCGCCGCCCGAACCATCACCGGTTCCCTCCCTGACGTGGCTGCCACCTCGCCTCCACCTAGGCGCCATGTCGCCTCCTTCACTGACGTGGCTGCCTCATCATCACTAATGTGTGCGCTTACGTCAGCCCCGTCCCTATTCCATGAGCCGGGTCTACCGTGGACCTTGGCGTACTCGTAGACCCAGTCCATATGACGTGGGACCCACCTTTTAGATACTCAAAGCAATTTCCTTTTGAAAAATAATTTGGCCAAAAATCAAAATCCCCCATTGACGTCAGCATGACGCATTGAAGTGATTTTCCTTTAGAGAAATAATTCCGAAAATCCTAAAAATCCTGATTTTCTTCATTTTATGTGTTTTCAAACTTCCAAGAGCATGTTCTCCTTCATTCGAGCTCCGATTCGAGTGATTCAAATTTATAAATTTATATAAATTCAGTACCTTTCTTTTGGTTCTAGTTTGGTAATTTGTGGATTTTATTTGGAATTATTTTATTTATTTGGGTCTTTTCGCACGTATAGATTCCAACGTTTCGGAAGAATTCTTGAACCCGACGACCGAAGTATCTCAACTCTTCAACGAAGAAAAGTCGTAGACCTTTGATCATATTGTACCCAATTTATAAAATTATATTGTTTGATATAAACGTGCATTGCTAGTTGTATAAAAATAGTTTCAGGAATAGTTAATTACCTAATTGCCATTATGCCTCCTTGGATAATTGTGAATGACATGTACCCTTGGACACCATAGGATGGGTTGGTTTTAGTTGGACATATCTTAGTGCCAACTTGGGTATCGGTTATGCTTAGCCATGCTTTAGGTATGCGATGGAATTCTTGATGACATGCTCCTATATGTTTAAACTTGACTTAACAAAATGTGGAATTGTGGCGCGGCCACTGTTCATAAAAGTTTGTTGTGACATGGAAAGGGTTATCATTTTTAGGGTTAAACCAAAAATGATTTATACTCGGGCGAGTGAACGTGCAGTAAAGGGGGTGATTTTGGGATGTGGTTGCCTCGCCTGAGTAGTCATTAAGGACTTAACTTTGTGCGCCATTGATCTGGGTCATACCGTACAACCATAAGTCTATTTATGGGGTGGACCTGACTAACTAATTAGCAATACTTTGAGTCAGTTCTGTTTGGGTTGATAAGTGACGCAAGAGGGGGCCGTTGTGGCGAGTCTTTAGCGAGAAGAACCGAGTCAAATCAGAGCTTTGTAAAAACCTTGTGATAATCACTTAGTCGCACGCCTTCGAAAGCGTGAAATGTATGACAATATAAGATGATTATCTCTTGTGGGTCAAGCTGTACAATCTCTGCAGAGTGTTAAAACTATCCGAATAGCCGTGTCCTTGGTTATGGACAATGCCTGGTGATTTCACACGAGGGGTGGATTTTCTCAAAAATGTTGGGATGGGTTAGACAGATTGAGTAGTCGGATTTGGTCGATGGTTGGGAAGTGAACGTGGTGTTGACTAGTTGTTTCAAAGAACTTGATTACTTATGTATTAATTTTCTAAATTGTGCTTTATAATCTACTTACGGTTTTTAATGTCAATTTTGCTTTATGGAAAATAGCCATAAAGCTATCCTTGTTAAGTCTTGCATGAATACTATTTGCATACATTTCCCTATGACTTGCTGAGTACTTTAAGTACTCACGGCTTTGTGCCATTTGTTGATCAGTCGCCGCTGAAGACCCAGGGAGCACCGAGTTCTACGAGGAAGACTACTTCGAAGATTATGCGAACTAGGTCGCGTCGTCCAGTCGATTGGTTGTGGGCATGTCGAATGGCCACCACAAGATGTTTTGGTTTCCAGTGCGAGTTTATCTTTTGTTGTTAAGCCCGGCATGGCAACTCTGTCAGATTTGAACGTAAGGTCCTTTTTCTACTAAGTAATATTAATTTGCCTGCTTCATTAGCTGTTTTGTTGTATGGTTATGATTACATCGATGTTGCAACTGTGTGAGTTAGCTACTGATCTGAGACTAGTTCAGAATACACACAGGGTCCCGACAGAGAAATCCGGAGCAATGAAGGCGAGACCGGTGTCGGAGAGTTGGGGGCTTCAGGAGAGGAGATAGATGCGAAGATTTTGACATGGGTGGCATAGCTTAAATAGGGCCGAGGAAGGAGAGGCGTGGCATGGACGCGCGGGCGGCACAAAGGTGGTGCGCATGGCAGCCATGGCATGGGCATGACGTGCAGGCAGCGCGGGACAGGACACGGGAGGGTGCGGCACAGCGGTAATCCAGGCGACAAAGAAGGTGGGGAATTGTCGGGGCCAGACCCGGGATCTCTCTGAATCCTCTGTGCATAACCGAGCTAGTCCCAAGATCAGCGGCTAGCTCACATAGTAAACAAATGTGGTAACAACCATCAACGCAAACTTATTATTAAACAACAGAGTTGATTACAAGAACGGCTTAAGAGCCGACAAAACAAACACAGTGGAAGAAAAAAGCGAGTAGACCACACGATTCGCCACAGGCAATCGTTTGGAGGGCGCAGCCTAGTCGTCCTAGTCCTCAGTTTCCTCGTAGACGTCCTCTCATGCTCACTTATTAGATTAAACAGAGTGAGCACAACAACTGTGCTCGCAAGTCACACCCGTCAAGTAACAGATTAAATGCATGCAAGGATATATCAAAGGAAGGCTTATAGAGTTGATTTGCATAAAGCCATGTTTCTTTCCAAATACTTGTACTAAGTTCCAAAGCCGTTATACAATAACTAAAATTTATTTTCTAAATATTAGTTTTATAGTCGAATAACATTCATCAACAAGTGGTGAAAGATACCCTCCTATCACAAGGCTCCTTGCCCAAATTCCCATTTGGATAGACATCCAAAACCATTTCAAAAAGTCTTTTAAAAATAAAACCAAAATCTAACTTGGAGTGGCTTTGCTAGCATGTCCATGACCATGGACACGGATATTGAAATAGTTTTACACTCTGCAGAGGTGTACAGCTTTACCCACATGACATGACTTCTCTAGTTTGTTTGGCATCCGTTGATACCACCGCTCACTACCATAGGTAAGTGGTCTAGAGCACATGACAAGGCCTTTAGAATGCGCCATTCCACCGCAGTCCCCCCTCGCTGAGGTTTCGCCCCCTTTGGATAGAGACCCGCCGGGTTCCTAGCCCCCTCTTGCACCAGGTGGGAATAAATAAAAGTAGGTCGTCAAGACACCCACACAACCGGATGGAATGACCACGATGAAATGTTGCAAATTAGTCAGCCATGTCCCTCCCACTCGAGACATGTGGTTGTACGGTGAGGCATAGTAAGATGCAGCTCGAAGGCCGGTCCTTAACCGACTTGGGTGACTTCCAACAGAACCCTGGGCCTCGATCATAGAAATGAATCGATCCCGTGTATGAACATGCACCATTCCAAACAACCAATTCGTCCAAGTCTAAACCAAATTTTCTTTTGCTTTGCTTTTCAAAAACATTTGCAAACTTCCACGGTAACCCAATGTCATGGTTAAAACATTTTGACAACATTGGCCTTTGGCAGTAAATTCTCCAAATCAAGATTTTTGGGTCTAAGCTTTGACTAAGCATAGAGTTTTGCAACAGGTGCTAGTTCATACTAATGTACCAACTAGCTCTTTACTATGGTGACAAGGGTGGTTGAATGAATAATCAAGTTTGGATGTACAAAGGAATTGAGCATGAAATAATAATTTGAAACAGAACTTAAATAATTTGAGATACTGGGATTCAATATGATCAAGGGTGTAACTTGTCTTGATCGAAAGCTTGAGGGTCTACTTCTTCGGAGTACTCGGGCTCTCTAGAGTCGTCGAAATCTACACATGAGAACGAAGCAAATCAAATAAAGACCAAATAAAATCCAAATGAACTTCAAAACAAAACAAACTAGAACCAACAGCAAGAAACTGAATTAGATAAATTAGGAATAGGATCTCGGGAGGAGGCTCGACTAGTTGGGAGGAGGTCCAATGGGTCGGGAGGAGGTCCAACGACCTGGTCGAAAGAGGTTCGACAGGTCGGGAGGAGGTCCAACTGAGAAGGAGGTCGAGGGAGGTCCTAAGGAGATCCTGAGGAGGAGGTCCTGAGGAGGAGATCCTGAGGAGGATACAACTGCTCAACGCGGTCGTATGAAGAATGCAAAAGGGATACGACTACTCAACGTGATCGTAAGAAGGAATACGACTACACAACGTAGTCGTAGGAACAAGGGAAGAGAACAGGGCATGGAGAAACTCACCAAGGCCGAGAGAGACTAAAGGAGGAGGGAGAGTCAGGACGGCGAGCGGTGGTCGAAGACGGCGCGGGCTCTCCGGTGAATCCTTCGGCGGTGAGGTGCTTGAAGACGGCGCAGGCTCCAGCGGACTCCTTGGTGACGAGGAGGCGACAACGCGGGCTTCAGCGGACTCCTTGGTGACAGCGTAGGCTCTAGCAGACGGTGGCGAAACTTGAAGCACGGTGAAACTGGGCGAGAGCAAGAGAGTTGGGTGCGGAAAAAGGTGATGAAAGAGGGCTTCTCAGGCTTTTATAGCTGGGGAGACGAGGAGAGTCGCTGAGAGACTCGGAGGTGCACACGATCAAGGGTAGGTGTGTGACAGGACAGAGCACGGCTGGTAGGTGAAGGAGGAGATGGGGGCAGGTAGGGGAGGAGACAAGAGGGGGAACAGGTACTGCAGAAGCAATAGCATTTAATGCGACACAACGGTATTTAATGCGTGAAGACTATTACGTCAGCAGTGACATGGCGGAAGGAAGAAAAAGGTGAGCAGGACTGACAGGTGGGGCTAGTCAAAACTCGGGAGGGTGGTCCAACCAATGGGAAGGTTGTGACCAAAGGGGAAGTCGTGACCAAAGGGGAGGTCGTGACTGAAGGGGTTGTCGTGACCGGTCTCTATGACCACCCGGGAGGTCTCCTAGGACCACCTAGGTGGTCTTGGACTGAGAGGGAGGTCCAAACAAAAGGGAGGTCTGGACAAGAAAGAGAGGTATGAACGAAAGGGAGATCTGGACTGAGGGAGAGGTACAAACGAAAGGGAGGTTTGGACAGAGGGAGAGGTCTAAACGAAAGGGAGGTCTAGACTGAGAGAGAGGTCCAAACGAGAGGGAGGTCTGGACTGAGGGAGAGGTCCAAACGAAAGGGAGGTCTGGACAGAGGGAGAGGTCCAAACGACAGGGAGGTCTAAAGAAGAAAGAGCTGGGCTAAGGGGAACATGGAGCGAACAGAGAAAGGGGATTCAACACCAGAGAACTCCAACAAACACAAAACAAACCAAACTTTTGGATTAGTTGAAGTTTGATTTAGTCATTTAAAACACTTTTAATTCCAAAATCTCAAGTTAAGCTTTAGAACTTCAACAAAACCAAACAGGTGGGGATACTCTGCTTTCAGATCTTCTTCTCGCTCCCAAGTGGCTTCTTCTTTTGAGTTGTTACTCCATTGAACTTTGCACGAACGGATGATCCTACTTCTGGTGACGCGCTCCGCGGCATCAAGAATCTTGATTGGCTGCTCCACATAGGTGAGGTCTTCTTGAGGGTCGATGTGCTCTAGCGGCGAGTGAAGCCTCCACTGAGTATCTCACCCAAGTGCTCATCCAGGGGAGGAACTTCAGCGACCTAGCTTTCCATTGCTACGGGAGAGGTTCTACCATTCGGATGTCCCTGCTTGACGCGACTTATGTTGCTATCATTCGACTGCGACACAAGCTGCCAATGCTACGGGAGTCATTCTTTCATTTCCCAGCTCGAGTTGCGGATCAGGAGGGGCCTACCTACCAGGTAGAGGGGAGGTAGTTCCTTACCCCTCACCTGCATCTCGTAGGCCTAGTGAGGTTACTTGACGGATATCTCCGTCGGGTGTCTCACGAGCTTCTGGAGGCCTGTTGGAGGATCTACACACTAGAGGACAGCATTGCTCCTATGGTAGCCCAGGGTTTCTTCTCCCAGGAGCTACTATGTGGAGAGGATGCAATGCTGGCACCTGTTGAGGACTTGCCTCAGCCTATTACTCGTCTGCAGCCCTGCACCCGATGTCCTCGTATGTCGGCCATCGGACATCGCCGCCCAGTGATGGCTATCTACGTAGATGCAGTAGCTCCTACACAGACATTGCAGCACTTTTGCCACCGCCTCGCTGGACTTGAGGACACTGAGCCCTAGAGGACTCCTTCCTCTGCCGCCCCCGAGTCCTTAGGAGCTGCCCAGCATGACTAGATGGACTAGACTACGACAGTCTGCCTAGAGCTCACTTGTAGGTCTTTTAGTGAGCACTTTTGGATGTTTTGTAGACATAGACCAAGGTGGGACCTCGTTGTACTTTTGTTGTAATATGCTACTTGTTGTGTTCTAGTTGCTCTCTTTTGTATTTTGGAACAACGGGCTTGTGTGCCATGTAATGTTTAACTAGTATGTTAAAATTCATGTGTGCTGCCCCTAAGTCTCAAAAGTATGCATGCTACTAGTTCATACTAAGTTACACTAGTTTGGGATGAAGTTGCCTACTGACCCACTTAACTTCTACTTTTTCCCTCGTATCTTGCGAACAATTGTTTACTCTACCTGTTGTTTTGATCAGGATGCCAATAACCCGCTCAATTCGCCAACTCATGGCAGCAAGAACCCCCTCTAGATCCCAACTTCCAGAGAATGAGACTCCTGTGCCTTCACTACCTAATCCTCAACATCCGTCTGCAACAACAGAACAAGCGGATCAACCTCCGTCTACCACTGCTGCAGAAACAGAAGTTCTACCACCGCCGCCCACCATGGCCCAAGTGCTAGCCATGATTGATCAAGGATGGCAGACCAATACTCTACTACTCCAGCAGTTAGTTCAAAACATCAGAGTTTTGGCACCATCATTTGGAGGAAATAGAGTCTGCGAACAACCAAATTTCATCCAGATGGGCGAAGTTCCTCTGAACTCGCCACCTACTTCACATCACCGCCAACCCCTCGATTAATCGATGATTGGCTTCACATAGTGGAGAGTAAGTTGATCATTGCCTAGTGCACCGATAAAGAGAAAGTGCTATATGCATCCTATCAGTTTCAAGGTGCAGCAGCTGCCTGGTGGGAGAATCATTAGGCTGTGCTTCCAGAAGGCCAGACTCTTACTTGGGCCACTTTCAAAGAAACTTTCTGTAATGCTCATATTCCTTCAAGCATCATGGATATTAAGAGATGAGAGTTCCAAGAACTTCGGCAAGGGAATCAGACTGTGATGGATTTCTTGCACCGTTTCAATTATCTTGCCCGCTATGCAGCCTCTGAAATATCTACAGAGGAAAGAAAGATTGTTCTTTTCCAGGAACGACTTAATGATGAGATGAAGTAGTCACTTGCTGCCCATGATGTCTCCAACTTTCAGGAATTGATCAACAAAGCTATTCGAGTTGAGGATAGCACCTGAGTAGTTGTTGAGAGCCGCAAGCGCAAGTAGCTTGTGCAGAAATCAGCTAGCAGCAGCCAGCCAAGACCTCGAGCCTAGCAGCTGTCAAATGCTCGCCCTCCTGTGCCACCATCTTAGAGGTCTCAAGCACCAGCTCCCTGTCCACCACAAGCCATGGTTCAACACTATAACCGCCAAAATCAGCAATCCGGTAATCACAATCCAGCAACCAACATCACTTGCTTCAACCGCAATGAGCGCGGATATTATGCCAACAAGTGTCCAAAGAAGATTACTTCAGCGCCTCAACCTCAACAATTTGGTGTTCAGTAGCGATCCTAGGGCCCTGCTCAAGGCCCCGGCGGACAGCAAGCGCCCAAGCTGACGCAAGGCAATGGACGTGGTCGTCTCAACCACACTACTGTTGAGGAGGCCGACGCATCACCTAATGTGGTAACGGGTACGATTCTCGTACACTCGGTACCCATCTTAGCATTATTTAATTCTGGAGCAACTCATTCCTTTGTGTCTAAAAAGTTTGCTCTACAACAAGAATTAGAAGCTGCATCTTTACAAAGCACTATGGAAATTCACTCACTTGGGTCCGTCATGAAAACAAAATTCGGATGTCTAGGTGTTCCAATTGAAATCAATGGGGTAGGATTCAAAGTTGACCTCATCATGATAGATACACCTGGGATAGATGTAATCCTTAGGATGGATTGGTTATCCAAGCATCACGGGGTTATCGATTGTGCTAGACGAGCAGTTTCTCTAGTCAACACTGACGGAGAGCACATCGACTTTATTCCCACATATAGCGCTTTGTCGCAACAGCCCAAACTCAATTCTATAATAGTCCCAGAGCTTAGTCAAGTGCCCATGGTATGCGAATATCCCGATGTGTTTCTGGATGAACTGCTAGGAATGCCACCTGATCGGGACATGGAATTCGCGATCGACTTGATACCCGGGACGGCACCTATGTCCAAACGGCCTTATCGTATGGATTTTGATGAGTTAGCCGAGTTGAAGAAACAACTCAAGGAATAGTTGGACAAAGGATTTATTCGCCCCAGCTCATCTCCATGGGGATGTCCCGCATTGTTCGTCACGAAGAAGGACGACAATTTACGTATGTGCGTTGACTACCACCCTCTGAACGAAGTCACTATCAAAAATAAATATCCTCTTCCAAGGATTGATGACTTATTTGATCAAATGAATGGTGCCTATATTTTCTCCAAGATAGACTTGAGAACTGGGTATTTTCAACTCAAGGTCAAGCCTGAAGATATTCTGAAGACTACCTTCACTACCCGTTATGGTTTGTATGAGTACACCGTAATGTCTTTCGGACTTACCAATGCTCCTGAAAATTTCATGAATCTCATGAACAAGGTCTTTATGGAGTACTTGGATCAGTTCGTAGTGGTCTTCATCGACGATATTCTTATATATTCCAAAACTGAAGAAGAGCACGCACAATATTTGCGTTTAGTGCTCGACAAGTTGCGTGAGCATCAACTATATGTCAAGTTCAGCAAATGTGCATTCTGGCTTAAAGAAGTCGGATTTCTAGGCCACGTCCTATCCAAAGGAAGTGTGGCAGTAAACCCAAGCAAGATCCAAGAGGTTCTAGATTGGAAGCAACCTTGAACCGTTCATGAAGTCCGAAGTTTTCTTGGTTTGACGGGTTATTACCGTCGATTCATCGAAAACTTCTCCAAGATTGTAAGACTGATGACTCAAATTCTGAAAAAGGAAAAGAAGTTTGAATGGATAGCCTCGTCCGATAAGAGTTTCCGTGAGTTAAGGAGAAGACTCACATCAGCTCCAGTGCTCACTCTGCCTGACATACACAAAGACTTCACAGTGTATTGTGATGCATCTCTCCACGGCCTCGGATGTGTGCTAATGCAAGAAGGCAAGGTAGTGGCTTATGCCTCACGTCAACTGCGGCCGCATGAAGCTAATTACCCAACCCATGATTTGGAGTTAGCAGCAGTGGTTCATGCTTTAAAAATCTAGAGGCATTATCTCATCGGCAACCAATGTGAGATATACTCAGATCATAAAAGCCTGAAGTATTTCCTCACACAACCAGATCTCAACCTAAGGCAACGAAGGTGGCTTGAATTAATCAAAGAATATGACTTAGGTATTCATTACCACCCTGGTAAGGCCAATGTAGTAGCCGATGCTCTAAGCCGGAAACTTCACCACATAAGGGCATCGATCGAAGAGAAGCAACCGATGCTACATGAAGAATTTTGGAAACTCAACATGGAAATAGTTGAAGAAGGTTATCTTGCCACCTTGGCCTTGCAATCTACTCTGGAATCACAAATCCAAGCTACCCAACTCAAAGATCCGGCAATAGCCAAAATCAAGAAAAATCTCCGAGAAGGCGGAAAATCAAACTTTTCCGAAGGCTCGAATGGATTAGTTATGCGCGGATAGCAACTCTATGTTCCTAATGATCCAGATATCAAGGAGATAATTCTGAGAGAAGCTCATGATTCCCCTCTCTCTATTCATCTCAAAAGCACCAAGATGTACCAGGATTTACAGAAGAAATTCTGGTGGCCCGGTATGAAGAAAGACATCGCCGCACAGGTTGCCCGGTGCGACGTATGCCAGCGTGTCAAAGCAGAACATCAATGACCCGCGGGATTACTTCGACCCCTGAACATTCCTGAGTGGAAATGGGATGAAATTAGAATGGATTTCATCATAGGATTACCAAAGACCCGAAAAAAAGACCCAAAAGGGGCACGACTCCATATGGGTTATCGTGGATCGCTTAACCAAAGTGACCCATTTCATTCCGGTCAAGACCAACTATAATGGAGCCAAGCTAGCAGAACTTTACATGGATACTATCATACGTTTGTATGGCGTGCCAAAGATCATAACCTCTGATCGAGGACCCCAGTTTATTTCCCGGTTTTGGGATAGTGTACATGAACTGTTGGGAACCAAGTTATTTTTCTGCACAGCATTCCATCCTCAAACCGAAGGCCAGATGGAAAGGACAAATCAAATACTAGAAAACATGTTGCGAGCCTGCATGCTATCCTATAGCACCGACTGGGAGAAATGCTTAGCGTTTGCTGAGTTTTCTTGTAATAGCGGTTTCCAGGCCAGTTTCCAGATGTCTCCGTTTGAAGCATTATATGGAAGGAAGTGTAGAACACCACTGTTCTGGTCTGAAGTCGGAGAACGACAATTCTTTGGACCTACCGTCATTCAGGAAGCTCAAGAGCAGGTGGATGCGATAAGGAGACGCTTAAAGGAAGCACAGTCACGACAAAAGAGTTATGCCAATCGTCGTCGCCGTGAGCTGAGCTTTGAAGTAGGCGATTTTGTCTATCTCAAGGTCTCACCAATGCAAAGTATCCGCCGTTTCCAAATTCGTGGGAAATTTTCACCAAGATATATCGGTCCTTACCGAATTCTTGCAAGAAAAGGTGAAGTAGCTTATCAGCTCGAGCTGCCACCTCAACTTTTAGACGTACATGATGTCTTCCACATATCTCAGCTTAAGAAATGTCTTCGGGCTCCTATCGAGTCTGTTCCTTTGGAAAGCCTGGATATCCAACCAGACCTATCTTACCAGGAGCAACCAATTCGATTTTTGGAAGAAGCCACGCGCCATACGTGAAGCCGAGTCATCAAGATGTTGAAAGTCTAGTGGAGTAACCACACCGAAGATGAGGCTATGTGGGAACAAGAAGACCGCCTTAGAGCTGAATTTCCCTCTTTCTTCACTGAGCCTACCGAATCTCAGGGACGAGATTCTTTGTAAGGGGGGTAGGTCTGTAATATCCCAAAATCCTAATCTTGGGATTAAGTAATATAAATGCATTAGGAAAAGTCCCTTTGAACATTTGCAATTGAAACTCTGCCTTTTTGAAAATCTTGTGTTGGTTTTAAAAATAAAACTTGAGTTTCATTAGGTGCTAAAAAGGAAATAGATAGAATGAAGTAAAAATTTTCTAAGTAGGAGAATGGTTTCGGGCTTTTATCCCAGGAATTATTCAACAAATTTTCTATATGAAATTTTGCTTAGAAAAATCTTTACAAACACCTAGGAACAGCACCTCATTTGAATTTTGTAGAAATTCACGAAAGGTGTTAGCCTCTGAAAATTTTACTGTAGGAACTACTTGAGCCCAGTAGCCTACACAAAAATTTTCAAAAATTTTTGGACTTCGTTTGGGTGGTGAACTAAATCGGCAAAGAATTCAGCTCATAATTCAAAACCCTAAAGCATGTACTGTTCATCGGGCTCGAGTCCAACCCTCACAGTTGAACCCAACCCTCTCCCTAATCGGACTAGTCCGAAAGTGCGTAAGCAATTTGGGCCGTTGGATTTGAAAATCAACGATCCAGATCAAATGAAACGTTCGGACCGTCCGAACGTTTACGCAATCTGGGCCGCTCATTTTTGATCGGGCCATCCCAACAACTTATGAGCGCACTGTTGGATCTTTATTGGATGAATTAGATTGAGTGAGCCATTCGGACCATCCGAACAGCTCATTTCATCTGAACCGTTGATTATGAAATGAATGATCCAGATTAGTTGGGCCGTTCGGACCATCCGAACAGCACAATTAATCTCAGTCGTTCGTTTCTAATCGAACTGTCACGATTTGACAACACGTATCGTTTCATTGAGCCACTGGCTGGTGGGCCCCGAGCGCAAGGACCTTCGTCCACCTCACGCCTGGGAGCTCTAGCGCAGCACCGCGTGAGCTCCGCCGCCCACCGTTTTTTACCTTGCCGCCCATGGTTTTACTGCAGCTCAGCTACCTTCGGTCGCGTGACATTCAACGCCGCGCCCATGCCTGCCTGTGCCAACCCTCTCTGCTCGTACAACGTTGGGATGTTCCGCCACCTTGCCCATGACTGCCCGAACCCTACCTTGTTCATCTCTGCCGCTCTGCCTATAAAAAGGCCACCCCGAGCTTCGCATTCTCTTTGTCAAACTCATGCGCTCACTCCCTTCTCGTTTCACCCACTCAATCGAGCCCTAGAGCTCCAAGAACACCAAACCTAATTTCACTGTGTGCCTTGGTCTTTGTCTTCGGCGCCGTGAAGGGTTTGGTGTCAATTCTATCGCGTCACATCGTGTCCCTCATCACCTTGAGACTTTCCCCTCATTCAATTTGGTCTTTTCTTCACAGGATCACCCAATTTGGATCCTCTTCTTCATCTCCAGCTAGAACACCGCCCCGAGCATCACCAGCGATTCAGCACACCTCGAGCCAATTCACTGCACCCGAAGCATTGCCAGGACTCAGTGAAGCCTATACGATCATTGCATTTCACACTCCTTCACCCGGGTTTCTTCTCCACGCATGATCAACCTCGCCGCCGCACCTCGTCATCGACAGCACGCCTCAGACCATCTTTGTAACGTCCCAAGATTTGGCTTTTCAAAAATCTTTTGAGTAGTTTAGGTCCCTGGAAAATTGCACCAATTTTATTTGAATTAATAAAGCTTAATTGGGAATTTCCTAACTTAATTTTTGTGTATTTTCTTGCATTTTTTTGAATTTAATTGTATTTTATTTGAGCTTATTTGGATTTTCAGCTTTTGTTTAAATCCTCAATCAATTTCTAAATCCAATTTGCCTTTGTGGGCCGAATTGGATCGGCCCACTTCACCCTCTCTTCAATCCGGCCCAGCCGACTCCCTTCCGCCTCGCTGCAGCCGTTTCCACTAGCCCGATCGCCTCCCACCCGCTCAGCCCATCAGTCCGGCCCACTCCCCTTTTCCGCTGCCAACTCGCCCGAGCCGCTCAACCCTAGCACCGCCTTTTCGCTGGGCCCACCTGCCAGTGGCACCGCCGCCTCAACGTGTTCGCGCACGTGTGCGTAGCGTGTCTCGCCGTCGCCATCTCGGCGTCTGCGTTGGACTCACCTCCGAGGCTATAAAAGCCCCAGGGCGTCCTCGCGTAGCGCGCCCTCGCTCCGCCTCGCGCCACCGCCCTCGTGCCCTAGCCTCTCTTCGCCGGGACACCTCCTTGTGCCTCCAAACACGGCCGCTCCGGTCGTCTCCTCCAAGATCGACGCCGGCCTTACCGCTAGATCTCCTCCATCGTTGGTCCTCGGGACAAACTGTCTGCGTCACGGTGATCGCATCATCTTCCTCTTCGCTTTGCCACCATGCACGGGAGCTCGCATGCCCTACATCGCTGGTGCGCGTTCCATCTTCAACGACTCCAGTAGCCGCCTTCAAATCTTCGACTCGTCGCCTCTAGTAATCTTCGTCGTGAACCGACACCACCATTGTGATCCTCGTGCGGAGTTCTATTCGGCGCTCACCTTTCCATCTCTGGGGCATCACTGCAACATCGTCGCCGTCGACGACCGTGCGTGCGCCACCGCTCCGTGACTCACCACCGACGATTGCCGCCGTCCCTCACCATCGCGACCGTGTCACCTTGTTCGCCTCATCTCGCTCATTCTGTCGTGCCGCTCGGTTGCCTCCGCCGTGGATGGTAGTTCCGGCAAGCCGGCGGGCTCTGAGAGCCACCGTGCCCGTGTTCCTGTGCGATGCCACCTCAACGTGTCCACATCAGCACGCCACCTCACCGCCTTGTCACTGCCATCTCTCGCCACGTCATCCCTTCCATGCACACATGGCCGCATTGTCAGCGCCTACGTGGCATACTCCTAGCCCTATCCTAAAACCGAATCGTATAGATCTGGTTCACCAAGAACCTATTCTATGATATCTAGACCCCACCTTGTCAGCCCTATTCTATAAGCATGTTTCACTGTGCACCATAAATCCTAGATCGTGGACTTGGTCTATGGACCAATAGTCCACATTGATGAGGATTAAAACCTATATGTATTACTTTAATACATAATAAAAGACCATACGTATTCATGGTCGTAAACCCTAAGGCTAACGACCATACTGGTCATAAGGATTCCAGAGGTTACATAATGGGTACACTGGTCGGACAAGATCCTGTGCCTAGTTTCCGACCAGGTAGCTGCTCGGAAGAGCTACGAACTGGTATCTTAACCGTGTGATGAATGGAACACGTGTTGTATATTCCAAACCGCGTGATGTTATATAGTCTTAAGACACTGACAACAACCACCATACGGTTGAGTGTTTCACAGACACTTAACCGCAAAGCAGCTGACACATTGTTAACTAACACCTCGCTCCGACCAGTCGCAACGCTTCACTAGGGACGCCTTCTCTAGGAGTAACTGCCACCTCTTCGGAAGTTATTTAAGGGTAGAACACAGAACACAAAAGGACGATCTGAGACAAGCAAGACAGGATCATCAGGTTAGAGCAACGCAATCAGCCTTAGATTCATGCTTTAAGCCTGATTGATTAGCATAGCAAGGGTGATATTCAGTGTAATTAGGATTAGTGCACATTCGGGTCGTACAGCACCCCTTGTAAATCTAGTTCAGTTCAATAAAGAGCAGTCCCATTATCTCCCAGGATATATCGTGTCATTTTTCTCTTTTATTTCGTAAGATCGGCGACTCGATCGTCGATAGCTGGCGCCGTCTGTGGGGAAGAAGGCGCAAGTTTCCTAAAGAAACTCTCTGCACATCAAATCCTCACTCATTCCTCGTAATCGCTCATGCGATCATAGCAAGAGTTTGGGACGAGGAGAATTGGTTCGACATGGCGGACTACTCCAACCTCGACATGGAGGGATGCATCCGCGCCATGCAAGAAAATAGCATGTCATCATCATCCTCCTCCGCCGGCTCGCACGTCGCCGACGTTAGCGAAATTGACCGGATGGATGAGGATCTACCACTACGACAAGTGGCGCTTTCAGCCGTTCCGACCAGCTCGGAATGTCCAAAGACCACTCCAAGCCCGGTCTTTCCGACCAGCGAAAAAGGTGACGAAAATCCAGCAGCGCAACTCAAGAATCTCTATACTCTCGATGAAATCATAGTTGAAAGGTACTCACCTACGGCTTCTGGCAATTCCAGGAGCCAACCGACATCTGGTAACGGTGTTGATAAAACCCCCACTAGTCGTCGGATCAGGCTGAGTCCACCAAGAAGACCTCAGGAGGTGCTCATCTCCGACCGCTCTCTGTCGTGGAAACTCCTAGTGGAAGCATTGGAAGGCTCTCCATTAGTTACAATGGAAGCTCGTCGGAAGATCGCTGCTGGAGGCACGAGGTCAATGCAATCGGTGATGCAAATCAAGATGCCTTGCACGGTCCTACACACTCTGCCACGCCACCACGTGCTGGTAGAAATGGTACAGGCCATCAAGCACCAACTTCCGAAGGCAACAGAACTGATCGACGTCCATTAGTTAACTCGCCAGGCTCTACCCCACCAAGAGTAGCTGATCGGACGGAACAAACCAAGAGGTCAAGGGAAGGTTCAGAACTTCGAACACCTACTACCAGTATGAATCCTCTGAGACCTTCGGTGACGGTACGAAACCTACAACGTGTTCAAGATATGTTGAATAATTCTAACCCTGCTCTAGCTCAGACCCCAAGTTTTGTACAACTTGTAGACCAAGTATCAGAGATTCTTCAGTAGACCATGACTTCATCCTAACGTTCCTCCCTCATTAGAGGGCAGCATGGTCGTGTTGGGGAACAATCAATACCAGGACCTCCTTGACGATTTCGACCAAGGAGTCACGAGGGTAGAAGGCTATTTTAGGTAGCCACTCCCTCGCCTCGTCGAGAGGAGCAATCGCTTGGACCAGACGATCTCCGATATCATCTAAATCAAGCAGACGGTCGAAGACGACACAATAGCGTCTACGACCGGATCGGGACACCGGAGATCCGGCTATCTAACCTTAGAAACTGGTCTCCGACCGATTACAATCCAACACCTTTCCAAAGAAGGTGCCATGAATCGATCACAGGTTATCGAGCCTTCTCTGCAGGGCTAGAAGCTGTGTGTTGGCCAAACATGTTCCGACCGGCCAACCTGAACAAGTTCAATGGGACCCAAAACCCATTGGAATTTCTCCAAATCTACACCACTGCCATCAAAGCCGCTAGTGGTGATGAAAATATGATGGCAAACTATCTGCCCACAGTACTCGAAGGGTCTGCCCAGTCGTGGGTACTTAACCTGCCGGTCGGATCAATCTATACTTGGGAGCAACTTTGCGACCTTCTGATTGCGAATTTCCAAGACACGTACGACCGCCCTGGAGAGGAGGATGATCTTCACCGAATCCGGCAAGGCACTGATGAGACTCTCCGTCAATACATCAAGAGATTCAGCCAGTTTCGTAATTCCATACCAGAAGTCGCAGAATCATCTATTATCCAAGCTTTCAAAACATGTCTAAGGAATCGACGGTTTACGGAGGACATAGGAATGAACCCTCCACGAACAACGGTCGAACTTTTCGACATGGCCGACAAATACGCAACCGCTAGCGAAGCAATTGAGTGGTGTGAGGCCATTGATCGGAAGGATAAAATCCCCCAGCCTGGCTTGGATAAACCAGAGAAGAAGAATAAGAAAGCTTTCAAGAAGAAGAAAAATCGCAGACCCGACGATAAGGAAGTCCTAGCTATTCCCGAAAAGTTTATGAAGAGTAAGAAGGACTATACCGGTCGAGGCAAAGCAAAAGCTCCGACCGAAGGATTCCAGAAAAACAAGAAGTGGTGTCCACTTTACCAGCAGGCAGGGCATGACTTGTGCACCTGTCGAGTCTAGCAAACAAAGATGGAGGATTACTATGTAGGTAAAGGACCACTCCCCGCAATACAAGAACTCGGTGAAACGAGTTCGAAGAAGGACAAATGTAACAGCCTTAGCCCTAATACAGTAATACAGTACTGTATGTTGTTATTACTGTTCACTTTAGTAATTAGGGCAACTTGTTACAACTCAATTTCCCCAAATTTCTATTATAAATTCTAATTTGGTAAAAATTTCAAAAGGAAATACCATCCAATGTTGGTATTAAGGTTAAGAAATATTTTATTTGAAAACCAGATGAAGTATTTTGGCCAAAAATAAATTTTGTTGAATTTTCAGAAATTATTTGGATTTTCAGAAAAATAATTATCCTTAAATAAACCTTAGTTAGTTTAAATGAATTATTTATGTATTTCTAAAGAAGGAACAGTGGTTTCAAAATTTATTTGGGGAATATATCATCCCAGTAGGGTTTTTGCAAAATTTCAAGATTTTACAAATTTATTTGCTATTTTAAAAGTCCCAGTCAAAGTTTTGAAGTTTTAAATCAAATCTGGTCAAATCTCCCGGCCTAACTCCGGTCTAGCACTGTAGCGGCTCAGCCTCGACTTGGTTGGACCCAACCCCGTGCGCAACCGACTCGGCCACGCCCCTCTCGCGCGCGCGTCCGAAGTTCCCAGCCCATCTCAGCCTTTCCTTCTCGCGCGAACGGGCCAGATTAGTTGGTGACGTTCGGACCGCCTCCATCCCCTTCGCGTTTTGGGCCATTGGATCCGTAGCGTGCGGCCCAGATCATTGCGACGTTCGGACCACTTCGGGCTGCTCGCGATCTGGCCGTTCGCTGAAGATCGTGTGGCCCACGTTCTCCCATACCGGTTCAATGTATTTTGCCTCCGCATCATCGCCGCTCATCTCGGAATGGACGGTGGCTGTGCGATGGAAATCCCTGTGTGCGCTGCGTGCGCTGCATGGCGCGATTTTCTCTGGGGCCCGGTATCGGCGTCGTTTTTTCTTCTTTGTCTTGATGCGCTACATGGCCGGTTTGCCCTCGGGCCGTAGCGTCTGGTAAGCTTTTGGTTCCTGCGTCTTGTTGCATAGCCGGTTTGCTTGCCAGGCCCCGCGTCGATGGCAAGCTTTTGGTTCCTGCGTCTTGTTGCATGCTGTGTATACTCCTTGGGCCCACATGTAAGTGGCAGAATTTTATTTGCTCTCTGGTGTTCAACCGTAGGCCATGTTGCAGCCGAAATGGTGGTGATGCACAGTATTTTGAGGATATTTATTGTGAGACCCCGACGTTTATTAGGCTCATAATACTTAGTCATCCAATTGACCCTAGTATTATCAACCAAATAAACCCAGTCTCGAGAGATGTATACTTCCTGAATGCGTATACATACCTCACAACAAAAGGATGTATCAATTCCATACAACACATAGTACATAAGCAACAAACCGAAGTTAATATTAATATGGAATAGATATTACAAAAGAGAGGCCCTTAGGCCAAATAACAATAATTACAAAAGATAACAATGAAGCAAAAGTGCCATAAAGATGGCCTAAAATAAGAGCCAACCGGTGTGCCTTTAGCCCACAAGGCAAGCCCGACCGGACCGCCAAGCTAGTCGCTCTCCCAACCACCGCCTGACTCACAAAAGTAAAGCCCTTTGGGCTCTACCTCCTCTGCAACAAAGTTGTTAAGCAAAGCAAATGAGTACAATAAATTGTTTATTGTACTGCAAAACCGACGATGTAAGATAATAGAACTATAATTTAGCTACATGCAAGCTTTATTTAAGTGGATGAGGCTTTGGACTCATTTTAGCATAAAGCAACATTTATTTGCAATAACATAGTAGATTGAAAGCAATTTGGCAAAGTATTTTTTAAATGTTGAAGTAACAACGAGATAATAACATAGTAACAACAACAAGAACAATCACGGAAGTGACTAACCCAAGTCACCACAACAATAGCATGAACTCCCGTTCATACCAACCATGTCAAGTTTTAATTAAAGGTTGTAGTCTAGTCTTGAACGACCTTACCAAGCATGTCCATAACCTAGGGCGAGGCTATTCAATAGTTTTATCCTGCGGGGTGTACCACTTTATCCACACGCCGACCGCCTTTCCTTTAGGCACACTACCATAGGTATGCTTGCACGGCTAAGTCCTACGAGACAGTTCCAATGGACAATGCTAATTCTGAGTCGCACAACCCACGGAGAGAAGGAGACATCACACAACCTTCCCGGAAGCTAATGCTCCTCCCACATCACACACACATTTTATCTTTAAAACACACCAACCGAAAGCGACCCCAATTAACACCGCCCAAAGTACTTAGTCAAGAGGGTTCCATATGCCCTCGTGTGGTTAGTCTGTGAAATCGCTTGGCTTAGTGACCCAAGTACTCGGTCCTTAGGGACCCAGGCATACCACCACATTCCAAAAACCGCACCATCCATCCAATATGCCCAAGTCTAAATCAATCTTTTATTTTCAGTTTTTGATTTTACAAATTAATCAAAGCACAAGTGCTGGACATATAGGAGTAATAATCAGTTTTGAGTGATCAAGACCATCGACTAAGTCGATGATCGCCCATTTCTACCGAAAACTAAGCATGTCTAAGCAATTTAAATCGAAACTACTAAGTGATAGGAGCTCATCCAACGGGCTCCCACCACAGCAAATAACCTAGGCTCATGGTAGTAGAGGATAAACAATTCCTACATATTATGCAACTATAGGCGTGCTAGCGACATTTAACACAAAGTAGCATGCATACATAGAAGTAAAACGATATATTAAGCTTTAAAGTAATGGGACAATGATGGAAATGATCAAACTGCTTGCCTTGCTGTTGCTGGTCAATTTGTTGCGGAGGGTCACTCTCGGGATCACCACAAATGTCGAAGCCTAATGGAAGCGAGAAAGAACCGATAAGAACGATTTAAACACAACAAAGACAGCATAACAAACGAACTCCAAATTCTCTGAATTTTCTACAGAAGCAAGAGGGTGATTTTAGGAATATTGCAACAAGAACCAATTGATTTGGATTCTCAATGCAAAAGTTATGAGCAAAACAATTCTGCTCAGCCCTAAAATACCAAACTGCACTATTCACTAATTTAATTATGAGGCAACATTTTCTAGAATAGCAGCGAAGCTGAAATTTTACTGTAAAACCAGCACCTCATGAGATGAATAACACAATTGAGTTCATCTCATTTGGAGCTATATTGCACTCTCTACAAATTTTCAAAAACAAGAACTTGAACAAAATTATAATGCACAAGTCCTCATTTTCCTAGCAGCAACATGCTCAAAACTAATTTTCACAGTGAGTTCACTAAGAGAGGAAACCAACAAAGTTGGTCTCACCCAAAAATAATCTATAGAGCATTAGTTATGTATTTTACAAGTTAAGCATTGATTTAAGTGCACATTTTAAAGTTGGTTTTAAAATCTAATGGCAAACTGTGCTCTGGAGCTGAACTCAACTTACAATCATTTTTGGATTAAAGTCAAGTTCAAAACAGAGCCAACACAATTTGAATGACCTCATTTGGAATTAAAATGAAAGAGATATGAAATTCTAAAGTCTATACCTTATTTCAGGTTTAACTAAGACCTCTTTGGAATTTCTAAAACTCACAAGGGCATGGGAGGGCGTGAGCCACAGATCTTAAATCCAACGGCTCAAGATCTCCCAGGAGAACATCACACACAGCAAGCGTGAAGGCCAGAGGTCTGGACCTCTTAGCAACCCACATGCGCGAGGTGAGGGAGGTCGTGGCCGAGATGCAAATCTAACGGACCACAACATGGAAAGGAGGTCCGAGCGGACCAGATCTAAAGGGAAGGTCCTCAACGGTGAGATCTTCCAAAGGAAGATCCAAACTATCAAGATCTCCCCAAGGAAGATCTGCATCGTCAAGACCTCACGGGGAGGTCTGGACGGTCGAGATGTTCCAAGGAGGTCCTCGATAGTTCAGATCGTCCGAGGAGGACCTTGACGGTCAAGATCTACCCCGGGAGGTCATGAGCGGTGAGATACCCTAGGGAGGTCTAAGGGAGGTCCTAACGTCCACAGACCTCCGGGAGGTGCAGACGGCCACGATTGCGAGGGGAGGTCTTGGGCGCCCAGATCTCCTCGGAGGAGGTGCGGGCGCCCTGCACCAGCGCCTTAACTTCGCGACGCACTTGGACATGAATAAATGCGCGCGGGACCATGAGGAGGTCCGCGAGGGAGGTTTTAAATGCGCACAAGAGACAAAGTTAATGGCATTTAACGCTAACCCCATGATTGCAATGATTGGGCATTTAAAGCGGTGAATTTATGTCCTAAAACGACAATGACACGCCGGGACGTCCGACAAAATCCGGCGTGAAGAAGTGATCTCGCCGGCGATGTAGAGCCCGCCGGCGAGATCCAACGATACCGTTGGGTCCGCAATAACCATGCGCACGCAATGGTCCTCTCTCAACGGCGGCGGCGACCTTGAACGCCGTCGAGCCGAGAGGTCAAAAGATGACCATCACGGCCAAACTACGAAAATGCAAAATGGAGCTCACGCGACAATCAGCGTGTGCCAAAACTAAAGCTCGCGACATGCATTCAGCGGGTGCCAAGCAACTAAAGGACTAACGGGAGGTACTGGAGGTCCTAAGGTGCCGGGAGGTCGTGGAGGTGATGACCGGAGTTGGGGAAGACAACGAAGCTTCGCGACTCACGGCACCGGCTCAAGCTCAGCTTTGTCCACCTCTGAAAAATGCCCAAACAAAATAAGTTAGGGTTATTCCGGGAGGTTTGGGGAGCAAGAGTGAGCAAGGTTTGAAAGAGGGAGCCACTTTGGAACTCTGAGCTACCGAGAAGCTCCAAGGACTTCAACAATGGCGGCCACTAGAGAGGAGGTGAGTGAGTTAGGAGCTCACCAAACATCGGTATGACGGGCTCCAAGTGTGTAAAGGAAGCCAGCGGGAGCTCAGTGGACACTTATAGCCTGAGGTGAAGGTTATGAGTGGGGCTAAGCTCCATGGTGAGCTTAGCCCACGGGTTGGTCCATGGGATGGACATGACCTAAAGTTGACAACCAAGGCGGTGTCTTGACTGATAGGCGGAAAGTGACTGGATTAAATGCGGTCAAGAAAGAGTCATTAAAGGTGCGAGAGGCTGGCGGCGCATTAACTCCACCGCTCGAGCACGCATGCATGCGCCAGAGGAAGGAGAAGAACAGGAGGTCTTGGTGACCGTTGGATAAGACCGGGAGAGGTCCTAACCATCGGATCAATTTTGAACCGTTATGTTTTAAGTGGTGGGAGGAGATCCCGGCCACACGATCAAGGATGGGGAGGTTGTGGCCCTCCGATTTCATGTCATCGCAAAAACGCACGTGAGGAAAAGGGACGGGGAGGTCCAAAGCGTTGGATCTCCATCCAGCAGTGCGGACCTCCGGTGAGGACTTAATCGCACGCGATCAAAAGGACATGAGGGGAGGTCATGGCCTTTGGATTTAAATCAAGCACCTTGACACGATGGGGAGGTCTCGATATGATGCATAGCAGCAAGGGAGGTCGGGACCGTTAGATTTAGATCTAAGGGTTCCGATCAAAAGAGGTGGAGGTCTGAGCTTGCAACGCACAAGGGAGGTCATGGCCTTTAGATTTAGATCTAAGGGCTACGATCTCACGTCTTGTTGGGGAGGTCTCAGTGCGCATGAGACAAAAAGGAGGTCGTGGTAGTAGATTTTAATCTAACGGTGCACAACAAAAGATGGGGAGGTTGTGAGTGCTTGATAGCAGGAGGTCGTGAGTGTTGGATCGATCCAACGGCCTCGACCTTGGTTAGGTGGGAGGTTTGTTTAGTTTAGGTTGAGAGGAGGAGGTCGGGGCCATGGATCTTGGATCCAAGGGTCGTGACCTCACGTGGAAATGGGATGACCTGTTGAGTATGTTGAGGAGGAGGTCGTGGGTGTTGGATTTGATCCAGCGGCCACGACCTCAACAAATGGGATGACCTCGCTGCGATGGTTTAACAGCTCGAGGAGGTCTTTGAGGTTTAACACACAGGGGAGGTCATGACCGTTGATCACGGATCCAACGGCAATGACCTCATGAGGTGGGGAGGTCCTTGCGGTGTTGACCGCGGAGGAGGTCGTGGCGGTTGGATGTAAATCCAACTATTTGCGATTTGATCAAGGTGGAGATGGGGTCTGCTGAGGTGCAGACAAGGTTGGGCTGGACCAACTTTGAATATGGCTAGCCCAAGGAACAGTGTAGGCTTTTAAATTTAGTTTTTAACAGCTGAAACTTACCAGAATTATTTGAGATAGCAAATGAACTCCAAATTTGATGAAATTTTAACTGGAGCTTGCTGACAATGAGATCAACCTTGCATAAAATTTCCAGAGGTTATTATGCAATGCATTTTTCTCAGGAAATTCATTAAGGTTGTTTAAAGGATTGTTTTACCTCTAAAATTTATCAAACTAGTTTTACAACTTGTGATATTTTTCAGAGGGTCCCATATCAGTTTTGGGACCAAGGAAAATATATTCCAAATGTTTGACACAAGATTTAAGATAATTGGAGAATGAGTTTGATTTTTGGTCAACAAGAGCTTTGTGTTTTTGAATTACACAACTCTTGGACAATAATTACATAAGATTTTAGGGTTTTTCAAGATGTGAGAAAAAGTTTTAATTTCTACACATATAATTATACTTGATTAACCCTAATTATACATTTGGGATGTTACATTTATCCCTTCATATCTATCCATTAGTGCCACCTCATGATCTCTAGGCCATTCTCGGTTGCTCCATAACCTCTATACACTATATAAACCTTAGTCTTGGGACTTCTGACATTGTTGACCAAGGGAGAAGCTCATTAGCCTTATCTTCTTCACAGTGAAGCACCCTTGTTCCTCTGCTCTGTTCAACTACAAGCATACCTACATCTTAAACTAAGGTGGTTTTGGGTATTTTTTGTAGGTTGGACTTAGGACTTGCTCCCTGTCAACTTGAGCTGTGAAACTTCATTTGGAAAACCTCACCTGGGTGAGTTAGGTTCCATCTTTTCCTTAGCAAATATTTATCTAATGATCTTTAGAGCTAAGTTCATCATCTTCTTTTGGTCAGCACAAGGAAAAAGGCTACTGGATCTTTTCTTGTTTGACCAAGAGCTTGGCTCTATCTTTTCCAAACCCTAGCTGGTGAGTTAGTCTTGTCTTCTGTTAGCTTAAATTCTTTTAGGACATCCCTCACTCACTAGGATCACTCATCTGTTCATGTGATGATCCCTGTTCCTTGCAACTGAAAAAGTTATTTTTATAACTTTTCGGTCTTTCATATCATTTTCTAGAAATAGAGTTTCTATTGTTAGGATGCTAGTCTAGTTAAGGCTAAATAAACTCTAGTATCATTTTAGACCCTTTTGACTTATATGATCCTTTGGAACATCATTTAGTGTAAACCTTTTTTTTTCTCTTTGGTTTGTCGGTTCAACCGACAAAAGTCCATTTTGCCTTACCTTCTATAGTTGGTGTGTTAGATCGGCATGAGTGTGTTATGGTAATTATTACTTCCTGTCGACTTTAACCTTTAATTAAGTCCTTGGGTTGTGTAGTTCCTAAGTCAACGTAAAGGAGTAAAAGACTTTCTTGTTTGGGTTATTGGTCAAACCGACAACATCAACAAATTGAGTCCAGTATCTTACATTGCTAATGATAGATAATCAATGAGTTGTATGGTTTCTACACTAACCATAATAGTAAAGATTCCTTATTATTTATTGATGTCTAAACCGACAGCAACCACTTTGCTTTTTCGTTCCATGAACCAAACATACATAATTGGTATTAATGGGTGTTAGTGTTATCTACTTCCCAGATAACTACAACGTCACTTAAAACTTTTATGTTAAGTGGGTTCTCAAGCCTACCCAAAATGGTAAAAGAGCTCCTTGCAGACTTCTGTGATTGGTCCAACCGACCACACAGACAACAAAGTCTTAAATCTCAAATTAACATTAATAAGTAGTAAATGACTAGTTAGCTCACAACACTAATTTAATACACTTAGCTATCCTGTAGCATTTTATTTATATAGAGTTAAGTTAAGTAACTAATTATTTGTTGCTGTCCTGTTCCAGTATATAAAACCTGATACTGTAGCTATATTTCTAAATCTAAAAATCTGGGTAGCCACTGTTAGTAGGTAGTACATATGGGTTATTATCCTTATTGAATTAAATATAGTCTAAGCATATTGCTACCCATGCATTATCATTTTGATCATGCATTCTTTTATGCCTTTTTGTTCTCTGTTTTCCTGTGTTCATTGGAATTCTTTTATTCTCTTTTAGATACTGGTTCTTCTGAGTTGGTTGAATCTTTTGTTGAACCCCAAGAATCTGAACAAGAGGTTATATACTACTATCAAGGCAAGCTTCCTCTCTGCACCATATTGAGCCTAATCTTTTGAGCTGTAGGTTTATAAATCTGATGATAGTATTTGCATGCAAATTTTGCTAAAAATTATTTATGCCCTGTTTCTAGTTAGTTATACCCTGAACTTGTGGCTTATCCTTAATTTAACCATACACTCAACCTAAGATAGTTTGTGATGTTATTATATTTAGTTTTGACTTTTGCTTAGCCATGCGATCCATAGAGCGGTAGTGTTTGACAAGATTATCTTGTCAAACCTGGGAACAACAAATACTTTGTTTTATCTTTGATTCTTGATCAGTTTATTTGATTTGGAAATGCTTCTAAATCCTGTTATCAATCAATTCAAATCTGGACAAGTGGATGCTAGTGATGGTGCCTTCGTGCACGAGAATTGGGAAATGTGGATGTCTTATGCGGGTTGATTAAGGATGAACTCGACGGCCCAATTCAAGCCCCAACGTACTTCCACATGCGATGTATGGTATTTGTTTGGTTAAGTAAAGGGTTAATGCTATTGAGTTGGATCTGAGAGTAAGGACATGTGTATTGATTTCATATGGCATAGATGCTTAAGTCTTGGGCCGTGTCGTATGCCATGTGGAGCTTATATTGATATCGGATGTTCTTAGAAGGGTAAGGCGTAGATGTGTTACATCGCATGTACGTTCCTTGAGGCCCCGATCATGTGTAAAATGTGTGGCTAACACGAGTTTGCATTTAATTGACTGGTCGGCATTCCTGTACAACATGTGAGCCCGGTTGAATGTATGCTATCGATCTGGTTTAAGCGGGATTAATCTCACATGGGTCATCCAACTCAATAGTGTCAACTTGTTGAAAAATACCAAATCTTAGTTTACTACCGGCATACCAAAGGAAGTATGCTATTATTAGGAGGCTTACGGGCTAACTAAGTCATGTGGGTAAAGATGTACACCTGCAGGTTAAAACTATTGAATAGCCGTGTCCCGATTCACGGACAACGCTTGGATTGATGTCACTGTATAGAAGTTATTCTAATTTTGGGTTTTGGGAATTGGTTCGGCATGATGATTGTTCGTACAATTGATTGTGAGATGTTATTTATTCTTATTCTTGTTTATGTTTACAATTACACTTATTCACTGCTTTAGTCCAAATCAATTTATTAAAACTGCTTTATCAAAATATAGCAATTGTAGGTTAAGATGTATCGCTTTATGCAAACTGAACCATTTAAACCTTCTATTGTCAACCTTATGCATATATACTTTCTATTCCATTGTATAGGTTCTAACAACCACTTTCTTTTATTAGTTTGTGTAAGTCTTCCTTGAGTACCTTTCGTACTCGGGGTTTTATGACCTCTTGTTGCGGTGAGGATGGATATCTGTATGAGATGCCCGTTAGCGCCGATGTGGGTGACGCTAACGAGTAGTGCTAGTTTTATTCTCCACGCAATAGCTGCGCGGGATGATGGGGCCATTGGTGGTTTTGTTTTTATCTTTTCGTTTCCGCTGTTGCTCTTTTTGCTAATGACCCAAGGTCATCTGTTCATATTTCTGTTACTGTAGCAATCTGGTACTGTAGCAACCGAATTTGGAGATGTAATAATTAATGTATAATTATGTGAATGTATGACTTGTATGTGATTGATGCAATGTTGATTAAGGATATATGCTAATAGTCACTAATCACAGGAACTATTGCATGACATATATCAGGAACCTAATTGTTGGATTGTTACTTGTTATGATTATGCTTCTAGTATGATCTTTATTAAGGGCGTTACATTGTTCCTTAATTAAGAATTATGCTACCAATATAATTATAATTCGCACAATCCCAATAATTAAGGGTCTCATAGCGTTGGTATCAGAGCATACGGTTGCCTGTAGGATAGAATTAGCATGGTTGTTACCTTTAGTGAGTCTCTGTGACATTATTTTAACTTAAATTAATTTCTAAAAGATCTAAGTCGCTATCTTTTATTCCTTATCTTCTTTTAGTATCAATTCTTATCCACCTTTCATTGGATTTTTCAAGATCGATCTCTTATCTACCTTGTCTTTTCTCTATAGATGAGTGGCCGACTTGTGTATTTGGACTTAATGTGTTAATAAAATAATCTTGCCCTTTTCTTTGTACTCGGCTTTGGTGTTATTTTGGTGTTAGTTGGTGTTAAATAAAGGTCAACTTTTGGTGTGTTATTGTTTTTGGTGTTAATTGGTTGCATATCATGACATCTTTGCATGCTTAGGTTTAATTAATTTCTATCTCCTAATCTTGTATGTGTTAGCACGAGTGTATCCTTGTTATGTTGTTAACCATTATATGGCAGAGGATGACAGGACCAACCACTCGATCGCGAACACAACAAGAGAGAGGTTCTCTACCCTGTTCTACAAACTCGGGGAGAGCGGTGACCCTTCCGGATCTCATGGTCCGCAAAGTGGTCGTCGGGAAGAGGAGCTTCCTCCACCACCCACCATGGCGGGACGTGCTCATGCAAATTGGCGCAACCGCATGGATCGAGCAGCGATATTGGAGCAGATTGCGCGCAACACTTCTTCTATTCCTACACCTCTTGGTAGAGCGGGGAGTTCAACATGGGCGGGGTAGTCTCGTGATTTTCGGCGAACTAACCGCCAAGATTCTCCAGCTCGAGGATCCAATGGAGGCAGAGGGCGGCGGAAATTGAGAAGAAGTGACCATTGCCCAATGTTACGAAAGGAGAAGGTCTTATATGCTAGCTACCAATTGTTGGACCAGCTAGTAATTGGTGGGATAATTATCGGCTATCAACCCACCGGACATACTCCCACGGCTTGAGTTCATGGAGACTTTTGCAAGCCCATATTAGGAGGGAGTGATGATGCTCAAGCAGCAGGAATTCCTCGCTCTCAAACAAGGGCGAAAGTCAGTGACCGAGTATCTTCATGAATTTAATTTTCTTGCTCGGTATGCCCCTGACGATGTTTCGACTGACACTCGTCGTCGAAACCGTTTTATGAATGGGCTATCTGAAGAATTGCAGTTGGCTTTGGCAATACAAGACTTCAGAAATTTCCAACATCTGGTGGACAAAGCCATCATCGCTGAAACAAAGAGCAAAGCTTTGGAAGATTCACGGAAGCGGCAGAAGGCCACTCAGTTCACATATAGTGGTCGTTGATCGACCGCGGCGTGGCAACCTCGATCTTTCGAGCACCAGCTCAGTTCCACCAGCGCGGTGTTTGCTTTTCGTCCACCTTTATCTGCTGGACAGTCCCGACCTAGTGGACATAGGCCACCGACTGCTGTCAATGTCAGGCCGGGGGTGATATGTTATCATTGTGGTCGTCCGGGACATTTCGCTAATCAGTGCTTTGCTAAGGCAAAGGGATTACCACTGTTCACCATCTCCGCCTCTTGTCGTCTGCACCTTCCCCAAAGGCGCTTGTCAAGCTCGATCTGTTCTGTCATGGCCGTGTGAATCGATTGATCTTGAAGAAGCGGCCGAGGCACCTGAGGTTATCCTTGGTATGCTCCTAGTTAATTTCAGTTCAGCTATTGTTCTATTTGACTCTGGAGCATCCCATTCTTTTATTAGTAGGCAGTTTGCTACTCAACATCAATTAAACATGCATCTGCTTCAACCACCTCATATCATTCACTCACCAGGGTCAGTATTCATGACTGATCAAATCTGCCTTAATGTCAATATCAATATTGAAGGGGTAGATTTTTGGGCCAACCTGATTGTGATAGACTTTAAAGGGATAGATGTCATTTTGGGTATGGACTGGTTATCCCAGAATTTCGGCCAAATCAATTGTGCCCAGAGAACTATATCCCTCACTAATAAAAATGGCCTTTCAGTCATTTTTCAGTCTAGAGCAGTTCATTCTCACCTTGGTGCATTGAAAGCTGATACCACTCCTACCTTAGAGTCAGTACCAATAGTATGTGAATATCAGGATGTCTTTCCTGAAGAACTTCGGTATGCCACCGGATCGGGAAGTAGAGTTAAATAATTGAACTAGTTCTGATCATCGCTCCCATTTCGAGAAGACCTTATCGCATGCCTTCCAATGAGCTGTTTGAGTTGAAGAAAGCGGCTTGGAGAATTCTTGACAAGGATTTATTCGACCGAAGTTCCTCACCACAGGGATGCCGGCCATCTTTGTCAAAAAGAAAGACCAAACTTTACGGATGTGTGTAGATTACCGTCCATTAAATGAGGTTACTATCAAGAATAAGTATCCTTTGCCCGAATTGATGATCTGTTTGACCGCTTAAGCTGGGCCGTGTCTTTTCTAAGATTGATTTGCGTTAGGGCTATCATCGGATCAAAGTTAGGCGAGGATATTCCTAAAAAAGCATTTTCTACTCGTTATGGATTATACGAGTATCTTTGTTATGTCCTTTGGTCTAACAAATGCTCTGCTTATTTCATGAATCTAATGAATTGGTATTCATGGATTTCTTGGATAAGTTTGTTGTTGTGTTTATTGACGACATTCTTATCTACTCCAAGTCTGTTAAAGAGCATGAGCATCATTTGAGACTTGTGCTGGATACACTTCGCAAGCATCAGCTGTATGCCAAATTTAGTAAGTGTGCTTTACGGCTCAAGCAAGTGGCATTTCGGGACATGTATTATCCGAAGGAGGTATTCTTGTTGATCTGAGAAAGTCAGGATGTACTAGATTGGAAGCAGCCCAAGAATGTTCCTGAAATTCGAAGTTTCCTTGGACTTGCGGGATATTACCGTAGGTTCATTGAAAACTTTTCCAAGATTTCCGGACCTCGACTCAACTTTTAAAGAAAGAGAACAAATTCTTTTGGTCGATGGAATGAAAACAGTTTTGACTCTTGAGAAAGCTCTGATGAAGCTCTGTTCTCACTCTTCTAGATATCCATAAAATTTTGATATCTATTGTGATGCATCTCGCCATGGACTTGGTTGTGTGCTTATGCAAGAGGGCGAGTTGTGGCATATGCATCGAGCAATTGCGACCTCATGAGGTGAATTATCCTACCCATGATTTGGAATTGGCGTAGTAGTCCATGCATTAAAGATTTGGCGACATTACCTTCTTGGCAATCGTTGCGAAATCTATACTGATCATAAGAGCCTGAAATACATATTCACTCAAGTTGATCTGAATATGAGACAAAGAAGATGGCTTGAATTGATCAAAGACTACGATATGGGTATTCATTACCATCCTGGCAAAGCTAATGTTGTGGCTGATGCTCTGAGCAGGAAGTCACAGTGCAATTGCTTATCAACACTTCCTTTGACCAAGAGCTTATGTGCTGACCTTCGGCGCTTAAGTCTCGAAATGGTCGAAGATGGATTTCTTGCTACTTTGGAAGTAAAGTCAACACTCGAAGATCAGATTCGAGGCCCGAAAAGCGATCTTTGAGGTAGCGAGATCAAAGAAAACATGAAGGCAGGTAAAGCCAATGAGTTTTCTGAAGATGCTCGTGGTACCATTCGATATCGCAATCGTCTGGTTGTACCCTCAGATCCACAGCTGAGAGAGCTAATTCTTAAAGAGGCTCATAATTCCAAGTTTTCTATACATCCTGGAAGTACTAAGATGTACCAGGACTTAAAGAAAACATTTTGGTGGAGCAAGATGAAAAGGCAAATTGCTCGATATGTTCTTTGAATGTGATATTTGCCAAAGGGTTAAAGCCGAGCACTTGAAACCTCTTTGGTACCCTTCAACCTTTACCTATTCCACCATGGAAATGGGAAGAAGTCGGTATGGATTTTGTTACCGGGCTTCCCAAGTCCCAGAATGGGTTTGATGCCATATGGGTCATAATTGATCGACTAACGAAAGTGGCTCATTTCCTCCCTATTAGAACCAATTTCAATGGCAAGCAACTAGCAGAGCTGTATATTGTTAGGATTGTTTATCTCCACGGTGTTCCTAAAGTTATTGTTTCAGACCGTGGATCTCAATTCACTTCCCATTTTTGGAATTGTCTTCATCAAGCAATGGGGCTGAATTATCCTTCAAAGATTGCTTATCATCCATGAACCGATGGTCAAAGCGAAAGGGTGAATCAAATAATGGAAGATCTTCTGAGAGCCTGTGTTTTAGCATATGGCAAGAATTGGGAGAAATCTTTGCCGTATGTGGAGTTTTCCTACAACAATAGCTACCAAGCAAGTATTCAAATGTCACCTTTTGAAGCCTTGTATGGAAGAGATTGTAGGACTCCATTGAATTGGTCAGAATCTGGTGAAAGACCATTCTTTGGCCCAGACTTGGTTTTAGAAGCCGAAGAACAAGTTCGTCTGATTCGAGACCGTTTAAAAACTGCCCAGTCTCGTCAGAAGAGCTATGCCGATCATCGATGTCGTGAACTAAGCTTTGAAATAGATGATTACGTTTATCTTAAGGTGTCGCCGATGAAAGGTACTCATCGCTTTCAAGTGAAAGGAAAGCTAGCGCCTCGTTATATCGGACCTTTCCGAATCATTGCGAAACGAGGAGCCGTGGCATATCAATTGGAACTTCCCGATACGTTATCGGCAGTTCATGATACCTTTCATGTTTCTCAATTAAAGAAGTGCCTTCGTGTTCCTACAGAGGCTGCTACTTATGAAAATCTTGATCTGCAACCAGACCTTTCATATCAAGAACAACCAGTGCGTATCCTCGATGAAATGGAACGGAGGACCAGAAATCGCACTGTCAAGTTCTTAAAAATTCAGTGGGCTAATCATTCCGAAGATGAAGCCACTTGGGAGCGTGAAGATCTGATGAAGATCGAGCACCCTCACCTTTTTATTGTTTAATACTTGTCTTTAAATCAAGAAAGGCAAGGTTAAACAAAGCAATGTAAAATAAGTTGTAATAACAGCACTATGTTGTTATGTAAAATTTCTTTTCTATCTTTGAAAGAAATAAAGACAACTGATGTTATGTTCCTAAAGAATATCATTTCAACTTCATCTTTGTCCAACTTCTGGATTATAAGAAATCTCGGGACGAGATTTTCTTAAGGAGGTAGGTTTATATGACCTCGGCCCTAATACTGATGTCTGATCTTGTATGTTGTTATTACTGTTCACTTTAGTAATTAGGGCAACTTGTTACAACTCAATTTCCCCAAATTTCTATTATAAATTCTAATTTGGTAAAAATTTCAAAAGGAAATACCATCCAATGTTGGTATTAAGGTTAAGAAATATTTTATTTGAAAACCAGATGAAGTATTTTGGCCAAAAATAAATTTTGTTGAATTTTCAGAAATTATTTGGATTTTCAAAAAAATAATTATCCTTAAATAAACCTTAGTTAGTTTAAATGAATTATTTATGTATTTCTAAAGAAGGAACAGTGGTTTCAAAATTTATTTGGGAATATATCATCGAGAGGGTTTACGCAAAATTTCAAGATTTTACAAATTTATTTGCTATTTTAAAAGTCCCAGTCAAAGTTTTGAAGTTTTAAATCAAATCTGGTCAAATCTCCCCGCCTAACTCCGGTCTAGCACTGTAGCGGCTCGGCCTCGACTTGGTTGGACCCAACCCCGTGTGCAACCGACTCGGTACACGCCCTCTCTGCAGCGTCGTCAAAGTTCGGCCCATCTCGGCCTTTTTCCTTCTCGCGCGAACGGGCCAAATTAGTTGGTGACGTTCGGACCGCCTCCATCCCCTTCACGTTTTGGGCCATTGGATCCGTAGCGTGCGGCCCAGATCATTGCGACGTTCGGACCACTTCGGGCTGCTCGCGATCTGGCCGTTCGCTGAAGATCGTGTGGCCCACGTTCTCCCATACCGGTTCAATGTATTTTGCCTCGCATCACCGCCGCTCATCTCGGAATGGGCGGTGGCGTGCGATAAATCCTGCGTCTTGTTGCGCATGGCGCGATTTTCTCTAGGGCCCGGTATCGGCGATCGGTTTTCTTCTTTGCTTGCTTGCGGATGCAGATGCATAACCGGTTTGCCCCAGGCCGCGTGTCGATGGCAAGCTTTTGGTTCCTGCGTCTTGTTGCATGGCCGGTTTGCCCACAGGCGCGTGTCGATGGCAAGCTTTTGGTTCCTGCGTCTTGTTGCATCTTTGTGTATACTCTGGGGCCCACATGTAAGTGGCGAAATTTTATTTGCTCTCGGTGTTCAACCGTAGGCCATGTTGCGGTAGAAATGGTGGTGATGCACGATATTTTGAGGATATTTATCCTTCATATCTATCCATTAGTGCCACCTCATGATCTCTAGGCCATTCTCGGTTGCTCCATAACCTCTATACACTATATAAACCTTAGTCTTGGGACTTCTGACATTGTTGACCAAGGGAGAAGCTCATTAGCCTTATCTTCTTCACAGTGAAGCACCCTTGTTCCTCTGCTCTGTTCAACTACAAGCATACCTACATCTTATACTAAGGTGGTTTTGGGTATTTCTTGTAGGTTGGACTTAGGACTTGCTCCCTGTCAACTTGAGCTGTGAAACTTCATTTGGAAAACCTCACTTGGGTGAGTTAGGTTCCATCTTTTCCTTAGCAAATATTTATCTAATGATCTTTAGAGCTAAGTTCATCATCTTCTTTTGGTCAGCACAAGGAAAAAGGCTACTGGATCTTTTCTTGTTTGACCAAGAGCTTAACTCTATCTTTTCCAAACCCTAGCTGGTGAGTTAGTCTTGTCTTCTGTTAGCTTAAATTCTTTTAGGACATCCCTCACTCACTAGGATCACTCATCTGTTCATGTGATGATCCCTGTTCCTTGCAACTGAAAAAGTTATTTTTATAACTTTTCGGTCTTTCATATCATTTTCTAGAAATAGAGTTTCTCTTGTTAGGATGCTAGTCTAGTTAAGGCTAAATAAACTCTAGTATCATTTTAGACCCCTTTTTGACTTATATGATCTCTGGAACATCATTTAGTGTAAACCTTTTTTTTCTCTTTGGTTTGTCGGTTCAACCGACAAAAAGTCCATTGCCTTACCTTCTATAGTTGGTGTGTTAGATCGGCATGAGTGTGTTATGGTAATTATTACTTCCCTGTCAGCTTTAACCTTTAATTAAGTCCTTCGGGTTGTGTAGTTCCTAAGTCAACCAGAAAGGAGTAAAAGACTTTTACTGTTTCGGGTTATTGGTCAAACCGACAACATCAACAAATTGAGTCCAGTATCTTACATTGCTAATGATAGATAATCAATGAGTTGTATGGTTTCTACACTAACCACAATAGTAAAGATTCCTTATTATTTATTGATGTCTAAACCGACAGCAACCACTTTGCTTTTTCGTTCCATGAACCAAACATACATAATTGGTATTAATGGGTGTTAGTGTTATCTACTTCCCGAGATAACTACAAGCGTCACTTAAAACTTTTATGTTAAGTGGGTTCTCAAGCCTACCCAAAATGGTAAAAGAGCTCCTTGCAGACTTACGTGATTGGTCCAACCGACCACACAGAGACAACAAAGTCTTAAATCTCAAATTAACATTAATAAGTAGTAAATGACTAGTTAGCTCACAACACTAATTTAATACACTTAGCTATCACTGTAGCATTTTATTTATATAGAGTTAAGTTAAGTAACTAATTATTTGTTCTTTGTCTGTTCGATATATAAAACCCGACATCGTAGCTATATTTCTAAATCTAAAATCTGGGTAGCCTTTGTTAGTAGGTAGTACATATGGGTTATTATCCTTATTGAATTAAATATAGTCTAAGCATATTGCTACCCATGCATTATCATTTTGATCATGCATTCTTTTATGCCTTTTTGTTCTCTGTTTTCCTGTGTTCATTGGAATTCTTTTATTCTCTTTTAGATACTGGTTCTTCTGAGTTGGTTGAATCTTTTGTTGAACCCCAAGAATCTGAACAAGAGGTTATATACTACTATCAAGGCAAGCTTCCTCTCGCACCATATTGAGCCTAATCTTTTGAGCTGTAGGTTTATAAATCTGATGATATTTGTTGCATGCAAATTTTGCTAAAAATTATTTATGCCCTGTTTCTAGTTAGTTATACCCTGAACTTGTGGCTTATCCTTAATTTAACCATACACTCAACCTAAGGTAGTTTGTGATGTTATTATATTTAGTTTTGACTTTTGCTTAGCCATGCAGTCCATAGAACGGTAGTGTTTGACAAGATTATCTTGTCAAACCTGGGAACAACAAATACTTTGTTTTATCTTTGATTCTTGATCAGTTTATTTGATTTGGAAATGCTTCTAAATCCTGTTATCAATCAATTCAAATCTGGACAAGTGGATGCTAGTGATGGTGCCTTTGTGCACGAGAATTGGGAAATGTGGATGTCTTATGCGGGTTGATTAAGGTGAACTCGACGGCCCAATTCAAGCTAGCGCACTTCCACATGCGGTGTATGGTATTTGTTTGGTTAAGTAAAGGGTTAATGCTATTGAGTTGGATCTGGAGAGTAAGGACATGTGTATTGATTTCATATGGCATAGATGCTTAAGTCTTGGCCGTGTCGTATGCCATGTGGAGCTTATATTGATATCGGATGTTCTTAGAAGGGTAAGGCGTAGATGTGTTACATCGCATGTACGTTCCTTGAGGGCCCATCATGTGTAAAATGTGTGGCTAACACGAGTTTGCATTTAATTATTTGGGTCGGCATTCCTGTACAACATGTGAGCCCGGTTGAATGTATGCTATCGATCTGGTTTAAGCGGGATTAATCTCACATGGGTCATCCAACTCAATAGTGTCAACTTGTTGAAAAATACCAAATCTTAGTTTACGTACCGGCATACCAAAGGAAGTATGCTATTATTAGGAGGCTTACGGGCTAACTAAGTCATGTGGGTAAAGATGTACACCCTGCGCAGGTTAAAACTATTGAATAGCCGTGTCCCGATTCACGGACAACGCTTGGATTGATGTCACTGTATAGAAGTTATTCTAATTTTGGGTTTTGGGAATTGGTTGGCATGATGATTGTTACATACAATTGATTGTGAGATGTTATTTATTCTTATTCTTGTTTATGTTTACAATTACACTTATTCTTTGCTTTAGTCCAAATCAATTTATTAAAACTGCTTTATCAAAATATAGCAATTGTAGGTTAAGATGTATCGCTTTATGCAAACTGAACCATTTAAACCTTTTGTTGTCAACCTTATGCATATATACTTTCTATTCCATTGTATAGGTTCTAACAACCACTTTCTTTTATTAGTTTGTGTAAGTCTTGCTGAGTACCTTTCGTACTCAGGGTTTTATGACCTCTTGTTGCAGGTGAGGATGGATATCTGTATGAGATGCCCGTTAGCGCCGATGTGGGTGACGCTAACGAGTAGTGCTAGTTTTATTCTCCACGCAATAGCCTGCGGGATGATGGGGCCATTGGTGGTTTTGTTTTTATCTTTTCGTTTCCGCTGTTGCTCTTTTTGCTAATGACCCAAGGTCATCTGTTCATATTTCTGTTACTGTAGCAATCTGGTACTGTAGCAACCGAATGTGGAGATGTAATAATTAATGTATAATTATGTGAATGTATGACTTGTATGTGATTGATGCAATGTTGATTAAGGATATATGCGCAATAGTCACTAATCCTGGGAACTATTGCATGACATATATCCGGGAACCTAATTGTTGGATTGTTACTTGTTATGATTATGCTTCTAGTATGATCTTTATTAAGGACGTTACACTGTTCCTTAATTAAGAATTATGCTACCAGTATAATTATAATTCGGCACAATCCCAATAATTAAGGGTCTCACAACAAAGATGGCAACGAGGAAATGGAGTACCAGGAGCCTCAACATACGGTCAACATGATCTTTGGTGGGTCTTTTTCGTACGAGTCAAGGCGTCATCTCAAGGCCATGGAGCGGGAGGTCAATCTTGTCGAGCCTCTGACCATCATCAAGCCATCAAGATGGTCGGATACCGTAATCTCCTTCAGCAAAGAAGACTGCCCCATTCCTTCGACTCGATTAGAAGAGATGCAAGTTCCCAAGTCAAAGGTGAAACCAGTGAAATATTGTAACATCCCAAATACCTAAACAGGTGTTTGTTCAAATGTAATTAAATGTGTAGAAATTAAAACTTTTTCTCACATCTTGAAAACCCCTAAAACTCTCATGAGATTCTTGTCCAAGAGTTGTGTAATCCAAAAACATAAGCTCTTGTTGACCAAAAGTCAAACCCATTTCCCATTTGTCACAAATCTTGTGCCAAACCCTTGGAGATATTTTTCCTTGGTCCTAAAGTTGATGTGGGACCCCTCTGAAAAATATCACAAGTTGTAAAACTTGTTTGATAATTTATGGAGGTAAAATAATTTCTTGAACAGCCTTCATGAATTTCCTGAGAAAAATGCATAGCATAATAACCTCTGGAAATTTTATGTAAGGTTAATCATGATGTCAGCAAGCTCCAGTTAAAATTTCATAAATTTTGGAGTTGTTTGGCTATCTCAAATAATTCTGCTAAGTCTCATTTGTTAAAAACTAAATTTAAAAGCCTATCTTTGTTCCTTGGGCTAGCCAATTTGCAAAGTGGTCCAACCCAACCCACTCCCGGGCTCGTGAGACCTCCTCTCCACCTCGATCAGTCGTAGCCGTTGGATTAACATCCAACCGCCACGACCTCCTTCATGATCAATACCGCTTGAGACATCCCCACCTCATCGGGTCTTGGCCTTTGGATCAAAATCCACGGTCTGACCTCCCCTTCGTTGTCTAGCGCCCTAGTCCTCCCCCATCTAGGTCTTGTGCCGTTGGATCAAAATCCATGGCCCCGACCTCCTCGGCGCTCAAACCACCTTGACCTCCTTTTGTATTCACTTGAGGTCGAGTGGTTGGATGCAATCCAAAGGCCACGACCTCCTCTGCAAACTTTTTTCTGCGAGGTCCTCCCCACCTTAGTGAGGTCATAGCCCTTCGATCAAAATCGAGGGCAGGACCTCCTTTGCACTGCACGCCAAGGCCGGACCTCCCGCTTTAATTATTATGCGCCGTTGGATTTACATCCAACACCCACAACCTCCCAGCGTTATCAAGCGCTCACAACCTCCCCCATCTCGTGTTGTGCGCTGTCGGATTAAAATCCACGGTCACAACCCCCTCTTTGTCTTGTGCGCATCAGACCTCCCAGCGCACACGAGGTCGTAACCGTTAGATGTAAATCTCACGGCCCTGACCTCTCTTGTGCGTTGCGCAGCGTCTAGGACCTCCCTATCTGTTATGCGCTCTTGGATTTAAATCCAAAGGCCATGACCTTCACATTTTGGGCTGTAGCGTCCCCAAGCGTTAAGTCCTCCAGGAGGTCCGCACCGTTGGATTTAGATCCAACGCCTTGGACCTCCTAATCCCTTTTCCTTTGCGCATCTGTGTTATGGAAATCGGAGGGCCACGACCTCCCCGTCCAAGATCGTGTGGCTGGAACCTCCTCCCAGTCACTTAAAACATAACGGTTCAAAAATCACATCCGATGGTTAGGACCTCCCCGAAGTCTTATCCAATGGTCAAAATGATCTCCCCTGTTCTTCTCCTTCCTCGGTCACGCATGCGTGCTCCTGGGCAGAGAAGAAAAGGGGCGTGCCTGTCACTTGTGTACCTTCAACGACTCTTTGCTGACCCGCATTAAATGCTGGTCAGCCTTCCGCCTCTCCAATCTGCACAGACCTGTCCCCATGTCAGCTCCACGTCTTGTCCAAGCCATGGACCGAGCCATGGGCTAAGCTCACCATGAGCTTAACCCAGCTCATGTGCCCTGCTTATCCGAAATATAAAACCCCCATTGGGTTCCTCCCTTAGCTTCTTTGGCACACTTCCAAGCTTTAGCTTGCACCTGTGTCTTCTAAGCTTTCTTCTCCTTGACCTCCTTTTGGCGCCATTGTTGAAGCTTGGAGCCCTCGGTGGCACCATTGTTCGATGGCTCCCTCTTCAACTTCTTGCTCGTTTGTGCTCCCTTGCCTTACGGTGTTGACCCTAACCTTGTTTAGGTTGACATTTTCAGAGGAGGCCTCTTTGGGAGGCTGGAGCTGGAGCTTTGGCCGTGGAGCAACCCACTGTCTTCACCAGCGCCGGTCTTCCTCGTCCCCAACCTCCTCAGCATCCTCTGGACCTCCAGGTAACTTTCCTGGTAGTCCTTAGAGGCTTGGCACCCGCGTGTATGTTGTTGCGGAGCTTTTCTTGGGCACCCGCTTGAATGGCAGCGGCGGAGCTCAAATTTTGCTTCTTGCCTTTTTCACCGTGTGATCTCCTTCGCGTTCCTCTCTGGCTCGCCGGCGTTTAAGGCCGCCACCGCCGTTGAGAGGAGGTCCACTGGGTGCGCAAGGCTATTGCACACTCAGTGGTACCATTGGATGTCGTCGGCGAGGTCTACATCGCCGGCGATGACCACATCTTTGAACCCGGGTCTTTGTCGGACAAGAGCAGCGGCGCTATTGTCGTTTTTAGGACAGAGATCCGCCGCGTTAATGCGCTAATCATTTGCTCAATCTCGTAATCATTGGCGTGTCTCAAACTGCATTTAATCCCACTCCGTGCGCACATTTGAGACATCGCGCTCGGACCTCCTCGTTGTCCCGCGCATTAACTCGCCCGCGCGCGCGTGCGTGAGGTGCGAGGTCGTGGGCCGTCCACCTCACAGATCAACGGCCACGACCTCCTCTCTGATCGCGCGCATGAGGTCCAGAAGCTTGGCAGCGAAAAGTCTTGAGAGTCTGAGGTCATAGCCGTTGGATCCATGATCAACGGCCACGACCTCTATCTCATGCAGGCGGATCTGGCGTTTCATTTGGGAGGACAAGGACCGTGGGATCCAAGATCCACGCCCCGTCCTCTAGATCTCCCAAGAGCATGTGCGGCGTTATCGCGGGAGGTCTTGAGCCGTTAGATGCAAAATCGATGGCTCATGTCCTCCCGATCCGTTCTAAGTCCTTAGGACCTCCGAGAGCTCTTAATTATAAACTGAAAAAGGGTAAGAACTTTAAAAATTGCATATCTTTTTCATTTTAAATCCAAATGAGGTCATTCAAATTTTGTTAGCTCTGGTTTGACCTGGGCTCCAATCTAAAAATGGTTAAGAGCCCAGTTCAGCTCCAGAACATGGTTTTGCAAATAGGTTTCAAAACTAGTTTTAATTGTGCACTCAAAATAGCGTTTAACTTGTAAAATACATAACTAATGCTCTGTAGATTAGTTTTGAGTGAATCCAATTTTGTTGGTTTCCTCCATTAATGAACTTACTGTGAAAATTAGTTTTGGTCATGTTGCTGTTGTTAAAAAGAGTTCTTGTGCATTATAATTTTGTTCAAGTTCTTGTTTTTGAAAAATTGTAGAGAGTGCAATATAGCTCCAAATGGGATGAACTCAATTGTGTTATTCATCTCATGAGGTGCTGGTGTTACTGTAAAAATCTCAGTATCACTACCATTCTAGAAAATGTTGCCTCATAATTAAATTAGTGAATAGTGGCTGTTTGCATTTTTAGGGCTGAGCAGAATTGTTTTGCTCATAACTTTTGCATTGAGAATCCAAATCAATTGGTTCTTGTTGCTAAATTCCCTAAAAATCATCCTCTTGCTGCTGTAAAAATTTCAGAGTAATTGGAGTTCGTTTTCTGTGCTATCTTTGTCATTTTCGTCGTTCTTATCGTTTCTTTTCGTCTTTTCGATTAGGCGTTGACGAATGTGTTGATCCCGTGAGCGATCCTCAGCAACAATTTGACCAGCAACAGCAAGGCAAGCAGTTTGATCATATCCCCTCTAACGTCCCATTACTTTAAAGGTTAATATATTGTTTTACTTGTATGTATGCATGCTACTTTGTGTTAAAATGTAAGCTAGTAATCCTATAGTTGCATAATCTGTAGGAATTGTTTATCCTCTACTACCAATGAGCCTAGGTTATTTGCTGTGGTTTGAGCTCGTTGGATGAGCTCTTATCACTTAGTAGTTTTAGACATCAATTGCTTAGCCATGCTTAGTTACCGGTAGTAATGGGCGATCATCGACTTAGTCGATGGTCTTGATCACACAAATCTAATTATTACTCCTTTATGTCCAGCACTTGTGCTTTGTAATTTGTAAAGTAAAAATCTGAAAATAAAAGATTGATTTAGACTTGGGCATATTGGATGTATGGTGTGGTTTTTGGAATGTGGTAGTATGCCTGAGTCATTAAGGACCGAGTTACTTGCACCACCGTTCGAGCAACTTTATGTGCTAACCACACGAGGGGATATGGGACCTCTCTTGACTAAGTACTTTGGGAGGTGTTAATTATGAGCTGGTCGGTGGGTATGTTTTAAATAAAATGTGTGTGTGTGGTGTGGGAGGAGAGCATTAGCAGCCGGCTAGGCTGTCTAATGTGTCTTTGTCCCGTGGGTTCTTGCTCGTAATTAGCATCATCCATTGGAAATGTCTCGTGAGGACTTAGCCGTGCTGCGGCATACCAAAGGAAGTGTGCTAAATCATGTGGCGAAAAAGGCGGTCGGCGTGTGGGTACATTGGTACACCCTGCAGGTTAAAACTATTGAATAGCCTCGCCCTAGGTTATGGACACGCTCGGATCGCCCGTGAGAACTAGACTACAACCTTTAATTAAAACTTGACATGGGTGGTATGAATGGGTAATTCATGCTATTGTTGTGGTGGCTAATGGGTTAGTCACTTCCAGGTTGTTCATATGTTGTTATTATGTTATTATCTCGTTGTTACTTCAACAACTAAAAATGCTTTGCCAAATTGCTTTCAATCTATTACATTATTGCAAATGAAAACTTGCTTTATGCTAAAAATGAGTCCAAAGCCTCATCCACTCAAATAAAGCTTGCATGTAGTTAAACTATAGTTCTGTTATACTACACGTCAGTCTTGCGAGTACATTTTTGTACTCATTTGCTTTGCTTAATAACTTTGTTGCAGAGGAGGTAGAGCCCAAAGGGCTTTACTTTTGTGTTGTCTTGATGGTTGGGAAAGCGACTAGCTTGGCGGTCGGTCGATTGCCTTGTGGGTGAAGGCACCTTGGTTGGCTCTTGTTTTGGGCCATCTCTATGGCACTTTTGCTTCATTGTTATCTTAGTAGTCTTGTTGTTATTTGGCGGTCGGCCTCTCTTTTGTAATAACTATCCTTTATGTATATTAACCACGGTTTGTTGCTTGTTACATTCTATGTGTTTGAATGGAATTGATGCAATCTTTTGTAATGAGTTGTGTGTCTTGCATTCTTGGGAAGTACATATATCTCGAGGCACGGTTTATTTAGTTGATAATACTAGGGTCAATTGGATGACTAAGTATTATGAGCCTAATAAATCGGGGTCTCACAAATATGCCTTCCATGGTATAGTTCCTGTCTCCACCGCTAAACTGATAGGACAAATTTCCTTACCGGTCACGTTCGGAAGACCTGACAACTTCCGAACAGAGAAGATTCCGTTTGATGTAGTGGATTTTGAGTCCGCATACAATGGAATCCTATGTCATCCGGCTTTAGCAAAATTCTTGGTAGCTACGCACTACGGTTATCAAAGTTTGAAAATACCAAGACCTAAGGGAGTCATCACGGTTCGAGGAGATCAGAAAATGGCTTATGCATGTGATAAAAAATCCTTAGAACTAGTCGATGAACTTCCGACCAGAGAGGCTAATCCATCTACCGTGCAAGTCAAGCACTCAAGGCCAAAGATGACACCGAAGCCTTCCGACCAGACAAAGGAGGTACTACTCAACAAAGGCGCTTCTCCAGACAGCGCAAAGTCACCACTTGGGTCAGGAAACACTGACTTAGCTGCAAGAAAGATACTGGTCGGGGCAAGACTCGACCCCAAATAGGAAGAGTCGCTCATCTCCTTCCTCCGAGCAAATCAGGACATATTCGCCTGGCAAATGTCCGACATGCCCGGAGTCCCCCGGGAGGTGATCGAGCATAGGCTAGCTCTCCAGCCTGACAGAAAACCAATCAAGCAGAAGCTCCGGCGTTTTGCATCTGATCGGAAGGAGGCAATCCAGTCAGATATTGACAAGCTCCTCAAGGCTGGATTTATTCGTGAAGTCGACCACCCTTAGTGGCTCGCCAATCCTGTAATGGTTAGGAAAAATAATGGAAAGTCACGAATGTGTATTGACTTTACAGATCTTAATAAAGCTTGTCCGAAGGATGATTTTTCTCTTCCACGCATTGATCAACTTATAGACTCTACTTCTGGGCGTGAGTTACTAAGTTTTTTAGATGCGTATTCAGGGTACCACCAGATTAATATGTGTAAAGAGGATGAAGAGAAAACTTCCTTCATCACCCCATACGGCACTTATTGCTATATTAAGATGCGTTTGGTCTCAAAAATGCTGGTGTAACTTTTCAAAGGTTAATGCCGAAAACCTTTAATCCACAGATAGGTCGGAATCTAGAAGCTTACGTTGATCTGGTCGTAAAAAGCATCAACGCTGGTAATCATGTTCCAGACCTACAAGACACTTTCAATAATTTGAGAAGGCATAACCTCAAGTTGAATCCGGAAAAGTGTGTGTTTGGAGTTTCTGCTGGAAAACAGCTCGGTTTCCTAGTCTCGGATAGGGGTATTGAAGCAAATCCAGTAAAAATATCAGCCATCGACCGAATACGCCCTCCGACCACGAAGAAAGAGGTCCAGAAACTAACTGGTTGTATGGCAGCGCTAAGTCGTTTCATAGCAAGGTTAGGGGAAAAAGGATTACCTTTCTTTAAGCTTCTTCGGAAAAATGGAAGTTTTGAGTGGACTAAAGAGGCAAACGATGCCTTTGAAGATCTTAAAATGTACCTTACAAGTACCATGGTCTTAGTCTCTCCAAGACTGGGAGAAACATTGTTAATTTACGTGGCTGCAACGCCACAGATAGTTAGCAGTGTACTGATCATAGAGCATGACAATGTCCAACAACCAGTGTATTACGTAAGCGAAGTCTTACATGGACCAAAGGAAAGGTACCCACAGGTACAAAAGCTGCTCTATGGTCTCCTTATGGCTTCAAGGAAACTAAGGCATTACTTTCAGGCCCACAAAGTGGTCGTACCAACCGGGTATCCCCTTGGTCAAGTCCTTGGAAATAGGGAATCATCAGGACGAATAACAAAATGGGTGGTTGAGCTAGGGGCGTTCGACCTCCATTTCATCTCATGAACAGCAATCAAGTCCCAAGTAATAGCAGAATTCATTGCCGAATGGACATACCCTGAACCCACCCAAGGGCCCAAGTACGAACACCACGACGAGTGGACAATGTATTTTGACGGTTCCTTGATGCTCAAAGGCTCAGGGGCTAGAGTTGTCTTGATATCCCCTACTGGTGAACACATTAAGTATGTCATCCAGTTAAATTTTTCTACTACTAATAATGTGGCAGAATACGAAGATTTACTAGCAGGACTCCGAGTAGCTCGTTCGCTTGGGATTCGTAAATTACTAGTGAAAGGCGATTCTCAACTAGTAGTGAATCAAGTAGGGAAAGAGTATCAATGCTCGAGTACCAAGATGTCATCTTATTTGGTGGAAGTACGGAAACTCGAAAAGCACTTCTTCGGTTTTCAGATCCAACATATTCCTAGAAAAGAAAACTTTCTAGCAGACCAGTTGGCACGGATGGCCTCCACAAGGTCGACCGTCCCACCCGGAGTTTTTCTCGAGCAACTCGATTCACCCTCGGTGGTCGAGCCTTCTGAGAACATAAATGATTCTTTATAAGTCATACAAACCGATCGTGAGGACATAGATACTTCACAGATCATTGACGGTTGGCGCTGTCACGATCAGGGTAGATATTGAATGACATCGATGTACAATTATCTTCAGCATGATATAATTCCAGAAGATGATGTAGAGGCTGATCGTCTCGCATGAAAAGCCAAATCATACACTCTGATCGAAAGTACCTTGTATAAACGAGGATCTCACGGAGTGTTGATGAGATGCATATCTCAAACAGATGGCATTAAATTGCTAACTGAAATCCATGAAGGAGTCTGTGGAGCACATCATTCCTACAGAACACTGGTCGGTAAAGTCTTGAGCAAGGATACTATTATTGCGCCCTTCATGATGCAAAAGAGCTCGTGACGAAGTGCGTACAATGTCAATTTCATAGCCGACAAGTACATCAGCCGGTACAAGCTTTACAAACTATTCCTCTTTCTTGGCCTTTTGTAACCTGGGGACTGGGCATTCTGGGACCTTTCCCAAGAGCACCCAGGGGCTTCGAATTCCTTTTCGTTATGATTGACACGTTTACAAAATGGATTGAAGCTGAGCCTATAGTTAAAACAACAACTGAGGCCGCTAAGAGATTTCTCACAAAAATATGATCACATGATTTGGTGTACCCAGTCGTATAATCACAGACAACGGTGCCCAGTTCTCAAGCGGTCCATTCCAAGAATTCTGCGACGAACTCAGTATCAAGGTTCATTTTGCTTCGGTTGCTCATCCACAGAGCAACGGAGCAGTTGAGCAAGTCAATGGTATCATCATGCAGGGGATCAAACGCCAAGTGTTCGACCAGTTAATCAAACGGTCAGGTGCTTGGGTTCAAGAACTCCCTTCTGTATTATGGGTCATTCGAACCACGACCAGTCGTGCGACTGGTGAAACGCCATTCTTCTTGGTTTATGGTGCTGAAGCCATACTTCCTCCAGAACTAAAACTTGGCTCTACTCGAACTGATTGTTTCAACAAAAACGATTAGAATGAACGACAACTCGACGACATCAATTTTCTTGAAGAACGACGAAACCAAGCCCTAGTACGATTAGTAGTTTATCAACAAGCCATGCGACGGTATCATAGTCGTAAGGTGCAAGCTCGCAGCCTCGCTGTAGGTGATTTGGTTCTTAGAAAAATTCAGAACCAAACAAATCACAACAAGCTTTCTCCCAAGTGGGAAGGTCTTACACTGTGGTCGAAGTCACCCGACTAGGTTCAGTACGATTAGCCATGTCTGATGGGCAAGTTTTGTCCAATTCTTGGAACATTGATCAATTGCGTAAGTTCTATGTTTAATTATTTTTTACATTCTTTCATTTCTTTTCATTTAAATAAAGATTAGTCATTCCTTTATTTATTTTGCTGAGCAATATTGTTTATATATTTATATCTATACTCTAGTCCTCTACAGTTGTTATTTATACTGGTCGGAGAAGACAACCTTCTATCCGACATCCTTTACAAGGATCTCTCTTACTCTTTGGCAAATGACTTCTAAGTCATACGCTGTATGGGTCCTAGTCATGATCATTCCCTGAATGATTCATACACGCGACCACACTCTTTTCTCAAAGAAACATATGAGTAACAAGAGCGTAGTAAACAATAACTTCATGTAATAATTCATATGCTTAAGACGATGAAGACATAACTCATTATTTCAAAATTTTGTTCTGCTTTAGTTTGGTTACTGGTCGGGACACAGAAAGCCTCCTAGTCGAAGTCTCTCCTTTTTCGCATGTGGTCCTGCCCACTGGAAGGAGCTTCCTAGCGACGGTTCTTTTCCTACGATCCTCGCTGCCAGTCGGACTTGAGCCAGAATACGTTTCGCGAAGTGTGTTTCATGTCTTCAGTTCTTATCCATTCTTCCGACCAGTTTTGGATACTATATATAAATAAACTTGCTTATCATTCATTGCATGCATCTTTATATATTTTCTTTTCTCATCAACATAAGTCTTTCTTTGAAAATATACTGCTTTGTTTGGTGTTTTGATTATTTCAAAATTGATCTACAACTAGTCGAAGTCATATACTGATTCTAGCCAAATTGATTTCCTAGTATTACTACGATCTGTTTTATCATATAATCAGTATATGCTTTCAAAACAAACAGAATGAGTAAGACTTCAAGTTCTCGTTTTCTTGGCTTACTAATTATATAGTAAAGTTCTTCTACTATAAATCAGTCGGGGCTAGGGCATAATTGAGTACTTTAAAAGTCAAAAGGATAAACAAAAGACTTGTTGATGGCAAAAAGGTAAGTTTTATACATTTCATAATTCTTATATTATAATGTCCTACTTTTGAATGTCTCCAGACTAATTGCTGCTTGATGGAGATCCGACTTCCATTTCCTCTGCAACCTTGTTTCTGAGAGGTTTTATTTCCCCGAGAAACCTATTTGCATCTTCGAGCAAGCAGTTAAAGTCTTCCTCAACAGCTTGAAAATCAATGGAATGATTGGAAGCCTTTAGTTTTGCCAATGCAAAACTAACTCCACTAGCTACACCTTCTTTCATAGTCTGGGCATAGTTCTCTCGAGTAGACTTGAGTAGACCATTGAGATCTTCTAGAAGTTGGCCCAAGTAGGTCATTTTCTCTGTTGGATCTCTTAAGGAAGGTGGACTTGATCCTGATCCCATATCAAAGATCATTTTGTTCAGTGCATGGATCTTTTCATCAAGACTTTGCACAAGAGCCGCCTCCTTATCCTGCTCAAATTCTAGAGCCTTTTTTTGCTCTATTCAACGCTTGAGTTTGCTCTATACGAGTAAAACTAATAGTAAGTAAATATGATTAGGGGGGTTAATAAGTTAAGTCTACGACCAATTACCTTCAATCCTCTTTTTCAAGAGTTTCATGTCTAGTCATCGCATCCACAATCAACTGGTCCTTAGCCTGATTTTCTTCTTCAAGCTGGGTTATTATGGCCTTATCAGCCACGACCCCTTCTTTTATTTTTTCCAAATCTATCGAATATGATAAGGGAGAATAATTAAAGAAGAACAAAAGTATTGAAGAAGGAAATAAGTTAAGAAGAAAGTTCTTACTTTCCAATTCAGAGTGTTTTTTTTTCTCCAAGTCCTTTATTCGCTGGGTCAGTCCTCCGCCCAAAGCAAAATTTTCGACCATGTGCTACAAAAATAGCATTCTTCTTTAAGATTTCGATAAACTTTTAAGAAAGGCTATGAAACCAGTCGAAGATACTTACCCAGATTGCCATGTCATTATAATCGACAAAAATGATGTCAGGACCTATCTTGATTTGATGGTCCGATATTTTTTCCCATGCCTCGTCAAGCTCCTTTTCCTCAATAAATCGGGGGCGAAAAGGGAACTTGTTAGGTTGAGAGGGATTACCAACAGTTATCAGGACCTGTTGAGGGCCTTTAGGGGCATCTACCTCCGTAGAAGGAGTTAGGATCGCCAATGGTTCCTGAACAACCGCTGGCACCGACACTTGCTCGAGGGCTTCCTCAACCACGTTATCCTCAGGAACTTTGTCCTGAAAAGTGTTTTGGACGGGGACTTCCACGGGTGCCTGGTCCTCAGGAACATTCTAGTCGAAAACGACCGGAACGCCAGAAGATCTACACAAAACAAAAAAAGGAAGCTCAAAATTTCAAATCATCAAAAACTATTAAAGGTATGCACTCATACGACCTTTTCATTTGTACAAACCTAGTTGATCTTTTGGTTTTGACTTTGAAACACGGTAGAGTAAATTATGTACCACTAGCCTTCCTTTTCTTCTCAACCAATTTTACCGGCTCTGGGCTGGTAGGGTTGGTTATACCCCTCACATCCTCCAACATGAGGTTGGAAGCAATATCCTCGACCAATTGATCGAGGGTAGCATTCCTGACCATCGGGTCAGAGGGTGTGGTTTCGTCAACCTCCAGATCAGTTATCTCAGTGACAACTGTTAGGGCGTGAACGACCACTCTGGAGTCTATGACTTCCGCAGCTCTGTTCTGTGGACCTTCAGTCTTTTCCACCTAAATCAACAAACAAGTTTGGTTGGGTGATGTAATCTTCTATCTATAGTATATATCCTTTAAAATGCTCTATTAGATAATCATCTTCTTCCAGTGCCTTTGGGCAGGAATCGGTCGGAACCACAGTAAGATGACCATCCTCACCGGATTGTATTTTCCGTCTGACCGCCTACAAAATTAAAGCAAGATCACTAAGCTAATCGGAGGACATGTATATATATGATAAAGAACAATTGATTATCTACCAAGTCTCGCTAGTCTCTCTTCAACAGAGACTATCGCCAAAATGTCGGGGAATGCGGCCTTCTCGCCAGGCTCCCCTGCGCAGATCATCTTGATCCGCTCTCTGATTTCCTCAGGAGAAAAGACTTTAAAAAGAAGGGAGACAGAGCAGATTTTAAGGTTTTGCGATAATCAAGTAATAAGTTATACTGGTCAAAGCTTTTTTCAAAGACTTACCATCTCATGAGTCCGTGATTGCTTCATCACGACCAATGGACCAGAGCAGGGATTGAGTTCGGAGCTTCAAAGGACTAATTCAGCGTTTGGTGAAATCTCTCACCACATGCCAGGAGGTCAAGCCTTTGATCCTCAGATCTCGAATGGCATCCACACATCTTCCGACCATCCCTGTCTTCTCCACGGTCCCCCTCCACTTGGGATTCTTGTTCGCCCTGATTCCGACGAAGTAGAGGCCATCGTCCCTCGTAACCGTCATGTAAAACCAGTTCTTTTTCCATGACAACCACAAGGACTTCGAGTACATTTGGATGTACTCCTTAGCCTTTCCGTCATGAAGGCGCAACGTGCATTCTCCAGGAGCCACCGTGGATCTTCCTGACATCGTCATCCGATAGAAATACCTGAGGAGTTTCAAGTTTGGTCGTACTCCCAAGTACACCTCACACAGTAGGTGAAGATACTAATATTAGCGATGGAATTAGGGGCCAAATTCACCAACTCTACCCCATAGTGCTCCAGAACACGGGGGAGGAATTTGTGCACCGACACCCTTAGCCCACATTCGATGTAGGCGAGGAAGACTGGAATTTTCCCATCTTCGCGGCTCGGAAAGTGCTCTCCGGTTGCTGATCTCTATTTGATCATATTCCTATCCGGGAGCATTCCGATCTTCTCCAGTGCCTCAAGCTTCTTCTCACTTAGATCCGAAGCCATCCACTTTGTAATTTGCTCCGACATGGTGAAATTTCTCAAAGGGATGAGTAGAGGTCGGAGGAGGCTTTGAGGTCGGAAAGACAATAAAAGGTCGGAAAAGTTTTCTTGGCACGGAACTGAAGAGGATTGAAGGAAGATCTGAGAGCATAAAAGCTCTAGAGCCCAGCAATGGGGATTTTATAGCTTCAGATCTTTAACTACAATTGAGAGTAATCTAAAGTCCAACAGACAGAACGTTATTTTCCAACGGACAGAAAAACTTTTTAGTTCCCAAGGCAAGTTCTCAACTTTAAAGTGAACACAGACCACCTCGTATGTCATGACATTAATGAGGTCTGCCTGATACAACTTCATCAGAAGAAAGTATTCACACGACCTGTTCATTTAAAGTTCGGGGGCTAGCTGGCGAGGATTAAAACCTCTATGTATTACTTTAATACATAATAAAAGACCATACGTCTTCATGGTCGTAAACCCTAAGGCTAACGACCATACTGGTCGTAAGGATTGCAGAGGTTACATAATGGGTACCCTGGTCGGACAAGGACCTGTGCCTCGTTTCCGACCAGGTAGCTGCTCGGAAGAGCTACGAACTGGTATCTTAACCGTGTGATGAATGGAACACGTGTTGTATATTCCAAACCGTGCGATGTTATATAGCCCTAAGACACTGACAACAACCACCATACGGTTGAGTGTTTCACAGACACTTAACCGCAGAGCAGTTGACACATTGTTAACTAACACCTCGCTCCGACCAGTCGCAACACTCACTACTACAGAAAAGGCTTTCACAGACGGTTCAAAAACATCATCACAGACGGTTTCATGAGCCGTCTGAGTTTATGGGTCAGTGATGACATGAGGTCATCACGAGGCGGTTTTGAACCGTGTGATGTGATCTCTTTCCGCAGCGGTTTGTGGTTCAAACCGTCTGCGATAATAATATCACGAGCGGTTTCATCCACAAACCGCTGTGATAGCTTATATCACGAGCAGTTTCACCACAAACCGTGCGTGATAAGTACATATCCTGAGCGGTTTGTGCTTTGGAACCATCTGTGATGACTTTTCTCTATAAAGGCCCAGCGGTGGTGCTTGTACCATTAAATCGGCATCATATATATATATATATATATATATATTGTTAAATAATCTCTTAGCCACTTTGGGGATCGTCCACCATGACATGAGAAGGATGAGGCGGTAGCCACGGGCAACCTCATTGAGCCCTGCAAATTCAAAAAGTATGGATGCAAAGGCGTTAGGACATCCAATTACAGATTGGGCGTCGCTATGTTGAAAAGTATCGTTGATCTTGCGTACTCCGATTGGGAAGTGGCATCATGTATTAGCAACCAACCATTCTTGAGCATGTAATCGTCTTTAAACCCAACAAGAACACCAAGCAACCATTCTCATATTGTTGGCAGGTATTGTTCAATTGAAACTAAAATGACATCCGTGATCAGTGAAACTCAATCAATGAATAATATATATATATGATGATTTAATGGCACAAGACAACTGCTTGGACTATAGAGAAGAGATATGAATGGAATGGTAGGGCGTGCACAGTGCAAGAGGTAGGAGAACTTGACCGGCATGAACAAGGGACTATTAATATGAACTAATTATCAATTCAATTTCAGCATAAGACTATTGACACCATTACATCACAGAGCAAGGGGACTATTAATATGAACTAATTATCAATTCAATTTCAGCATAAGACTATTGACATCATTACATCACATAGCAAGAGGACTATTAATATGAACTAATTATCAATTCAATTTTAGCATAAGACTATTTACATCATTACATCACAGAGCAAGGGGACTATTAATATGAACTAATTATCAATTCAATTTCAGCATAAGACTATTGACATCATTACATCACACACAAGAGGACTATTAATATGAACTAATTATCAATTCAATTTCAGCATAAGACTATTTACATCATTACATCACGAGCAAGGGACTATTAATATGAACTAATTATCAATTCAATTTCAGCATAAGACTATTGACATCATTACATCACACTGACAAGAGGACTATTAATATGAACTAATTATCAATTCAATTTCAGCATAAGACTATTTACATCATTACATCACAGAGCAAGGGACTATTAATATGAACTAATTATCAATTCAATTTCAGCATAAGACTATTAACATCATTGAGCGGTTCATCGACAAGAGAACAAGACCAAGGGTGTCCAAACCTACCACACAATAGTAGCCCTCGGCATCCATCGCAGAGCACTAGCCGACCATTTTCATCCACAGAGCAAGGAGGGTAGAGACAGAGAGGGACCTTAATGCAGCGCAACCACGGTGGCGACCCCACCACCAAAGACAGCGCTCATCCATTTCCTTTACCTTGCATAAATCACACAAACATCGAGGACACAACTTAAGGCTCATGCATAAAAATCAAACTCAACAAAAGACATTAAGCTAACAGATCTAGAGGAGAATAGAGGAGGATGGGAAAGCAAAGCCGGCGGGGCCCTAGCCAGGCGCAAAGGGGTCGGCGGCGATGGCGGCAGGCGGCGGCGTCGAGGTGGGGGGAGCGGAGTTAGGCGGGCGCAAACCCTAGCGGCGGAGGCTGAGAGTGACGAGTTTGGGCGTCACCGTGGTTGTAACGGTGACGTTGAAAAAGACACTCTTATCGTCTGAGTGTCTTTTGCGGTGTCACCGTATGCTACAACCGTCGGCAACAGGAAGAATGGCGGCGTCGGCGGACGGGGGAGAGCGGACGAGAGTAAGGCGGCTGGGAGTGGCGAGTTAGGCGCAAACCCTAGCGGCAAGTCTGGGCTAGCTCCTACTTATAAAGAGACTTATCGAGAGCGGTTCTATTATGGAACCGTCGGTGATAATTATCCTGAGCGGTTCTATTATGGGCTGTATGTGAAATAGTTTTTCTCAAGTATATACACTTACATGACATGAAGAAATTACATGTTTATATTAAAAAGCGAAACCTATAATTAAACAAGGTTTTTCTAGTGGCGAAGGTAATTTGCTATCTCCATCGCAATACTTCATAAGCGGCGTGTTTCGGATCGGACGATTCTCGATCATCGTGACGAAGCTCGAAATCGTCCACCCATTGTGGCGCTTCGTTCAAGTGTCTCGAAGACCCTCGGTGTTGAACCAAGAAGAATTGAGCCCATAGGCTCTCTTCCCTTGCTTGAGGGTCTCGGCACAGGTCGACTCGATGCGCTGCCGCCTCGATTACAGCCCAAGTGACGGCAAGCCTCACAGAGGCGTGCAACGTCGTTTTGAAGGACTTCGTCGATGACGCGATAAACTTCGCCGAAAGTGGGAGATCACCGGAAGACACGACGGAGGAGGATGTCAAGGCGGCGGAAGGTGGCCGTCACCTACTCCGGCAAATTCTGCGGCGGAGGAGTGAAGACTTTGTTGATCAAGCGGTGTTTTCCGCAAAGACAGTTCAACTTACACCGAGAGAGGTGCTTATGCAAAGGCGGCCGGGAAGGCCATCGATGCGGCGACAAGGAAGAGCAGCCATTTCTGTTTTTTATAAGTATGTGGGGATGATCATCTTGGATGGCGGATGATCCTTTTATAAAACAAGGAATAAATTCGGGCGTGAGGCGAAGAGCGCGATCGAGGCCGAAGCGGATCGATGCGATGAAGAGACGATCGGGAGCCGGCGGATGGCGGCGAACGAGCGCGCCGGCGATGAAGAAACTCACGCTGGGCGATATTATCACAGAGCGGTTATTTTAAGAACCGTCGTGATACTAATTAATATCACGAGCGGTTCTTGTTGAAGCGTGCGTGATACATCCTGACGGTTGTGTTTTAAAACCGTTTAGATCTTGATTAATATCACGAGCGGTTCTTGTTCGAGCAAATGCTCGTGATACTTCCGAGACGGTTTTCAACATGAACCGTGCGTGATATTGCCTCTTCACGAGCGGTTTTTAGCGTTAGCGATGAGTGCGAGCGGTCTCTAAACCAAAACCGTGCGTGATTGAATAATCTGAAGCGGTTTTGGTCAACCGTCTGTGATGAGGCGTCCAGTATTAGCCTTTTTGTAGTAGTGGCTTCACCAGGGATGCCTTCTCCAGGAGTATCTGCCACCTCTTCGAAAGTTATTTAAGGGTGGAGCACAGAAGACAAAAGGACGATCTGAGACAAGCAAGACGGGATCATCGAGTTAGAAACAGCATAATCGGCCTTAGATTCGTGCTTTAAGCCCGATTGATTAGCATAGCAAGGGTGATATTCAGTGTAATTAGGATTAGTCCACATTCGGGTCGTATAGCACCCCCTGTAAATCCAGTTCATTTCAATAAAGAGCAGTCCCATTATCTCCCAGGATATATCGTGTCATTTTCCTCTTTTATTTCGTAAGATCGGCAACTCGATCGTCGACACACATATCATCCTTCCAATCAAAAACCCTAGATTAGTCCTCTCTCTTACATGCGGTCTCGCATGTCAGTCAAACCCTTAGTCAACCCTAGCCATGAGCTTGGTCCACCGTGGACTAGCATATCTTCGTGGACCTGGTCCATAGACTAGTGGTCCACATGTCAGCCCCTAATCTTATTTTCGGGAATTAATTTAATTCTTGAAAAGCCCTTTTATCTTATTCGTCCCACGTGTCGCTCTCTCTCTCTCTCTACCTTATTTATGGAATTATTTTAATTCTAGAAATTCATAAATCTAGTGGGTCCCACCTGTCATCCACTCACCCTTTTCCAGAATTTTCGAAATAATTTAATTGAGGAATATTCTGTGGGTCCCAATTGTCATTCTCTCTTTATCTTGTCCTCTCTCCAGCACCTTGGCCCACATGTCATCCAATGAGTTCATCTCTCCCTCACTTACCAGTGGACCCCACTTGTAAGTATCCAATTCTTTTTATTTTATTTAATCCGAAGGAATATTCCCTAAATATTCTTTTCTCTCTCAATTTCATCATTTCATGTGAATCTTCCAAAGCTCATATCTTTTGCATCCGAATTCCGATTGAACCCATTCAAGTTCCTAAGTGCATATAAATTCATTATGTACCTTCCAGTACCTTTCAATTTCAATTTGGAGTTTATTTTATTTGTCTTTTGAATTTAGTTTGTTTTGCACTTTCTTTCTCATTAGACGTTGAAGTCCCGGAATCATCCAAAGGAGCAAAAGGTCAAGGAAGTAGAAGATTAAAGATAAATAAGATCATCATTGCTATAGCAAGGTAAGTTATACATTTGATCATATTGAACCCAGTTTTCAAAAGTTATATTGATTCAAATTATTGCATTTACTTTAAGTATTTATTTAAATGCTTTTTGGGTTTAGTTATTAATCCAATTTGTTATATCCACCTTGTCTATTGTTATGTCATAATCTTCTGTCACCCTAGATTGGTTTAATTAGTTGGTATTATCGTAGCACCAACGTGGGTTGGTTAGATACGATTAGTCTGCTTAGCCATGCTACGAGTCTTCATCTCATGTGAGTTGCAATTATAAACCTGACTAAATGATTTTGGAACTTTATGAGAAAACTGTGTGTACAGCGTGCTATTACTCGTTGATGGCATATGTTGCATTTAACCAACAGGGTGGGAAGGGATTTAGAATGAGGCAAGTGGTGGACATAAAGAATATGGTGGAGCTATGTGCATGGGCTTTAATAACCTGCGTGCGTAGGGATTTGTAGTCATAAATTGGAAGTCTTGCCTTAGTCAATTAAGGACTTAACCTTGTGCGCCATTGAACTGGGCCTCTCGTACAACCACATGCATGGTATGGGACGGGTCTAACTTAGTAGGTTATGGATTCTTGACATTGATTACTCATGTAGTAGGTTAGGCTGTGTTGCATGGGTGGAGGTGTATGCTACCAAGTAGTCACATCGCGGGACGGTCCGCCGCTTCTCTGTCCAACAGTGTGTGTCGGACTGACTTCCTGTGTGGGGTTGTCTGACGGTTTGTAAGCACACTGGGAGTATCAATGCTTGAGATGAAGTTTCTAAAACGTTTTGATATGATTAATGCTAGCTACACTAGTTGTATCTTGTGGGTAAAGTGTACAACCACTGCAGAGTGTTAAATCAATCTATTCGAATAGCCGCGTCCGCAGTTATGAACATGCTCGGGGATTCACACGAGGGGTAGATTTTCATAAAACCTTGGGAAGGGACAACTGTGTGATCTAAGTCATATGGCTATGTGAATAACTTGTATAGGCTATGTGTCTTTGTGAACTAAAACTGTTAAATTATTATTGTCTATTTGTTTTGAATTATGCTTTCAATCTATTATTTGTATTTAATTGTAAATGTTGCATTTCTGCAAAATAACCATAGAAGCCATTCCTTTGGAATAAGCCATCATGTATAATTGCATTCTGTGGTATGACTTGCGGTACGGTTGTGTACTCATGCTTGCTATAATCAATTAACAGAAGTGAAGGAATCATTAGTCAACAAGGTCTACTTCAAGGATCGTGGAGAATTAGGTCGCGCTACCCCAGCCGATTGCCTGTAGGCATATGGATGGGCTTCACTAAAGTTATTCCGTTACGTTCCGTTGCAACTTAATTGAGCTATTTGCCTTCTAAGGCATTAATTGTAAGCTTTGACTTTAAGATCTTTACTCTGATATTTATTGTTATTGCCTATTGATTAGTCATCTTTGTATATGGAAATGATATTTCACCGATGTTGCCACTGGGTGCACTAGTGTGACCCTGGACTAGTGCATTATACACAGAGGGTCCAGAATTGTATTTTTGGATCCCGACAATCTCTGTACCTTTGTGTCATTCCGGTACATTCCTAGTAATCCCTAGATGCTTATACGCGCGTTAGTTTGTCACGAGCGTAGCTCGTTTTCCTTGTCGTCGTTGGCCGTAGCAGTCCCTCCGCTCGCCGCCGGCGCGCCACCGTGTTGAGCCACCTCAGGCCACGCCGCTGGTGCTAGCAGGTGCGCAATAGTATGTAGGTTCCATTTCAAGCACTCACTTGCCTCGCTAAGCCTCACATCGCCGGTGAGTAGCGCAACTGTGAGCCCCACCACGCGGCACGACGATGACGACACTGTAGCACGTCATTACCGTGTCTAATCCAGCCTTTAACTATTTAGTTAGTTCTAATTAGTCGTTGACATGCGGGCCCGACGGTTTAAGTGCACAGTGAGAACCCTTTGGACCATCTCACTGACAGTGGGCCATATTTATCAGTGTTAACCAGAAATCCAATAGGAAATAGAAAATACGCTTTCCATTAGCGAAGGTGTAAACTCTATTGTAACAGACGTGAGAATACGCTTTCTTCGTTAGAAAACGTATTTTCCATTCATCCTGGATTTATCAAACCGAGTGTAGTAAAAGCTTAATAACTTTTTCTACACAGCTCCAAATTTAGTGATCTCGGTCTCTAAATTCATATAAAATCATAGTCTACCATGTTTTGTAAAAATATTTTATTTTGGTTACTGTTGTTTTTGTTGGATGTTATTTTAACTCTTTTTGGCTCTTTTTAGATGTCGATTATTCGGGTTATTCTTGCAACGATCAATCGGTTATACCTCTAGAATAGCAAGAGCAAAGCAAGCACCCCCTTTGATCATGTTGATCCCAGTATTTTAATTATTGTACTTTGTTTTGCAAATCCTATTATGCATGCGTATATGTTTGTATGAAAATGCTATTATGGGGAAAATGGTAGTTATAAATCCTACTTGCTACATTTGTCTCCTTCGATTATTGATCTCTTACTGTTGTAACCATTAGAGTATGGGTTAGACAATATGTGATGTCATTTGGGAATTTTCGAGTGCAGTTATTGCACAAATGCAACTAGAGCAATAGTTTTTCTGAAAAGTAATAAGAGGACATTATGTTAGTTTGTGAGTTTGGGATTATTTTGAAAAATGTCCAGAGGAGTTACCTCTATTTTTTTAATGAAAATGACATGAAAACTTTAGTCTTTAGACACGGGCAAGTTATTGTTGTATTCTGAAAAAGTGAGGAGTGTGACTCACTAGTAGATAGGGTGGAGATCTTGCCCGTAGTCAATTAAGGACTGAAGCCAGCAAATCCAGGACTAAGACCTAATCGTACAACCATATGTGCTAGTGTGGGCTGATCGTAGCTAACTAAGTTATCGAAATCTTAGCCTTGCATGACAGTAGGCAGAAGTAGTGCGCACATTGCCGGGGAATCGGCAATGCCAACACAACTGCGAATGCCTCACTTCGACGGGTTTCTATCTGGGCAAAGTGAGGGACTCACTCAACGGGTTTCTATCCGGGTGAGTGAGGATCCTCATTCGATGTGTTACCTTGTTACTATCAGTGTTACTATTATTATTATCCCGACGGATGAGAATAAAGATTCGCAGGGCTAGTGCAAGGTTAAGACTAGATAATGTAAAGGTTGTGTAGCGAACTCTAGGCTGCTTACCCTCGGTAGTGAGCAGTAATATAGAGATATTTCAAGCAACTGGAATATCGCGTACTATGGGTAAAGTTGTACACCTCTACAAAGTGATAAACTATTCGAATAGTCGCGCTCGCGGTCATGAGCATGCTTAGTGCAGCTGGTATGGCAGTAGCTTTTGTTTTCCAAATTGTTTTGCTACAAAATGTTGGGGTAATGACATGGGGTTTTTCATTTGTTGAGTTAACTGCCATGTTTATGATTTTGTTGCTATGTCTATAGCAGAGTTGTCATTTTTATGACTGTTTTGCTATTTCTATAGCAGTATTGCCATGTCTATGGTTGAACTTGAACTTGTTAGTGCCATTTCTATGGCAAAACTTGATTACATTTTTGCTTACAACCGGGTAGGGTTGTGAGTGTTTGTTCTTACTTGTTTAGTTACTTTATTTACTGTCCTGTACTTACTTTTTCTTAAACTGCTCTTTCAATTACCGTTGTAAATTATTACTTATGAGTATTGCAAATAAACTTGGCTTTGAGCAAATGAACTTGTAGAGTAGAGCCATGCACTTGTTAGCCTTACATATAATAGAATTTTTGTGATACACTACAAGTCTTGCTGAGTACACAAGTACTCAATCTTGCTATTGTTATTGCTTTAGAATTTGCAGATGATCCGACGCCAGATAACGAGTTCTTTGCACCTGGCACCGAAGGGTTCAGTGACGGGTCTACTTAGGCCTTGTTTCCTTGTCGGTTGCCTGAGGGATCAGATGGGCATGCCACTGGACTTTTTCTACTACTATTGCTACTTTGTTTTTCGCTGCGACTTTACTTTCTCTAATGACTGCTTTTATTTGGCCGGTCGGCCGTGGTTTGTAATAACTCTTGTAATAGCTTAAGTAGATTACCCCCTTTTGCTTTACTTTACTATGTGAATGTATGATTGTGATGCCAAATGTTGTGAATGTGTGTGCTAGCCTTCTTTCCTAGGACTAGCACTGTATACACATAAGATCCACGTGTATTTCACGCCCGGAGGTCTGACAAGAAATCTTTAATTTAATTGAAGTTTTGATTTACTCATATCAAATTGTTTTTATTTCTGAAATTTCAAATTAAGCTTTAACAAATCAAGAAAATTCAAATGATTCCTTTTTTTTGAAAATTTCAAAAAGACCCGAAAATTGGGACGTTATTTTTTTTGAACTTAACACAATTATTTCCAACTTAAAGTTGGCTTTTATTTTTTTTCACATAATTTATTTTTAATTCCTAGAAAATAGGAAAAACCTTTTTAAAAATTCTAGAAACTTTAAGAAATTAATTAAAATTTCTTTTTAAATTGAAATCCCAGAAAACTCAATAAAATTTCATTTTAGACTTTTAAAACCCAGGATATTCTATAAAACCGAGGAAACTCTTTTAAAACTCAGAAAATCTAGTAAAATAATATCTTTATTAATTTTATTTTTGGTAACAGAACTTTGGGATGTTACAATGGACACCGTCGTTTACCAAGCCGCCTGGCCACACCGACAAGCTATAGCTAGCGCGATCTTGTCACTCTAGAACACCTCGGCATCTTCTTTCCATCCCTCACCTCCTTTTTCTTCCTCTGTAGCTGAAGTGCCGAGAATGCGACGCCTTCTTCCTCCCATCCGGCGGCGCCCAGTCCGTGGTCGCCGCCTCTACATGCAGGTCCAGCCAACCCGGTGAGCACCTCCCCTATTGGACCACGTCACGACATGTTCTAGCCCCCAAAAATATTTCCCCTTAGTCAATTTCATGTTTCATCCACAGGAGCACGACACCACCATCATCTTCCCCAAATCTGGCCAAAACCGCCGCCGCTACCACCATTTCTTCTCGGGTGAGTTTCGTGTTAATTCCTTTCGCCCAGAGTAGCTCCACACCATCCTCTAGCTTTCCCCATCACTCACTCTTGTTCCCTTTCTCCACAGCGCTGCCGCCACAACGACCTCGCCGTGCTGCCCACGACTCTCATCGCCGAACCGCCTCGACTCCTTCTCGCCTCCACTGACCACTCTAGTAAGCTCCCCTTGCCTTCCTTATGCTCATGCTCCCTCTAGTTTCGCCTCTCTATGATCCGTACACTAATATCCCTGTCTCTTCCTCACGACCGGCCGCCGTGAAGATTTGGGTATTCAACGGTTTCTCACAGCACCATATTCTCCCCAGCAAAATGGTGTTAGGGCGAGAAGAAACCAGACAGTGGTGGCAATGAAGAGGAGCCTTTTGAAAAGCAAGCACATCCTGGTGAAGTTTTGGGCAGAGGCAGTAAGAATAGGAGTATACATACTCAATAGAGTTGTTGGGATTTTAATCTTGTACAAGATTAGGAAAGATTGAGTTTGGGTAGGATACATAGAAGCTGCAGCTGAGTCCGAGTTGTAGAAGCTGTAGTTGAGTTCGATTCAGTGCGTGTAGCTGAGTCCGACTATGAGTCGTCATATACAACCTTTATAAGTGAACTGAGAGAAGCAAACTAATGCAAACTAGAAGAGTAAAACACAATACAAAGAAGAAAAGCTGCGCATGCAGCACCAAGTCCTTGTTGGAATTTGCTTTGTCTTCGCTTCGGATTTTTTTCAGAGAAAATCACCACTTGAGACCGCTTGTACAGACTTCAGAGAAGCACTCGGTTCTCTATTGGAAATCACATAATGCTAGCAAAGCACTTGGAGCAAACCAGCCTTTTTCGTGGGTCCCACTAGCCCCTGTCTCTTCCTTGATGTGACCCACAAGCACAACACCTCCCTGAAACCTTTTCCCTTCACATGATAGAATTTCTTGGTCTTCCTTCTTCTCTGGAGCTAGTAGCAGCGCTTCGTTTCTTTTCTTCTAGAGAGCAAAAGCGACGGGACACAAAGCATTGTCCGGTTTCTTTCCGGGAGCACACTGCTCCTTTTTTCTTTTCTATATCTTCAACTCCCAATCTTTACACGACGCTTAGGCCTGCTTTATACACTCATGCAATTCGACTCACACACGCATATGGACTCGACCGATTTTGACTCTAAAACTAAAACAAGCAAATTACTCGGACTCTATTCTTCTACTCGGATACGGACTAGAAACCAAACCAAAAACAAATAAAATATCAAGAAATGAGATTAACTCTAACAATCACCCTCTTAATCTTATTTCTTCACCTTGATCATGTCGATCTTCTCTCTCATCTGAACTTCTAAGTCTTCCTCTTTTACCTGCATTCCTGTGCGTTGTTCCTTCCTAGGCTGATACCGCTCTACCGCCTGTGCTTGCTCCATCCCGAGCCATGCACAAACCAATGCTTGTCGCGCCTCGCACTTGGACTAAACTTGTCCTTCCTTACACGCCCGCCTAGGCTGGGGCACTTGCTCCCACGGCCGCCTAGGCTTCGCCATTACCTGAGCCTCTTGCTCCTCTCTCTTGGACCAAGTCCGCCCGCTTTCTCGCGTACATCTCAGCTGAGGCTACACCGCCTCTAACTCCCACGTCAACTTCGTTTACGCCGCGACCTTCATGCGCGTGGGACTCGCCGCCCCTGCAGTGCCCTGCGGGCCTTCTTGCGTGCCATCTGGACCTACCGAGGCTCCGCCTGCTGCGTCTCCTGTGCCAACTGCATGCCACTCCTAGGTCCTATCATGTCCTTGTTTAATACTCCAGTTCTATTCTGGCTCCTCTAGACTGTCTTTCACACCAACTGGCTTACAAGTTTTCAGAGAAATTTTGTACAACCGGTTCGGGGATCTTTTCATTTTCATCAACAGATATTTGTTCTTGTCATAGACACGCAAGAACTCATCCTGCAACACCACCCTGCACCCTTCTTCTGCCAACTGCCCGAGACTGAGTATGGTGATGCACAAACTCAGTATAAAATAAATTTTAGACAACATCTTCTGATCATCGTTCTTGCATTTTAGTAGCATTGTTCCTTTTCCTCTTATCTGCACCATGGAGCCGTCGCCAAACTTGACTTTCCCTGAAATATTCTCGTCGAGCTCATGAAACATGGAACGATCTCCCGTCATGTGATTGATTGCTCCATTGTCCAAGTACCACAAATCAGTGTGATCGTGGTTGCCTCCCTTCGTGCATAGTTTAGGAACTACGTTCTCCTCGTTTAGCATCACCATGAATGGTGCCTTTTCGACACATGCATGAGGAGAGAAGTAGGGCAGGCTCGTCGTCTTCACTAGCTCGGGTGAGGTTTACCTCCTTGTTCTTCTTCTTGTTTCGACAATCCGAAGCATAATGCACATACTTGTCGCAGTTTAAACACTTTATGTGGCTGCAACACTTCAACGCGTAGTGTCCGAATTTATCATATTCGAAACACTTGGCATGTGACTTATCACGGTATCTGTCACCACCGCCTTGCCCAGCCTTATCTCCACGACCACCTCTGCCGCCTCACCCTCGCTGGTCGCCTCGCCCGTGCTCACGCTCGCAGCTTCTTATGAGCCATAGTTGTCCTCTTCTGAAGATCCCTTGTGAAACTGTCTACCATCGCTTCTTGTATCTCCCTTTAATAGCAACGTCTGCTCGTTATGGGACTGATACCTCTACTTGTTACGGGACTGATACCCCTTCAGTAACTCCTCATGCAGCATGAGGGAACCGGTGATCTCTTTGATCTTCTTTTCCTCCAGATCCGAGGAGTACATAAGGGTGGTGACGACAGGTACGAACTTTTCTGGTAGCACGCGCAGATATTTCTTTACTGCCACAGATTCCTCCAACTTATCGCCGAGAGAGACAATCTGATTGTACAGTGAAATCAGCTTGCCGGCGAACTTGTCCACCGACTATGTTTCTCCCATCTAGAGATTCTCGAACTCGGTGTGCAAATTCTGTAACCGTACCTCCTTCACGCGGTCAACTCCTCCCTCGTACATCTTCGGAAGTGTCACCCACGCCTCACGTGCCGTCTCCTTACCGATGAGTTGTCACATCATGGAGTCTGGCACCGCCTGGTAGATGATGGCCAAAGCCGTCTGGTCCACCTTGTCATCCATCTCCTTGTCCTTCGCCTTTAGATCGACTGCACCCTAGACTTCCTGGGCGTATATATTTGTCTTCATCTTCATTGTCCACTCCGAGTAATTGTCGGTCGTCAGGATAGAATATAGGAGAGAGAACGGCCCATCTCGGGTCTACGCGTTGTCGCTCATGATCTTTAGATAGCACTAAGATCAACAAGCTCTAATACCAACTGTTGGACCAAATCGAAGAAACTCACACGCATTCGCTAGAAGTCGATAGAAGATGAAGCAACGTACACACACGCACACGCCGCTGGAAGCTCACATGCACATGGAAACAATACACACGCAACGCAAGGACTTGGTGCTGCATGCGCAGCTTTTCTTCTTTGTATTGCGGTTCTGCGTACTCAATAGAGCCCCAACGAAGAGCGTAAACTTTTAACACGTATATGAAAAAGCTCGATGACAAGAGTGTGCCAATGGTTTTCCTTGGGTATGAGCTGGGATCAAAGGCATATAGAGTTTATGATCCTTTCGCAAAGAAGTTTCAAGTGAGCCGTGATACAATATTTGAGGAGGACAGAGAGTGGAATTGGGATTCTGCAAAAGGAAAATACAAGGGTGACACTAAAACACAGGATGTGTTCAAAGTACACCTAGAGGCAGACTCAGCTGGAGAAGAGCATGAACATGGTATTGGTTCAGATGCAAGAACGCTGGCGGATGTGCAATCACCACGTACACCGTTGAGCACTCAACCTCATAGTATCACGCCACCACTCAATTTGTCGTCGGCTACAGAAACAAGAAGCCAGGAGATGGAGGAGCACGGTCAAATGCAAGATACACCGAGTTCATCATCAAGTTCAGAACAGCCCTGCGAATACCACTCTTTGCAGGATGTGTGCAATGAAACCACTGAAACAGACTTGGAAGCAAGCCTGGGTTTCTTGTCAGTAGAGGAACCGTCAAGCTTCGAGGAAGCAGCTGGAAATGAAAATTGGCGGCAAGCAATGACTGAAGAAACCGCAGCTATCCAGATAAACAGTACATGCGAGTATGCAAATCTACCAGTTGGACATCATGCAATTGGGCTCAAATGGGTATATAAAGTGAAGAAGAATCAGCAGGGGGAGATAGTTAAACACAAATATCGATTGGTGGCCAAAGGGTATGTGCAAAAGTAAGTTATCGATTTTAATGAATTTTTTGCTCCTGTTGCTCATCTAGAAACAGTGCGACTGTTGATTGCATTGGCAGCACAGCAAGACTAGGCCGTACATCACATGGATGTAAAATCTGTATTCTTGAATGGAGAGCTGGAGGAAGAAGTGTATATATCCCAGCCGACGGGGTTCATTGCGAAAGGATCTCGGTTTGCTCAGCTACTACCTGGGCATTGAGGTGAAACAAGATTCCTTTGCCGTTTCTCTATCGCAATCGGGGTACGCCATGAAGATACTGGAGAAATTCGGGTTGAGTGAGAGCAACTCTTGCCAAGTCCCTATGGAATCCAGGTTGAAGCTGAGCAAAACAAATGACAGTACTCCAGTAAATGCAACCTTGTACCGTAGTGTCATAGGAAGCCAGAGATCTAGTTAACACTCGACCAGATTTAGCTTATGCAGTCAGTTTTGTGAGCAGATACATGGAAGCACCAACAACTCACATGGCGGCTGTAAAACAAATCCTGAGGTACGTGCGAGGAACAATTAACCATGGCTGCTGCTATGAAAAGAAAACGAAGCTGGAAGAGAAGCTGATCAGCTACAGCGATAGCGATCTAGCAGGAGACTTGGACGATCGTAAAAGTACCACGGGCGTCATATACTTCCTTGGTGGAAGGCCAGTTACTTGGATATCGTAGAAGCAAAAGGTGGTGGAACTTTTCTCTTCCGAAGCTGAATATGTCGCTGGAACAGCTGGAGCTTGCCAAGGAATGTGGCTGGGACGTCTCCTAAGTGAGTTGAATGGAGGACAAACTGTGAAAGCATTACTCAATGTCGACAACAAGTCCACAATAGCACTCACTAAGAATCCAGTGCATCATGACAGGAGTAAACACATCGACACAAAGTATCACTTCATTCGTGACTGTGTTCAGAAGGAAGACATAGAAGTGGACTATGTCAGAAGTGAAGAACAGTTAGCCGATATCTTAACGAAGCCATTGGGTCGACAAAAGTTCAACGAGTTACGAGAGAAGATAGGTTTGAAGGATGTGAAGAACACACTTCAAGATTAGGGGGTGAATGTTGAGTCTAATCTTGTGTCAGCATGTCGAGTTTCATTTCGTTGTTACATTGTTTTGTGCACTTTGCACCTCTCAGTTTATTTCTGATTTGATTAGCTGCATGCAGTCGTGTGATAAGTAGTGGAGCGCTTCTTGTGGAGGCGTGGCGTCAGTAAACGGATCGAGCTGTTGCTCACCGAGAGGTTAGGATCCATATTGTATTCTGTTGTTAGGCATATAATATATATATATATGAGAAAACAAAAAAGGCGCAAGGTCAGTTAGCTGCGTCCGAAAATACTCTACTGTCCATCGTCTTCCTCCTCGAGAAAACCTAAGAGTCCATTGTTGATATATGTGATCCAAATTTTCTAATATAGAAGTATCTAAAATATATCATATTAGCATATTAGTTTCTTACTTTGACTATAAGTCTTTTTACCTATATATATATATATATATATATATATATATATATATATATATATATATATATATATATATATATATATATATATATATATATATATATCTTGGAAGAGCCGACGCCTCATTGTATTTGCCCCGTGTTTTGTAAACACTTCTATATAATGATCATCGCCGGTTGGCGCTTGTGGTTTTTTCTCGCAAGGGTTTTTCACGTAAAAATTTGTCTATTTTGTCTCTATTTTTCTAACAAGTGGTATCAGAACACAGGATATTAGGATTTAAGAGATTCGAGAAAAAAAAATCGTCAGATCCAATCTAGCGCCGCCATCACGCGCAGCACATCTTCGTCTCCCTTCCCGCGCCTTCGCCTCGATCGGTGCTGTCCCGAGGCCTCGTCGCGCAAGTAGATTGATCCGAAGCAAGGTCGTCCTTTGTCGAATTTTTATTATTATTTAATCTTTTTTTTAATAATATTTTAAAATAATCTCTCACAAATTTTATTTTCAATTCTAACCTCTTTGGTCACGACATAACTCACGGCGTGACAAAACCACTCTGTCACGCCATTTTCCCTAGCGTGACCAAAGCTGCCACGCAAGCTCTCGTCCGCACTACGTCTACACAGCGTGCCAGCGTGGAGAGCTTGCGAGGCCACTATCACACCATCATTCAAAGCGTGACAGTCTGGTATTATCACGCCAACTCACATGACGTGACAGTGCCGACTATTTTTTAAAGATCTGACCGTTTTTTGTGCCAAATTCTGTCACGCGAGAGATCCTGGCGCGATAATACCAAAGTGTCACACCAATGCTCATTCGACCGAAGGCGACGATCCACCGGCCGGCGCAACGTACTCCGGTGACTGGTAGCGACCTCGTTTCCGCCTCCCAAAACCCACATGCACCTCCTCTTGTCCAGATACACCGTCGCCATTCCTAACCCTAACTATCGCCGCCCCCAAAACCTCGTCGGCCGCCCACCTGCGCCTGCCTCCTCCTCGCAGCCACCTTGTCCTCCCGCGACTCCTCCCGCCGTTCGCCGTCCCCAAATTTCTAGATCCGAGCCGACCCCCTTTGGATTGGATTGGTTTGGTTTGGTTTTGCACATCTTGTGAAATTTCTTTGATTTGGAATGGCATCTGCATTCATTCTCGTCTTCACCGCCGATGGTGCCATGCGGGCCGCAAAGAATGTTTTCGCTATGCAGGATGAGGTGTTGCAAAGCATGCAGCAGAAGCTGGATGATCTGTTCGACGAGATGAACTCCCTGCAACAGCAGTATGTCAAATGCGACAGTTTCATTTCCTCCGGAAAGGAAAAGATTGTGTTGGTAGGCAGCAAGAAGCTAGGAGATGAGGAGGGTGCCAGATGCTGTGTGTGTGTGTGCGCGAGACCTGATACTGCTGCTACTCCTAACAAGACAAAGGTATAGTGTGTATACAGAGAGTATGTGCCATGAGGAAGTTCTTTCTCACTTCCATTTCCTTATGGTGGACAAATGCGCAGGATTTCTGTGGAATGGACAATACAAAGAGTGATGTAGTTGATAGGTCCAGTGTAAGTCTTGTGGAGCACGATGAGCGTCGGATGTCAGACCTCTCAGACTTTTGTTGAAAACATCTTATTTGTGTGCAATGTCATTTACGAGCTTCATTTTTGTTGTTCACACACACCTGACTGTTTCCATGCCATATGTTTCTTGATCAACATTTCAACATTCCTTTCTGTCTCTCTAAGATACCAGTTCTTTGATCAAAGTTTAAACACACTGCCCACTTTAAATGTTTCTGAGTGGTGACATTGTGGTAAATTGTATCCAACTAAGTTCCCTGGCGGCAGAACAAGAATTATATAACCTTCAAAAGGAATTTGAAGAGAAGGATGCAACCATAAAGGAACTGGCTGCAGCTGCACATGCATCTAGCGCTGCTGATGCCAAGGTACATATTACCTCATTGCTTGTGGACATTGCAGCTATTTGCATGTAGAGAATATCTGAGTTGCAGGATATTCTAAAAAAGAAAAACTTGGTGATATCTAAACTGAAGAAAGACATGTCAGCTCTGAAGCAGGTGGTAGGAGGTTCTTTCGAGTCCTTGTTGATATATTGTAATTTGTAAAAAAAAATGTGTGTGTTTAGATGAAGTGCTAACTTCTATGTTTTTGACATTGATAATTATAGGTTGTTGAATTAGCATGGGCTAAAAGAACATCTTCTGTCAATTTAAATCCAATCTGTTCTGAACTGCCAGTGATGTCAAACAATGTTTTGTATGATATGAGCAGCACTAGCCCATCATAATCAGATTCCGAGTCTCCTGTAGCACCGAGAGAATACCTTGATGAACGTCTTGTTGATGGCACTCCAGGAAGCTGTGAAACCAAAGGAAGTTGTAGAGTATCAGTGGAAAAAAACATCTGTCCCAGCAAAAAAGTCGTCAGATTGCAAGCTGCGCTTGACCAGTCCATTCAAAGAGAACCGTATAAGTAACCTTCAATCCGATCTTGCTGGTATTGTTGCATAGTGTTTCTTTTAATGATGTAACAGTCACTTACCTTCAATCCCATCTTGCTGCAACAGAGTGGAACAATTGCATAGTGTTTCTTTTAATGATGTAACAGTCACTTACCTTCAATCCCATCTTGCCGCAACAGAGTGGAACAGATCCTTTTTACAGCTTCTTAATGACCAATCTAGTCTCTTGCCATTTCAGAGCAGGAAGAAACGAAGTTGGTAGCTTATGTTGATTTAGCTGGATGATCTGTCGCAGTGATAACTTCAATCCCATTTGTTAGTTCAATAAACCTTATACAGTCACGCCGTGTGCACTGGCGTGACACTTTGTTATTCTCACGCCAGAAGCTCTGGCGTGACAGGATTTGGCATTAGAAACGGTAGAACCTTCAAAAAAAAAATTGTCACGTCATGAGAGTTAGCGTGATAATACTAGACTGTCACGCTATAAGTGATGGCGTGACAATAGCCACGCAAACCCTCTATGTTGGCACGCCGTGCGAATGCCGTGTAGACGCGGGCTTGCGTGGCAACTTTGGTCACGCCGGGGAAAATGGCTTGGCAGAGTGGTTTTACCACGCCGTCCGTCATGACGTGACCAAAGAAGTCAGAATTGGAAATAAAGTTAGCAAAAGGTTAACTTTAAAATATTATTTAAAAAAAGATTAAATAATAAAAAAAGTTCTCCTTTGTCGCCTCGGCCGCGAGCGATTGAAGGCAGCACACCAAACCAAAAGAAGACAAGTCCACCTGCATAGGTCCCAAGAAAACTCCTTTTCGCTTTATTAATTCACCGAGCAAGCTTTTTTGGTTGAATTACGTGGAGATACAAATTCTAGCGAATTTTGCTAAGTCCACTCAAGATGCGTACCAGCAGATTAGATCTTTGATTCGCGTACACAAAAGGTGTACTAAAGAGGTTGTGATTTTTGTTAGGTTTACACAGATCGGTACTAGTAATTTCAGGATTTATTCCTCATAGCGATTTTGAAATATAATCTTCCACTCCTGTGTCGAGACACAAGATTTTCGCTGTGGCAAGTCAAGATGAGGCCTGTGCTGGCACAGATAGATTTGGATGATGCTTTAGAAGGATTTGAGAAACAACCTACCATATGGACCGCAGATGAGAAACGTAAAGACCGTAAAGTTTTATCTCAGATTCACCTTCATCTATCAAACAATATTTTGTATAAGGTTTTGAAAGAAAAGATATCTGCTGCATTATGGCTGAAGTTGGAACAAATTTGCATGACAAAGGATCTCACTAGCAAGATGCATCTCAAGCAGAAGTTGTACTCTCACAAATTGCAAGGAGGATCTGTGCTTGATTATCTTTCGGTGTTTAAGGAGATCGCTGCCGACCTATAGTCGATGGAGGTAAAATATGATGATAAGGATTTAGGTTTTATTTTTTTGTGTTCTCTGTCTAGTTCTTTTTTAAAATTTAGAGATACTATAATATAGCTCTTTTGTCTCTATTTATATAAGTTAGGATCTGGGCCAACAGTCCCAACCTCAGTCTAGGCTCCTGCATACATAGTTTTTTGTAATGTGTTCATGCAGATGCATGGCAGGTTCGTATGATTCACTTGGCCGGCTAGCTAGAAGCCAATATGGGACCGTTGCATCCGGCGTTCGCATCGTGCTAACGTTGTTGTCTAGGGCTCCAGGCACAGCACAGCAAGCCTGACAAGTTGACGTCTGAGCGCCGAGCCGAGCCGAGCACATAGGGACAGCCCAGCTTGGCACTACTTTTCGTTGTTGCAATGGACCTTCTACATACAATTATAAATGAAGCACGCGGAAGAAATCTCCTTAATTTACCGCTCCCTTTGACAACAGATGGGGATTTCTCAATAGTAAAATATGCGGATGATTCATTAATTATTATGGAAGCCGATGCAAGACAATTATTTTGCTTGCAGGGTCCCTTGAATGCCTTATTTTCATCCACAGGGCTGAAAGTCAACTACAACAAATATTTTATAGTGCCAATTAATGTTCCCGAGGATAAATGTCTATCTTGACAAATACTTTTGGATGCCAAATTAGTACTCTTTCTTTCAATTATTTGGGTTTATCGTTGGAAACAACAAGGCCAAGAGTTCAGGATTTCTCACCACCAAGGTTTTGATAACCGGTTTTAAAATTTTACCAGGGGTCACCAATAGAGCCGATTTTAGCAATTTTCAGAAAATTTCGGCAGATTTCAGCCAAAAATTTCAAACCAAAATTTAAAATTCAACTAAATTTCGACTGAAAATCGGACGAAATTCATTAAAACACTCAGAGGAACCATACCGTAGAGGAACCCAGCGCGGCGCTGGAGCCGACAAACACCTCTGCCTTGGACGACATGTCCCTAGCCGCGATGGCCAACACCATGCCGAGCAGCCCCACGGGGAACGCGGCGAGCCCCTACAGCATGGAGCCGCCGAGGACCAGCCCCAGCGCCAACTTGAGCCCACCCAACACTTCCACGCTCCCCTCCACTGCGCCTCTGCCGCACTCCATGCGCCGTTGAGGAGGCAGGTGCCGACCTGGAGCTCGGGAGCTTTGGCCGTGGGGGAGAGCGGGAGAAGATGTCGGTGATGCTTGGGCTTCACTACGCCTCCTTCGCCACCAACGTTGAGGCACTTCGCCCCAAGTGCGAGATCCTCCTCCTCCAGCCCATCGCTGACGACTCAACCAGAGAAGAGGATAGATTCGACGAGCTCCCAAGCCGCAGAGAAGTAGGCAGGATTGAAATCGAGGCTTGGAGGGAATGGATCGCCGCCAAGGAGAATCGAGTGGGGAAGAGCTCAGTGGGGAATGGATCGTGTATTCACGTTCGGCTGCGACGGTTGCAAGTCTCACGTTGCGATGCGAGACGAGAGTCTAGGGCAAACGTGCGACGGACGAGGTGGCCGAATGGGCTACGAGTCGAAATGGACCAGGTTTCGTTCACTGGGCCAAATTTTTTGGGCCCGATTTGAAATCCTACTAGGGGTGCCGGCAGAACCGGTTTGGCCGATTTTTGGCCGAAAAAAACCCCTGCTCACCACTAGTTGGTCAAGTAGAGAGAATGCTTTCTAGTTGTGCGTCTTATCTCTCATATGCTAGTCTTTTCACAATGATCAACTCGGTATTATCTTACCTTCCAACCTTTTACATGTGCTCACTCAACATTCAAGTGACGGTCATTAATAATATTGATCGGCCTAGAAAGCATTGTCTTTGGAGGGGCTCAGATTTAGATGCAAAACGTCGAAATCTAGTTGCATGGGATCTGGTATGCAAGCCAAAAAACACAAAAGGGGTCTTGGAGTTCTTAATTTACAAACATGGAATGATGCTCTATTAATGAAGAATCTACATAAATTTTATAATCATCATGATATCCCTTGGGTGAAGCTGATATAGGAAAGATATTACATAAATAATCTTCCTCATAATACAAGGAATCAAGTTCTTTCTGTGTCGAACCCAGGAGTAACAGATTTAATGCATGCATACAAGGGTATTTCAAAGAAAGGCTTATTAGTTGAATTTGCATAAAGCAATGTTTTCTTTAAATACTTGTACTAAGTTCTAATGCAGTCATTCTATAACTAAAATTCATTTTATAAATTCTCAATATTATAGTCAGATAACATTCACATATGAATGGTGAAGGATACCCTCCTATCACATGGCTTCCTGCCCAATTTCCCATTTGGATAGAAATCCAAAATCATTTGTGTCAAATCATTTTGAAATCAAAACCAAAGTCTAACTTTGAGTGGCTTTGCTAAGCATGTCCTTGACCGTGGACATGGCTATTCAAATAGTTCTTAACACTCTGCAGAGGTTGTACAGCTTTACCCATATGACATGAATTCTCTAGTTTGTCTAGCATCCGTCAATACCACCGCTCACTACCTTAGGTAAGTAGTCTAGAGCACGTGTCAAGGCCTTTACAATGCGTCATTCCACCGTAGTTCCCCCTCGCTAAGGTTTCACTCCCTTTGGGCTGCAACCCGCAGGATTTGAGCCCCCTCTTGAGCCAGGTGGGACTAACGTAGGTCATAACATGACTACCCACCGCATCTGAAGGGAACGACCACGGTGGAACATTACAAATTAATTAGCCAAGTCTGTCCCATACCAGACTTGTGGTGGTACGATAAGGCGTAGCAAAGGAATACTTGAAGACTGGTCCTTAACTGACTTGGGCAACTTAAAAAAAAACCCTAGGCCTTAATCCTACCCGGATTAAGCCCGTGCATAAACCTGCACCCACCAACTATCCATTTTTGCCCAAGTCCAAACCATCAGTTAATTTTATTTCATTTTTCAAAGCATTTGAAAACTCCCATGACACACCAATGCCAAGGGTCCAAATTAAACAACATTTGATTTTTGGCTGAAATTCCTCAAATCAAATATTTTAGGTCTAAGCATGGCTAAGCACAAATTTTCTCAAAAAATTCTAGTTCATACTATCGCATAAACTAGATTTTCATCTAAGGTGTCAAGCGGGGGTGCTTTGCGCGGCGTTGCGGAGCTTCAACGACGTGGTAAGGGCGGCGGCTCGGTTGCGTCCGCGTGAAGAAGAAGGGGCAGGGAGAAGAAGACCCGGGCGGTCCCACTTGGCAGAGAGACGGCGGTGGCTGGCGGGTGGGGCTGGCTCAGTGAGAGAGAGGGGAAAAGCGGACGGGCCGGCTCGGGCCGATTTGGCAAGGAGGTGGGCCGAACATATGGAATTTGGTCCAAAAAACATTTTGGAATTTTAATTGCTTTGTTAATTTCAATAATCCGATTAAATAAAAAGGGGCTTAGAAAATAGCAAATAAAATCCAAAAATTCTAGAAAAATTCAAAGAAATTCCTAGAGTTATTTTGGACTTAGATAAAATATTTCCAACATATAATTGGTAATAGATTTTGCAATTAAATTTATTTTAGCTTTAAAATAATTTAGGAAAAGCTTTTAAAATTCAAGAAAATTCTAGAAATTAATTAAATTTTTATTTTTCAACTTTAACTCAAATAAAACTTTTGAAATTTTAATAAATTTTTATTTTTGACTTTTAAAACTTCAGAAATTCAAGTAAAGCAACAAAACTCTTTCAAATTTCAGAAAATCCAACAAAATAATAACTTTAATTAATTTTTAAATTGGTAATAGAACTTTGGGCTGTTACAAACTACCCCCCTTAAAAGGAATCTCGTCCCCGAGATTCGGAGTGGCTAGAAAGAAAATTGGGAATACAAGATTTTCAACTAGAGTTGTCGTCGTCTGCATTCTGCTCCTCATTAAACGGGGCCTAAGCTGTGATGTTGTACAAACATCCTCTTCCAGAATTCCGCGGCTTCCTGCTTGCTTGCATGGTGTTGACTTTTGGAACTTCAGAGTTGGATGGATTTGTGGCCTGTTGCTTCTTCGGACATTTACTGGCAAAATGCCCAACCTCATGGCAGTTGAAGCATGTGATGTCTGCAACATAAGAGGGGTCCTTTTGTGACTGACCATCCTCAGATGTTTTGGAAGACTCCAAATTGTCCGGATCATTCATTGCAGGTGTTGCTATTGATGTTGCTGGTTGGAATCTGACTTGTTGCGATGAAGTCCCTCTAGCTTTAGGAAAACCTCCAACGTTGAACTTCTGTGCAGCCATTTTTCTCTTGCGATTCTCCATCTCTTGGTGCTTGCCTTCTTGACGAATCGCCTTGTTGACCAGCTACTGGAAATCAGAATAATCTTGGGAAATCAGCTGTACCGACATATCATCATTGAGTCCTTCAAGGAATCTTTCTTGTTTGTCTTCATCTTTTGCAACATCTTCCGGTGCGTAGCGTGCCAATTGATTGAACTTGTGGAGGTACCCATTCACTAAGCGGTTGCCTTGACGTAGTGATCGAAACTCCTTCTTCTTGAGGGTCATCATGCCGGAAGGAATATGTGCATGGCGGAAAGCTCGCACAAATTCATTCCAGGTGATGGCTTGAGCATCAGAATGTGAGATGCTGAAGTTGTTCCACCATTCAGAAGCTGGTCCCATGAGCTGGTGTGAAGCGAACAACACCCTCTTACGGTCGGTGCTATTCACCTTTGCTAATTAGAACTAGCAATTTCGGTAGCTAACCTACTTCAAAATCCAGGTATAAGAGAGTAGTTCAACCTACCTTTATCTATTGAAGTTTTTGAGGAATATAATATGTTTGTGAAAGACATTAGGCATTTTCTACCAATTAATAATTTTTAAGACAGCTAAACATATATGTCAGGACCCAAAAATACAATTCATGAACCCTATGTGTATTCTGAACTAGCCCTAGATCAGTAGCTAGCTCACATAGGAAACAACGATGAAATACCATCCGTTTATTCGATTTAACTAAAAATGTCTTAAAATAACAAATAGTAATAATAACTGGACCTTATGGTCAATGTTTACTTAACTTGCCACGCAAGGCTAAAGAAACAAATAAACTCTTGCAGCGGAATGGAAAAACTTGGAAATGCCAATCAACATGTCCACGGACAATCGAGTGGAGAACGCATCCTAATCCGCGAAGCCTTCATGGTACTCCTGAGTGAAGAACTCTTGAGCAGCTTAGTACTCTTCAACTGAGCAGCTGAAATTGGAGTTGTGAGCACATAAAGTACTCAGCAAGTCATAGAGAAATAGTATGCACATGGTATTCATGCATGGCTTGAACAAAGGTTAGCTGTATGGTTCTGTTGCATAAAGCAACATTGACGATAAATACAATAAATAGATTGAAATACGTAATTGAAAAGAGTAATAAATAAGTAAACTATTTCTTTGAAACAACTAGTGAATTCCCCATTCACCTCCCAAGACAAACCACCAAGTGAATTACCCATTCAACGAACGAACATTATATTCATCAAATCAACTTCCCATTCACACTCCGACTCATTTTATAAAGAAACTCTACCTCTTGTGTGAAATCCCCGGACATGTCCATAACCGAGAACACAGCTATTCGAATAGATCAATTAACACTCTGCAAAGGTTGTACACTTTACCCACAAGATATAACCAGTGTAGCAATCACCAATCATAACAAAACATTTCAGAAATTTCATCTCGACAATTGACCCTCCCATTGTGCATACTGTCACCCCAACCTCACCTTTGGTTTGACACACACCGTTGGACCTAGAAGCGGCGAACCGACCATCGATGTGACCTTAAACCAGGTACACACCTCCACCCATATACTGTCTGAGTAGTCAATGCCAAAACTTCACAACTTACTAAGTTAGGCATGTCCCATACAAGGCATGTGGTTGTACGATAAGGCCTAGTTCAATAACGCACAAGATTAAGTCCTTGACAAGTTACTCAAGTGAGTCTACCACAAACCTATAACGTGTTAAATCCACACCCTCACTACACAACCGCTCGCCCGAACGAACATCATTTAGCTTAACCAAGACCAATGACATATCCTGTCATATTACACATCTAGACCGTTAAGACCTCCCCCTTGGAGATCTTAACCGTCCAGACCTCCTCCTTGCACATCTGGACCGTTAAGACCTCCCCCTTGGAAATCTTAATTGTCCAGACCTCCTCCTTGTGGATCTGGACCGTTAAAACCTCCCCTTTGGAAATCTTGGCCGTCCAGACCTCCCCTTTTAGGCAGATCCAATCTTTAGGACCTCCCCTTGGGAATCCTAACCGTTCAGACCTCCCTTGGATTGGATCCTATGGCTTCAGACCTCCCTTGCGGGTGAGGTTCTCCTTTTACTTTTGTGGACCTCCCCGTTTGCATTTAATCTTGACCGTGGACCTCCCCTTTGGAGATCCAACCGTCAGGACCTCCCTTGCGGGTAAGGACCTCCTCCTTGCCCTTGTGAACCTCCTCTAGAGCGCTTGATCTTGACCGTTTGGACCTCCCCTTTGGAGATCCAACTGTTAGGACCTCCCAGTGGGTGAGGACCTCCCCTTGTTCACTGCAAGACCTCCTCGAGGTCCTTACAGGACCTCCTTGGCGGGTCTTGGCTGCCCCACTGGGCAGTCAAGCACCCAGTTTTCTTTACCTTTGACTGAGTCCTTTGGGCAAGGAAGTCTCCGTAGCATTTAATGCGTGTTGTATCACATTAAATGCACTCACCTTTGAAGTACGCATGTCATACCAATTGTCACCTTCCTTGCCTACTCCCCTGTCCTATTTACCAACTCTTGTTGACTCCAATCTGGGTCACGTGCATTTGCTTCCCCTATATATAGTTTGGGAGAGCCCTCCTTTATCACTTTCTTCCTCATTTCTGCTCTCTGTCTCAACCGAGCCACCATAGACCTTCTCACTCTTAGTCTCTGGACCTCTTCCAACAGGTCTTGGGACATCCTCTCTGGAGCCCTAAGACCTCTCCAGCGAGCTCCTTGGACCTCCTCTTGACCTCCCAGCTTGTCTGTTGGTTTTGTCTTTAAGTTTATTTGGAGTTCTTTGGATTCTTGTTTGAGCTTCATTTGAGTATTTGGTTTTTCACGTGTAGATTGCCCAGACCGTGGGGAACCTGAGTTCAGTGAGGGAGAGGAAGCAGCTCAAGATTTTGAGCAAGGCAAGTTACACTCTTGAACATGTTGTACCCAATACTTCAAATTATTTATGCTGTTTTCAAAGATGTATGCATGCTTACTTTACTAAGTATTTCAATGCCTATCTTTTAATCCATAGTTAAGCCTATTGTTTGGTATGACCTCTGTCCATGATTGAATCAACCTTCTTGTCACCTTAGATAAAAACTGGTTTTTGCAATAGTGAGGACCCAAAGCTCTTGAAAAATGACATGCTTAGTAATGCTTAGACCAAAATCTTGATTTGAGAGTTTTGACCAAAAATATCAAATAATCAAATGATTTGAGCCATGGCATTGGTGTGCCATGGAGATGTCGGCCATGACAATGGTGTGTCATGGATGTTTTACTTATGGCCATGGCTTTGGTGCGCCATGAAGAATTGAAAAGCAAAGTAACAGAAAAATGGTTTTGACTTGGGCGAAGTTGGTTGTATGGTTGGTGCATGTCTATGCACGGGGGTCGTGTGATCCGATGCCCCAGAGTTGAGGTTTGTCGCCCAAGTCAGTTAAGGACCGGTCTTTGAGACACCACTTGCTAAGCCTATAATGGGCTATGCCAAAATTGTGCAACCACATGTCTTGTAACAGCCCAAAATTTCAAATTTAGTTAAAGTTTAAAACTTATTTGAATTTGTGAATTCTCCGAATTTTAAAAGCTTTCCTTTAAATTATTTAAAGCCAAAACAAATTTAAATTCAAAATCTATTACCAACTTTAGGTTGGGAATAATTTTATTAAGTCTAAAATGTCTCTAAGGATTTATGAGAATTTTTGTAGAATTTTTGGACTCTTTTTGCTATTTTCTAAGCCTAAAAGGAATTAATTAGATTATTTAAAGTAGAAAATCAAAATAAAGCCCTAAACAGTGCTTGGGCCGAAAGTCTCCAGCCCATTTCCTCTCTCCACGCGCGCGGCCCAGCATAGCCCACCTGCTCCACTCGGCCCGCATCTCAAACCGCCTCCCCCTTCTCTCAACCGCCCGTTGAGCATCGGACGGCCAAGAAACGCCCACGTCACCCGCGTTTCTTAGCCCTCCGATGCGGATCCAACCGCCGCCCACTTTCTTCTCCACGCCCCCCCCCTCCTTCCCCACGTCCTCAACAAAACACCGCCCGGCCACCATTTTCGCGTGGGAGAGCTTCACAAAAACCACCGCCTCAACCTCCCTCTCCTCTCGCGACGCACGCACGAGACTCGGCGCCCTCAACCGCCCTACCTCCCCACTCTCCCCCTCTTCTCCGCACACGAATCGGCCGCACGCCGCAACCGCCGCCGCCACGTTCTTGCGCACGAACTCCCCCTCTCCTCCGCCCCGGCCCCTATAAAAGGGAGCACCGGGTGCGCCCTTAACCCCTCAACCATTCCCCTCTCACCACTCCTCCTCCCGTGCCCTCTTCTCGTCGGATTTCTCAAGGCAATCGCCGCCGGCCACCGTGTGCTTCCTCGCCTCTAGCGTCGCTGTCAACGCCGCTCCGGCCCCGTCGTCCACGTCTACGGAATCGCCGCATCACCGCGACACCCGTGCGCACTACCACCTCGCCGAAGACCCACGAGAGTAACCTCGTCGTCGCGAGCCCGCCGCCGCCGCCGCATTTTTCGTCGCCGCCGGTCACTCTGTCACGCCCACTCTCGTCCAAGGTGAGCCGTTGAACCCCCGTTGTCCCCTTTCCCCGTTGAGCCCGTCGCCGCACCTCGCCGTGGCGCAACGCGCCGGCGAGGCCAAGTCCGCACCGCCGCCGCTCGTCGTGCTTACGTGGCTCGGCCACGTCGGCGACAGGTCAGCGCCAGTACGCGTTTTCGGCGAGTCGGCGCCCATGTGGCGCCACGTCATCACAACCCTCGGGCCTAGAATCCGTGGACTTAGTCCACAAGGACCGTGTCTAAGACACGAGGCCCCACTTGTCGTAATTAGTTTAACTTAATTTAAAATCGGAGAAAACCCTTCGCTGACGTCACCTTACGCAATAATTAGATTTTCTTTTAGAAAAATAATTCAGAAATTGTTTAAATAATGATTTAGGATTTAATTTGTAAAATTCATAACTTTTGCATCCTAACTCCAAATTAGGTGATTCCAATTTCTAAAATTTTATAAAATTAATACCTAGCTAAATAAAATGTAAATATTTGATTTGGGGTAGGTTTAAACTATCTGTTTGAATTTGAAATAATTTAAACTACACATTTAGGATTTAAACTTGTAAAATGCATATCTTTTGAACCCTAATTCCAATTGGAATGATTCCAGTTGCTAAAATCTTAGAAAATTATGTTCTAGCTAAATAAAATAAAATAATTTTATTTGGACTTAGTATAATTTGTCTTTTTGAATTTATTTGAATTTCGATTGATTTGTCGTATTTTCACGTTTAGACTACGACGATTCCGGGGAATTCGATTCTTCCGAAGATTTAGAATTTCAAGACTTCAGCGAAGGCAAGTTACACTTTGACCATGTTGCACCTACTATTTTAAAGTTATTTAAATTCAATTTTAAAGTTATTATTGCATGCATATTTTTAGTCAATTATTTTAATACCCGGTTTAAATACTTAGTTATTCCAATTGTTATTGTATGGCCAATTTTGTATATTGAAATGCCATCCCTTGTCACCATAGGTAAAATTGTTTGGAAATGCTTAGCAAATGCTTAGACCATGATTTTGATTTTGGGAGGATTTAGCCAAACCATTACAACTTGTTTAAAATTAAATCTATGGTATTGTTTTACCATAGAGAGTTTGTAAAGGTGGTTTTCGCTAAAATAAAATTAAAATGGTTTGGACTTGGGCGAACGGATGAAAGGTGGGTGCGAGTTTATGCACGGGTTTAATCTGTTAGGATTAAAGCCTGTGGTTTGATTTGAAAGACGCCCAAGTCAATTAAGAACCGACCTTTGAGCTGCCTTTGCTATGCCTTATCAGACTACCACATGTCCTGTATGGGCGGGACTGCTTAATAATTTGGGATACCTCATAGATATTCGTGCTGGTTGTATGAGTGGGTGTTGGTTAGACAGTAGTCCCACCTAGCGCAAGAGGGGGCTCCCGGAGGATGGGTAGTCCAAGGGGAGCGAAACCTTAGCGGGCATGAGTACTTCGAGGTAGATCATTGTAACGGCCTTGTGATAGTTGCTCTGTCACACGCCTTAGGAAGCATGGATTGGCCGACACAAAGAGTATAATATCTCGTGTGGGTAAAAGCGCACAAACTCTGCAGAGTAGAAACTATTGAATAGCGCGTCATGATCATGGACATGCTAGCAAAGCCACTTTGAGATAGACTTGTTTTTGGTTTTAAAATGATTTCAACAGATGTTCTCAGGATGGTTAGTCCTGTGGGAAAACTGGGCGGTTAGCCATTGTGATCGGAGGATATCCATCACCTTTGTTGGAGGTTATTGTAACATCCCTATTTTCTGGCCTTTTTGAAAATTTTGAAAACTTTAAAAAGGAACCATTTGGTTTTATTAATTTGCCAAAGCTTAAATGGTAATTTAGAATTTCAAAAGTGGTTTAATTTGAATTAATTAAAACTTCAATTAATTAAAGTTGGTTTAGTGAGTTTAGTTGGGTTTTAATTTGGTTTTTCCTTTGGCCTTATGTTAAAAATAATTAATTGCCAAAAATTAAAAGCAATAGTGAAGCTGAAAATATTTTTACTACGTCCTAAATAATTCAAGGGATTTCTGTGAATTTTCCTAGAATTTTTGGACGGCTTAAGCTATTTTCTCAAATTGCTTTTGCTTTTCTGTTATTTTCTAAAAAAGAAAAACCTTAGATTTTCCTTTCTTTTCCTTTGGGCCAATTTCCTTCGCCCATCCTCGCTCCCGCTTCACGGCCGATTCTTGTGCGTCTCTCCCTCACCACCGTCCGAATGGATCGGACGGTCTGCTCGCCGCCTCTCTCTTCCTCCTCTCTGGTCGCCGGTGGGCCCGCCCTGTCAGCGTCCCCACCGGGTCATCCCCTACCTCCCGCCTCCGCCGCTCCCTCGCGCCAGACCGCACCACCCGCTGCCCGTGCCGCCACGCTCGCCCTAGCCCCCTATCCTGCCCCCTTGTCGGACGCGCCACCCTTCCCCGCCTCCGCCGCACCCTCGCGCCCCTCTCCTTGTCCCCTCCTCCGCGGTCTTCGCTGCACCCCACACAAGGCCATTGATGGTCCGCCATGAGAGCTCCTTCTCTCGCCTCAGGGGCCCCCCTCCGCCTATAAGAGCGCGCACCAGGAGCCCCTCTCCCTCCTCTCTCTTTTCCCCCGCCTCTCTCCTCCTCTCTTCCCCGGAGCTCACCGCTATTGAAGCTTCCTCGCCGTCGCCGCTGGCTCGCTTGCTTGACCCGTCGTCGCCGTTGAGCCTTCCGCCGCCCCCGACCACCTTTTCAGAGCATCGCCGGCGCAGCGGTCTTGCCAGCGACCTCCTGCCGCTCAACCCCACCGGAGCTCCTCCGCCGCCGCCGAGCCGCGCCTCCTCCGCTTTCGCTCTCGCCGCCGGCGTCTCGTCGCCGCCAGCGTTGCCGAGACCTAGCGATCGTGTTCGCCGCGACTTCCTCTCTCTTCGCCACCCCGCCGCCCGGCCACTCATCGCTGTTCACGGCGAGCCTCGAACCAAGCGCCACGCTTCGGTGACGTGGCGCCACCGTGGCTGCCCGTCGGCGCCAGTCGGCGCCAGCACGCAGGGTCGCTTACGTGGCACCCGCGGGAAGCAATGTGGACCTAGTCCACCATGCACCCTCTATGACAAGTGGACCCCACTTGTCGAATTTTTTTCTTTTAATTCGCGGTTTTCCTCGACGACGGCGTCGGCGTTGCGCAATAAATTGATTTTCCTTTAGAAAATTAATTCGCAAAATCAGGAAATTCCTTTTTTCTTCATTTTATGTATTTTCTTCCTGAGGTCAGAACTTCTTCATTCGAACTCCGATTCGAGTGATTCAAATTTCTAAATTCATCTAAAATCCTTGTCTTCCTATTAATATTTATTTGGTATTTATTTGGATTTTATTTGGAGTTGTTTTATTTATTTAGCTTTGTTTATGCAGATAGGTTCGGCGTTTGGAAGATTTCGCAGAGCAAATTTAATCAAGCACCGCTACTCTTCAACGAAGGCAAGTCATAGACCTTGATCATGTTGAACCCATCTTTATAAAAGTATATTGTTTGATATAAACATGCATGGCTAATTTTATAATAAATGGTTTTGGGTTTAGTTAATTACCTAATTGCCATATGCCTCCTTGATAAATTGCAATCGACATGTATCCTTGAATGACATAACTCCTGGACACCTTAGGATGGTTAATTACTAGTTGGACGTTATTGTAATACCAACATGGGTATCGTGTTTGCTTAGCCATGCTTTGGTAGATGTCGGTCTCGCTTTGAATCATTCAATATGAGTTTACCTCAAAGACTGGGTTCGTGGCTTGTGTAGTAGCGGCGTTGTTCTTGATTAAAATGAAGTGTGGTCCTGTGTGAGACCACGACATTTGTTGTCACCGTACTAAAATTTACGGTGCCATGACTAGGGTGGTCCTCTGGTCGGGTTGAACCCAACATGATGAATTTGACTAAAGGAAATTATGGAACCGCAAGTGGCGAGCCACTTTTGTTAAAGATGTTGTGCCATGACTAGGGTGGTCATTTGGCCAAAGTTGAACGAAAATGATTTATGCTCGGACGAGTGGGTGGTGGAAAAGGTGGGTGCCGAACGCACACTTGGAACGATGGAACCGCTCTCGCCCGAGCAACCAACTAAGGACTTAACCGTGAACCATTGATCGGGCCTTAACTGCATACAACCACATGTCTAGATTGGGATAGACTGGCCGACTAATTAGTAATGTCTTGGTTCGGTTCTGCTTTTGGTTGGGAACGGCGCAAGAGGGGCCAGATGGAGGCGAAACCTTAGCTAATGTAATCGAGTCGAAATGTAACTTTGTAAAAGCCTTGTCACGTGTTTCTAGGCTGCTTACCTAAGGTAGTGAGCGGTGGCATAGATATATGCCGAACAAACTAGAGAAATTCATGTCTTGTGGGTCAAGCTGCATAATCTCTGCAGAGTGTAAAACTATTCAATAGCCGTGTCCCCTGCTATGGACATGCACGGTGATTTCACGCAGGGGTAGAACTTTTGTCGAAAATGATGGAATGGTTTGGTGAATCTTGTTGATGGTCAATGGTTGGAAAGTGAGCAGGTGTTCACTAGTTGTTTCAAAGAAAATTGTTTACTTATGTATTAGTCTTTTAAATTATGCTTTGCAATCTACTTATTGTATTTTCTGTCAAGTAATGCTTTCCGCAAATTAGCCATAAAGCTATCCTTGTTAAGCCTTGCATAAATATTACTTGCATACAATTCACTATGACTTGTTGAGTACATTCAAAGTACTGATGGCCTTGCGCCCTCTGTTTAAATCAGCAGAGGAAGGTGATCCAACGAACTCAGAGTTCTACGAGGAAGACTTCTTTGAAGACTTTGCGAATTAGGTCGCGTCCTTCACTCGATTGCCTGTGGGCATATTGGGTGACCTCCACCAGATGTTTTGTTCTCCGCTGCAAGATTACTCTGTTGTCTTTAGCCCTATGTGTCAACCGTTGTAAGACTTGACCATAAGGTCCCTTTTGCTTAATATTATTAATTTGTCTGCTTCATCTTTTGTTTGGTTGTGTGGTTATGATTACACCGATGTTGCAACTGTGTGAGCTAGCTACTGATCATGTGACTAGTTCAGAATACACAGAGGGTCCTGGGGTTGCTTACCGGGTCCCGACAATGTGGTATCGAGCCATATCGATCAGGGCGAACCATAGTTAGCATGGTCGTTTAGTCAAAACTTCAAAATTTTATTTTATAAATCAAACCAACCATTAACTTAAACAGTATTCTCCTCTTACCTTACTCTATTCTTCCTCATCTTATGCTAATCTCTCCTTATTCCATTCTTAAAGTCTGACTTCTTATCTTTTCTGAACTTTGTTTCGGAATGTAAAGTGACCCTCTCATCTTGATAATCTCTATAGAATCGAGCTTTACTTGAAGTCGCCCACCAAAATAAGATAGATTTGTAGTGCAGTTACCCTTTTAATTTCAGTATCGATAAATCGATGGCTTGAGTTTTGGTTGCCTCTCGTAGCTTTCTGGCTATTGTCCGTTGGGTTAAACCGACTTTCCCCAATTAGGTTGTCCCGTCTTTTGCCCTTGTCTGGCTCGTCTTTGTGCTCTTCTCTCTTTCCTATTATGCTTTCTTCCCCTCATCTATTAAACCTGAGAAGATCCGTGCAGATGGTTCAGACCCACAACTCGGCAAGTCAAGAAGAACAAGTGGACCCCGTTACGCCACCAACCCCAGCCGCAACAACAGATCAGGGTTTGGGACAGTTCATGGCAGCACAGGCACAATTGATGAATGCAATGATGCAGAACATGAACCAGATGATAGCTCAACAATCGGGACGTACGCGCTCTCGCTCACAATCTTGAACTGAACAACCAAGCAAATGCCATGCCACCTCGCCCCCACCGACTTATCATCACCAAAGTGGCAGAGTTTATGAGGACCCATCCACCTACCTTTTCCGGCTCCTCCGAGCCTTTGGAAGCAGATGATTGGCTGCGCTCTCTGAAAAAAGCTTGCCATTACCGGTGTGATGACCGTGAGAAAGTTCTTTATGCCACACACCAGTGGAAGGCACCGCCATGAGAATGGTGGGAGAACTATCACACGCCATGAGAACCACCATAACATCACTTGACTGAATTTTGAAGCTTTCCGCCTCTCCCATATCCCTGACGGAAAGGTAGAAATGAAGAAGAATGAGTTTCGTGAGCTGAAACAAGGGAACCTGTCAGTGAGTGAATATCTCAACAAGTTCACTCAACTCTCTCGTTATGCCCCAGAGGATGTTGCCACCGATGATGCTCGTCAGAAGCGTTTCAAGCGAGGACTCAACCCTAGCTTGAAGGTTCAGGTCGTTGGCAACGACTATGCCAATTTCCAGCAGCTAGTCAACAAGGCCATGCTCATAGAAGAGTCACGTCGTGAACTGGCGGAATCTCATAAAAGGAAGTCAATGCAGCATGGTACTCATCAAGGTCATTCGCAGAGGGCCAGAACGAATGCACAATACCCAGCTCATTCTGTTCCTCCTGTCACCTTCGAACCCTGCACAAAGACTCGCCCGGTTGCTCCAGGATTCCGCAACTTCAACAACAACACCAACAACGGCAGACCAAGAAGCAACAACCCCGCCGCAGAATCACTGTTTCAGCGTCAACCTTTCGGACATTATGCCAAGAATTGCCCTCGAAGCAAGGTCCATCACCACCGATTCAACCTTGAGCTACCCCGACCAGACCCCCATGCCAGAGCGGACGTGGAGCACCTCAGACTCCAAAGAAGACTGCCAAGACCCTCAGACTTTGGAAGAGGCCGTGTGAATCATGTCACAAAGGAGGAAGCCCAGATAGCCCGGACGTCGTCTTTGGGTAAGTTTCTAGTTAATTCAAGACTGCCTTTCTGCTTTTGTTTGATTCTCGAGCTACCCATTCGTTTGTTTCTCGGAGTTTTGTTGCAAAGCATTAGTTAAAGGTTCTGACTCTTAAAAATGCTATGTTGATTCGTACACCTGGTTCGGAGTTGAGTACGAACCAAGGCTGCCCTAAGGTTAAAGTAACCATAGAAGGGGTAGAATTCTAGCCAACCTTATAATTATCAATGCCAAATCCCTAGATGTGATTTTGGGTATGGATTGGCTTCTTCGATCACCAAGCGTTTTGGATTGTGGTGATGTAGCATCACGTTGGTCACCCCAGATGGAACCAAAGTAAAGTTCGAAGCCTCTACGGAAAAGTATGATGGAGCCTTAGTCTGCAGCGTCAGGACTTTATCTTTGGAAGATGTGCCGGTAGTCAGAGAGTTTCCAGATGTCTTTCCGGATGAGTTACCTGGAATGCCACGGACAGGACCTAGAGTTTGTCATTAACCTAGTTCCGTGAAGGCGCACCCATTTCAAGAGACCCTACCGCTTGCTTGGGTTGATGACTTAGTCGGTGAAGAAGCAGATTGAAGAAATGCAAGATAAAGGATTTGTCCGACCAAGTTCTTCGCCTTGGGGAGCCCCAGTGATCTTTGTCCCTAAGAAGGATGGCACCCAGCGGATGTGTGTGGATTACCGCTCTCTCAATGAAGTCACCATCAAGAACAAGTACCCTCTGCCCAGGATTGATGATTTGTTTGACCAATTAAAAGGAGCCGGAGTGTTCTCCAAGATAGATTTGAGGTCAGGTTACCATCAGTTGAAGATTCGTGAGGAAGATATACCGAAGACAGCTTTCTCAACACGATATGGACTGTATGAGTATACGGTCATGTCTTTTGGATTAACCAATGCACCGCTTACTTTATGAACTTGATGAATAAAGTATTCATGGAGTATCTGGATAAGTTTGTCATTGTCTTTATTGACGATATCCTAATCTACTCTAAGAGTAAAGAAGAGCATGAAGAGCACCTCCGCTTGGTTCTGAATAAGCTTAGAGATCATCAACTCTATGCTAAATTCGACAAGTGTGAGTTTTGGATGAAAGAAGTTACCTTTTTGGGACACGCCATGTCTGCAGTATGAGTCGCCACAACCCTAGTAAAGTCAAGGATGTGCTCAACTGGGAGTCACCCAAGTCAGTGCCTCAGGTCAGAAGTTTCCTTGGAATGGCAGGTTACTACCGTCGGTTCATAGAAGGATTCTCAAGAATAGCAAGACCCCTTACCCAATTGCTGAAGAAGGAGAAGAAATTTGCTTGGACGCCAGAATGCGAGCAAAGTTTTCAAGAATTAAAGAAGCGTTTGACCACCGCCCCAGTGCTGATTCTACCGGATGTTCGGAAGGATTTTGAGATTTTCTGTGATGCATCTCGTCAAGGTCTCGGTTGTGTTTTGATGCAAGAAAGGAAAGTGGTAGCATATGCCTCACGCCAATTGAAGCCTCATGAAGTCAATTACCCCACTCATGACTTAGAATTAGCTGCCGTAGTGCATGCTCTAAAGATATGGCGTCATTACCTCATCGGTAATCGCTGTGAAGTTTACACGAACCATAAGAGCTTAAAGTACATTTTTACCCAAGCGGATCTGAATATGAGACAAAGAAGATGGTTGGAATTGATCAAGGATTACAACATGGGAATTCATTATCACCCAGGCAAAGCAAATGTTGTAGCAGATGCTTTAAGTAGAAAGACCTCTCGCAATACTCGATGATCAAGGAAGGTCACCAAAGATTGCACGAAGAATTTCAAAAGCTCAAGCTCGAGTTAGTCGAAGAAGGTTACTTAGCTGCCTTGGAAGTGCAACCGACTCTTCAAGATCGATCAAGAAAGCCCAAGAAGAAGATATGGATATCAAGGAAATCAAGAAAAACATGAAGGTGGTAAATCCTTAAGATTTTCGGAAGATGAGCAAGGTGTCCTATGGTTCGACAAGCGTATTTGTGTACCGGATCGAAGGAGTCAAGCGATTAATACTCAAGGAAGCTCATGAAACCTTGTACTCCATTCACCGGAAGCACTAAGATGTATCAGATCTCAAGGAATTTTATTGGTGGCCTAGCATGAAGCGTGAAGTTTTGAGTTTATTGCACAATGTGATGTTCGCCAATGAAGTTAAAGCCGAGCATCGAGACTCTTGGACTTTTGCAACCTTTAAGCATACCGCATGGAAATGGGAAGAAATCGGAATGGATTTTATCACCGGTCTGCCAAGAACTAAAGCTGGATATGACTCTATCTGGGTAATTATAGATCGCCTAACAAAAGTGGCTCATTTCATTCCAGTCAAGACTACCTACTCAGGAGACAGACTTGCAGAATTGTATATGGCCAAGATAGTATGTCAGCATGGAGTACCCAAGAAGATCGTGTCAGATCGAGGAACCCAATTCACCTCAAGATTTTGGCAAAGGCTACATAGCGTTTTGGGCACTAATTTGAATTTCAGCACAGCCTACCACCCTCAAACAGATGGTCAAACAGAAAGGGTAAATCAAATCCTAGAAGATATGTTGAGAGCCTGCGCTCTAGAGAACCAGGCTAGTTGGGACCAAATGCTACCTTATGCAGAGTTTTCTTACAACAACAGTCACCAATCAAGTCTACAGATGTCCCCGTTTGAGGCCCTTTATGGAAGAAAGTGTCGAACACCTTTATATTGGACTGAGTCCGGCGAAGGGCAAGTGCTTGGACCCAACATTCTAAAGGAGGCCGAAGATCAAGTTAAATCAATCAGAGACAAGCTGAGAACAGCCCAGACCAGGCAGAAAAGTTATGCTGATAACCGTCGCCGAGACTTAGCTTTTGTACCTGGAGATCATGTGTACCTGAAGGTCTCACCTCTCAAAGGGATGCGTCGCTTCAGAGTCAGTGGAAAGCTCGCACCTAGATACATTGGACCTTTTCCAGTTCTAGCCAGAAGAGGAGAAGTTGCTTACAAGTTAGAGCTTCCGCCTCAGTTGTCAGATGTGCATGATGTTTTTCATGTGTCTCAGTTGAAGAAGTGCTGCGATGAAAGTGCCGAAGAGCAGATGTTGGTTAGAAGCGATTGACTTGCAAGAAGATCTAACCTACAAGGAGCACCCATCAAAATCTTGGAAGTGTCTCGAAGGCAGACAAGAAACAAGATCCTCCGTTTCTGCAAAGTTCAGTGGAGCAATCACACCGAAGAAGAAGCCACCTGGGAGCGTGAAGAGGATCTGAAGTCCGAGTTCCCGCACCTATTCTCTAGTCAGCCTGAATCTCGGTGTCGAGATTCCCTTTAAGGGGTATAGGTTTGTAACATCCCTATTTTCTGGCCTTTTTGAAAATTTTGAAAACTTTAAAAAGGAACCATTTGGTTTTATTAATTTGCCAAAGCTTAAATGGTAATTTAGAATTTCAAAAGTGGTTTAATTTGAATTAATTAAAACTTCAATTAATTAAAGTTGGTTTAGTGAGTTTAGTTGGGTTTTAATTTGGTTTTTCCTTTGGCCTTATGTTAAAAATAATTAATTGCCAAAAATTAAAAGCAATAGTGAAGTGAAAATATTTTTACTAAGTCCTAAATAATTCAAAGGATTTCGTGAATTTTCCTAGAATTTTTGGACGGCTTAAGCTATTTTCTAAAATTGCTTTTGCTTTTACATTATTTTCTAAAAAAAAAAACCTTAGATTTTCCTTTCTTTTCCTTTGGGCCAATTTCCTTCGCCCATCCCCATTCCCGCTTCACCTGGCCTAGTTTGCAGTCCTCCCCTCACCACCGTCCGATCCGATCGGACGACGCTGCTGCGCGCCTCTCTCTTCCTCCTCTCTGGCCGTGGGGTGGGCCCGCCTGTCGCCGCCCCCACCGGTCATCCCCTACCTCCCGCCTCCGCTCCCTCGCGCCCTCGCCCGACCACCTGCCCGCTGCCCACACAGACCTCGTTGTTCTAGCCCCTATCTCGCCCCCTTGTTTGACGCGCCACCCTTCCCGCCTCCGCCGCACCCTCGCGCCCTCTCCTTGTCCCCTCCTCCGCGGTCTTCACAGACCTTGCCAGGCCATTGATGGCCGCCATGAGAGCTCCTCCTCGCCTCCGGGCCCCCCTCCGCCTATAAGAGCGCGCACCAGAGCCCTCTCCTCCTCTCTCTTTTCCCCGCCTCCTCCTCTCTCTTCCCGAGCTCACCGCTATTGAAGCTTCCTCGCCGCCGCTTGGCTCGCCGACCCCGCCGTCGCCGTTGAGCCTTCCCGCCGTCCCCGACCACCCCTTCGCATCGCATCGCCAGTGCGCGCCCACTCTTGCGCACCTGCCGCTCAACCCCACGGAGCTCCTCCGCCGCCGTCGAGCCGCCGCCTCCTCGCTTCTCTCTCGCCGCCGGCGTCTCGCCGCCGCCGCGTTGCCGAGACCTAGCGATCGTGTTCGCCGCGACTTCTCCTCAGACTCGTACCCGGGCCGGCTTGCCGCTCGTCGCCACGGCGAGCCTCGAAACCAAGCGCTGCCCGCTTCGGTGGCGTGGCGCCACCGTGGCTGCCCGTCGGCGCCAGTCGGCGCCGGTCTGCAGCGTGGCGCCACGTGGCACCCAGCCGAAGCGGTGTGGACCTAGTCCACCATGCACCTTTCTATGACAAGTGGACCCCACTTGTCGAATTTTTTTCTTTTAATTCGCGGTTTTCCTCTCACGACGTCGGCGTTGCGCTAATAAATTGATTTTCCTTTAGAAAATTAATTCGCAAAATCAGAAATTCCTTTTTTCTTGATTTTATGTATTTCCTTTCTTCCTGAGGTCAGTAACTTCTTCATTGAACTCCGATTCGAGTGATTCAAATTTCTAAATTCATCTAAAATCCTTGTCTTCCTATTAATATTTATTTGGTATTTATTTGGATTTTATTTGGAGTTGTTTTATTTATTTAGCTTTGTTTGCGCGTATAGGTTCCGGCGTTTCGGAAGATTTCGCAGAATCCCATTTAATCAAGCACCGCTACTCTTCAACGAAGGCAAGTCATAGACCTTTGATCATGTTGAACCCATCTTTATAAAAGTATATTGTTTGATATAAACATGCATGGCTAATTTTATAATAAATGGTTTTGGGTTTAGTTAATTACCTAATTGCCATATGCCTCCTTGATAAATTGCAATCGACATGTATCCTTGAATGACATAACTCCTTGGACACCTTAGGATGGTTAATTACTAGTTGGACGTTATTGTAATACCAACATGGGTATCGTGTTTGCTTAGCCATGCTTTGGTAGATGTCGGTCTCGCCTTGAATCATTCAATATGAGTTTACCCCCAGCACACCGGTTCGTGGCTTGTGTAGTAGCGGCCAGTGTTGCTGATTAAAATGAAGTGTGGTCCTGTGTGAGACCACGACATTTGTTGTCACCGTACTAAAATTTCTGGTGCCATGACTAGGGTGGTCCTCTGGCTGGGTTGAACCCAACATGATGAATTTGACTAAAGGAAATTATGGAACAGTGGCGAGCCACTTTTGTTAAAGATGTTGTGCCATGACTAGGGTGGTCATTTGGCGAGTTGAACGAAAATGATTTATGCTCTGGACGAGTGGGTGGTGGAAAAGGTGGGTGCCGTGAACGCACACTTGGAACGTGGAACCAAGTCTCGCTCGAGCAACCAACTAAGGACTTAACCGTGAACCATTGATCTCGGGCTTAAGCATACAACCACATGTCTAGATTGGGATAGACCTGGCCGACTAATTAGTAATGTCTTGGTTCGGTTCTGCTTTTGGTTGGGAACAGCGCAAGAGGGGCCGATGGAGGCTAAACCTTAGCTAATGTAATCGAGTCGAAATGTAACTTTGTAAAAGCCTTGTCACGTGCTCTAGATTGCTTACCTAAGGTAGTGAGCGGTGGCATAGATATATGCCGAACAAACTAGAGAAATTCATGTCTTGTGGGTCAAGCTGTACAATCTCTGCAGAGTGTAAAACTATTCGAATAGCCGTGTCCCCGGTTATGGACATGCCTGGTGATTTCACGCAAGGGGTAGAACTTTTGTCGAAAATGATGAAATGGTTTGGTCGAATCTTGTTGATGGTCAATGGTTGGAAAGTGAACAGGGTGTTCACTAGTTGTTTCAAAGAAAATTGTTTACTTATGTATTAGTCTTTTAAATTATGCTTTGCAATCTACTTATTGTATTTTCTGTCAAGTAATGCTTTCCGCAAATTAGCCATAAAGCTATCCTTGTTAAGCCTTGCATAAATATTACTTGCATACAATTCACTATGACTTGCTGAGTACATTTAAAGTACTCATGGCCTTACGCCCTCTGTTTAAATCAGCAGAGGAAGGTGATCCAACGAACTCAGAGTTCTACGAGGAAGACTTCTTTGAAGACTTTGCGAATTAGGTCGCGTCCTTCACTCGATTGCCGGTGGGCATATTGGGTGACCTCCACCAGATGTTTTGTTCTCCGCTGCAAGATTACTCTGTTGTCTTTAGCCCTATGTGGCAACCGTTGTAAGACTTGACCATAAGGTCCCTTTTGCTTAATATTATTAATTTGTCTGCTTCATCTTTTGTTTGGTTGTGTGGTTATGATTACACCGATGTTGCAACTGTGTGAGCTAGCTACTGATCATGGGACTAGTTCAGAATACACAGAGGGTCCTGGGGTTGCTTACCCGGGGTCCCGACAGTTATCCACATTATTCAATTGTCATTTTAAAATATGATTTTAGATATTGTATGAAAATGGCCTTACAATCTACTATGATTATTTAATCTAAGACTGCTGCTTATGCAAAATAACCCTGCCAATGTCCTTGTTTACCTTATGCATGCATTACAATTCCATATTGGGTGTAACTTGCGAGCACGGTAGTTGTGCTCATGCTTGCTTTATGCAACAAAATTTCAGGAGAAGACTTTTATCAGGACGGTGAGGACACCGACGCCTAGGCTACGCACCCAAACGATTACCTATGGCGGATCGTTCGGGCCTACTACTATCTGTTTATTTTCGCTGTGTTATTTACTCCTTTATTTGGCTTCATGCCCAATTGTATCGAACTCTGATTTACTATTAATGCAATGCGAGATTTGGTTATGTTATCATTTTTGTGACTGTGTACACCATAAATCCTGGACTAGTGTATGAACACAGAGGGTTCGGGATCCTTCGTTCCCGGGTCCGACATGTCTCCAGTATGGGGTGTGGGACCTGGCTAATTAATTTGCAAAGCTCTACCATAGTTTGCCCTGCGGACGCGGTGGGTTTGTCATGTTATGACTAGTTGTAGTCCCACCCGGCTCAAGAGGGGGCTTAAACCCGGCGGATGGAAAGTTCAATGGGAGCGAAACCTTAGAGTGGGTAGACTGTGGTGGAGCAATGCATTGTAAAGGCCTTGTCATGTGCTCTAGACCTCTCAGCAAAGGAAGTGTGAGGTGGCATCGACGGATGCCAAGCAAACTAGAGAATCCATGTCATGTGGGTAAAGTGTGCAACCTCTGTAGAGTGTAAATCTATTCGAATAGCCGTGTCCACGGTCATGGACATGCTGGCAATGTCACTCAAAGTTAGCTTTTGGTTTTGGTTTTCAAAAGATTATGAAATTGGTTTTGTTGGTTTAACCAAAAATTGGGTATGGGCGGGAAGCCTTGTGCAGGAGGGTATCCTTCACCATTTCAATGATGAATGTATCCAACTGAAAATGGATTTGTAAAACTGAATTTTCATTATGGTAATCTGCCTTGAAACTTAATACTTGTATTTGAAATAAAACTGGCTTTATGCAAATCAACCCTATTATGCTGTCCCTTGATATATCCCTATGCATGTCATTCTGTTAATTGACGGGTGTAACTTGCGAGCACGATTGTTGTGCTCACTCTTGCTTGATTCATATATTGAGCAGATGAAGACTCCTATGATGATGAAGATGACCAACTCAATTAGGCCGCGCCCTTGAGCCAGTCACCTGTGGTGTAGTGGGTGGACATTGTCTTTTGGGTTTTCCGCTGCATTTGTGTGCTCCCTGTTGCTGGAGTTGTAAGCAACCCTTGTAATCAAACCCCCTTTTGCTGTTAATATAGTCTTGTGGATGTTTATGTTATCACTTGTTTGCTGTGAGAACCAGTCGATGATCTCTTGGGGCTGATTTGGATCACAGAGGACTTAGGCTTACCCTAAGCCCCACGACCTCCTTGGGGTGGTTCCCTTCAGACCTCCCTCGAGTGGTGACGTGGAGTTTGGGGAGGTCTGAGGTCCAGCGACCTCTGCGGGTCAGGACCTCCCAGACCTCCGAGTGGTCCTCTCGGACCTCTCGGGAGGTCTGTGTGGTCCCACCGGGATGTCCTCTCGGGATGTCCTGGGAAGTCCCTTGCGGACCTCCCAGGAGGTCCTGAGGGACCTCTTGGGACGTCCTGGGGGCTCCTCTCTGGATCTCCCAGGAGGTCCTGAGGGACCTCCCGGGTGTGCCCTAAGCCGGGTCGTTACAGGTGGTATCAGAGCATCCTGACTGCAGGACGCAGCCTATTAGAATGGCCGTTAGAAAGAGTTCAAAATATGTTTTACTAAACAAGAGAAATGAAAATTTTCTCTCCTTACCTGGGTCATCTATCTATTCTTACCCCTCATCTGTATCTTATCTCACCTTATCTCCTCCTTATCTTTTTGCTTGTCTCAACGTTTTGTGAAATTAAATGGAATTCTTTCCTTGGAATGTCTATAGGACCGATCTAAGTTGTTGTGGTAGCATTAAGGACCTCCCTATTGTGGCAATGAGTGGCGGCTCTTTTCTAAAGGTTACCTCTGGGGCTACTTTACAAAAGACCTCCCCTCCATGTCGTGACCTCTTTACTTGCAGCCCTGAGGGTAGCAAGCCTCGCGTAGCCTGTGATGAGTTTGATTGCTGAAATTTTTGGCTTTTAGGGTTATCATGGGTTTAGTTGCTTTAAGTCTTAAGCCTTACCTCCTAGATCTCTTATCTATTCTTACCTTTTGGGCCCTAGCAGATGGTGACCACAAGGGGTAGTGGCAGCACTAGTGGCCAAGGTAGAGCCCCTGGGAATAATCCAGAGACTCCAGTGCAGCAGCCACCTCCTCCTCCAGCTCAAGGCCCAGACTGGAACCAAATGATGGCCAATCAAGCACAATTGATCAACTTATTGGCTCATCCATCACCAATACTCAAAACCTCCAAGCGCAGCAGAAGAAATTTCAACCTCCCTGCATGTTCCACCTCCTCCTAGAGCTAACATTTCCGAGTTTATGAGGATGAGGCCACCTACGTTCTCCAGCACCTCTGAGCCTCTTGAAGCTGATGATTGGCTCAGGGTTGTGAGTAGAAAATTGGACATGGTCCAATGCACCGATAGGGAGAAAGTTCTGTTTGCCTCCCATCAACTCCAAGGACCAGCTTTGGACTGGTGGGAAAACTTTACTCAATCCCACCCCGATGCTCAAGACATCACCTGGGAGGAATTTACTCAAGTTTTTAGACGTGCACATATTCCTCATGGAATGATGATATTAAAGAATAATGAGTTCAGAGCCTTGCGCCAAGGGAACTACACAGTTAGCGAGTATCTACATAAGTTCAATCAGTTGGCAAGGTATGCACCTGAGGATGTGGCCACAGATGAGTCCAAGCAAGAACGGTTTTTGAATGGCCTTAATGATGACCTCTCAGTCCAGCTCCTTGCTCATGATTACCCAGATTTTCAGCATCTGGTGAGCAAGACCATTCGGCAAGAGGCCAAACATGTTGAGATGGAAAATCGCAAAGAGGAAGGCTGACCCAGCAGTTAGTCAGTCGAGGATTTTCTAGGCTAAAGACCTCCCAGTTTCAGCCTATGAGGTCTGCGACCTCCTCCCCCATCAGGACCTCAATGCAGGTCAAAAGGTCTGGCACCTCCAGCTCTCATAAGACCTCCCTAGGAGGTCAAGCTCAGGCAAGACCCGCCACAAATTCTGCAGCAGGGGTGACGTGTTTTAATTGTCATGAAGTTGGATATTATGCAAACAAATGCCCAAAGAAACTTCCAGCTCCAACTCCAACTCCCACCGATCGACTTAAGGGTCCTCACCATGGTACCATCCGAGACCTCCAAAGGTAATTCAACAAAGGGCGAGTGAACCACCTCCTGCCTAAGGAAGCTCAACAAGCTTCAGATGTGGTCCTTGGTACGTTCTTTGTTAATACCATTCCAGCCTCAGTTCTTTTTTACTCCGGAGCTTCTCATTCATTTATCTCTTCAAAGTTTGTGGGTAGCAATGGGTTAGCTATTACTCCTTTATTAAACCCTATGCTCATCCATTCCCCGGGCCTAGAAAGGAGGACTAACTCCTTGTGCCCAAATCTTTCCTTGGAAATCTTGGGAGTTCCTTTCTATGTAGACCTGATAGTCTTGCACTCCCAAGGATTAGATGTGATTCTTGGAATGGACTGGTTATCCAAAAACCAGGGCCAAATAGATTGTGCCAACAAGTCCATTGTGCTCACCAATGAGCAAGGGGTGCAAGTGGAATTCAGCCCCGAGACCTCTCCTAAGGCAGGTCCTAGGGTGTCCTACTTAAGAGAAGTGAGACTTGAAGACCTCCCTGTGGTAAGGGAGTACCCCGATGTGTTTCCCAGTGAGCTACCTGGAATGCCTCCAGATAGAGATTTGGAATTTGTCATTACAGCACCTATTTCCAAAAGGCCATATAGGTTGCCTGTTAATGACCTAGTTGAGCTAAAACAACAAATTGAATAAATGCAAGGTAAAGGCTTTATAAGGCCGAGTTCCTCTCCTTGGGGAGCTCCTGTGATCTTTGTGGCAAAGAAGGATGGTACACAGTGCATGTGTGTGGATTATAGAGCTCTCAATGATGTTACCATCAAGAATAAGTACCCTTTGCCCAGGATCGATGACTTGTTTGATCAACTTAAAGAAGCAGCAGTTTTCTCCAAGATTGACCTAAGGTCAGGTTACCACCAATTGAAGATTCGACAAAAGGACATTCCAAAAACAGCCTTCTCAACTCGGTATGGACTTTATGAGTTCACAGTCATGTCCTTTGGACTAACTAATGCTCCTGCGTACTTCATGAACTTGATGAATAAAGTGTTTATGGAGTACTTAGATAAGTTTGTCATTGTCTTCATAGATGACATTCTTGTGTACTCTAAAACCGAGGAAGAGCATGAAGGTCACCTTCGGTTGGTCCTAGATAAACTCAGGGACCACCAGCTCTATGCAAAGTTTGAGAAGTGTGACTTTTGGTTGAGTGAAGTCACCTTTTTTGGCCATATTATGTCGGCTGCTGGAGTGGCAGTTAACCCTAGCAAGGTCCAAGACGTCCTAGATTGGAGACCACCCAAGTCAGTGCCTCAGATAAGAAGCTTCCTTGGCATGGCAGGGTATTACCGTAGGTTTATTGAAGGTTTCTCAAGCATAGCAAGACCTCTTACCCAACAGCTCAAAAAGGAAACCAAGTATGAATGGACTCCAACTTGTGAGCATAGTTTTCAAGAGTTGAAGAAAAGATTGACCTCTGCTCCAGTGTTGATTTTACCCGACATTCGAAAGGATTTTGAAGTCTTTTGTGATGCCTCAAGACAAGGTTTGGGTTGTGTGCTAATGCAAGAGGGTCGGGTAGTAGCTTATGCCTCTCGGCAATTGAAACCTCATGAAGCCAACTATCCCACTCATGATCTAGAGCTAGCAGCTATGGTACATGCTCTAAAAATTTGGCGCCATTACCTTATTGGTAATCGCTGCGAGGTCTTTACAGACCATAAGAGCTTAAAGTACATCTTCACCCAAGCCGACCTCAACCTTAGACAGAGGCGATGGTTGGAGCTCATTAAAGACTATGACCTCGGAATTCACTACCACCCAGGAAAAGCAAATGTGGTGGCTGATGCTTTGAGCCAAAAAAGCTACTGCAATCTCCTATTGGTCCAAGAAAACCAGCCCAAACTACATGAAGAGATGAGGCGCCTTAATCTGGAAATTGTGGAGCAAGGATTTGTGCTTGCGCTTGAAATAGAGCCTGTGGTCCAGAAGTAGATCCGAGAGAATCAATTCAAGGACAAAGACCTCCTGGAGATAAGAGGCAATGTAGGGCAAGGCAAAGCTCCTGGATTTTCATTGGATGAGCATGAGGTCCTTTGGTTCGGCAAAAGACTATGTGTGCCGAACTGCCAGGACATAAAAGACCTCCTACTTAAGGAAGCCCATGAGTCACATTACTCCATCCATCCAGGGAGCACAAAGATGTACCAAGACCTCAAAGAGAGGTATTGGTGGGTTGGCATGAAGAGAGAAATAGCCGAGTATGTGGCACACTGTGATGTGTGCCAAAGGGTCAAGGCCGAACACCAAAGACCTGCTGGTTTGCTTCAACCTTTACCAATTCCTGAGTGGAAATGGGAACAAGTTGGCATGGATTTTATCACTGGATTGCCAAGAACTCAATCGGGTTATGACTCCATTTGGGTTATTATGGATCGGTTGACCAAAGTAGCACACTTTATTCCAGTCAAAACCACCTATTCAAGTAACAAGTTGGCTGAGTTGTACTTAGCACGAATTGTATGTCTACATGGTGTACCCAAGAGTATAGTGTCAGATAGAGGCTCCCAATTCACCTCAAGGTTTTGGGAAGGTCTCCATGAAGCCTTGGGGACAAGACTTAATTTCAGCACTGCTTATCATCCTCAAACCGATGGTCAAACAGAGAGGGTGAATCAAATACTTGAGGACATGCTTCGAGCTTGTGCTTTGGACTATGGGGATAGCTGGGATAAGAATCTCCCCTATACTGAGTTCTCCTACAATAACAGTTACCAAGCTAGTTTGGAGATGTCACCCTTCGAAGCTCTATATGGAAGGCAATGTAGAACCCCTCTCCTATGGGATCAAGTGGGTGAGCGCCAATATTATGGACTTGATATCATCAAAGAAGCTGAAGAAAAGGTGAATCTCATAAGGGAGCGCTTGAGAGAAGCTCAGTCTAGACAAAAGAGCTATGCCGATACTCGACGCCGGGACTTATCCTTTGAAGTTGGAGATTTTGTGTACCTTAGGGTAACCCCACTCAAAGGAGTTAGAAGATTTCGAACCAGAGGGAAGCTAGCTTCGAGATTTGTGGGACCATACAAGATATTGGCGAGACAAGGTGAAGTGGCTTACAAAACTGAGCTGCCCACTTCTCTTTCGGCAATGCACAATACCTTCCATGTGTCACAATTAAGGAAATGCCTTCGAGTACCTGAAGACCACACCTCGCTGGATAGCATTGACCTCCAAGAAGACCTCACTTATGTGGAGAAACCAATCAAAATTTTGGACGTCATAGAGCGTGTCACCAGGAGCAGGATCCTTCGAACCTACAAGGTGCAATGGAGCCACCATCCAGAGAGTGAAGGCACATGGGAAAAAGTGGAAGACCTTAGAGCAAACTACCCATATCTCTTTGCTGGCCAAGCTTGAATCTCGGGTCGAGATTCTCTTAAGGGGGGTAGGTTTGTGACACCCTGAATTTATTTTAGAATCTTTTTGGAATTTTCAAAATAAAAAGAACCATTTTGTTTTGATGAGAATTCAAAGCTTAACTTGAAATTTCATAATGGCTTTAAGTTGACTAACTCAAACTACAACTAAAAGTTCCTTGTTGGTTACTGAGTTATTGGAGTTTTGAAGGTTTTCCCTTCTCTGTCCATGTTCTTGTCCATCTCTGGCCTAGACCTCCCTTTGTCTGAGATCTATTGGCCCAGACCTCTCCTTCGTTTGGATCCAAGGGCTCGGACCTCCTCTGTGCAGTCCTCCTATGGTCCAGACCTCCTTAGGTCTAGATCTTCCAAGCACTTGGACCTCCCTGGGTCCAATCCCCCCCCCTCTCGGGTCTTCTCTGGCTCGCAACCTCCCTTAGTCCGTGCCACCCCCTTATGCATTTGAGCTCCTTTGGAACCCTGTTAAGCTTTCCATGTTTTCTTGAACGTCCTTCATTGCTTGTACCCTTGAAAACCTTCTCTGGAGGTCCCCTTTGGTACCAGTCCGGTAGTACCGCTCGTACTTGGTGGTACTACCGCTTCTTAAGACCTCCTCTTTGACCTCTAGGACCTTCCCTTACATTTATTTGACCTCCTCGTGTCCTTCAGGACCTCCCCATGTCCTCTAGGACCTCCCCTTTACCTTTATTGGACCTCCCTGTGTCCCACCGGACCTCCCCGGGTCCCCCTGGACCTCCTCCTTGCACATCTGGACCGTTAAGACCTCCCCCTTTGAGATCTTAACCATCCAGACCTCCTCCTTTCACATCTAGACTGTTAAGACCTCCCCCTTGGAGATCTTAACTGTCTAGACCTCCTCCTTGTGGATCTGGACCGTCAAAACTTCCCCTTTGGAAATCTTGGTCATCCAGACCTCCCCTTTTGGGCAGATCCAATCTTTAGGACCTCCCCTTGGGAATCCTAACCGTTTAGACCTCCCTTGGATTGGATCCTATGGCTTTAGACCTCCCTTGCGGGTGAGGTTCTCCTTTTACTTTTGTGGACCTCCCCGTTTGCATTTAATCTTGACCGTGGACCTCCCCTTTGGAGATCCAACTGTCAGGACCTCCCTTGCGGGTAAGGACCTCCACCTTGCCCTTGTGAACCTCCTCTGGAGCGCTTGATCTTGACCGTTTGGACCTCCCCTTTGGAGATCCAACTGTCAGGACCTCCTCGGTGGGTGAGGACCTCCCCTTGTTCACTACAAGACCTCCTCGAGGTCCTTGCAGGACCTCCTTGGCGGGTCTTGGCTGCCCCACTAGGCAGTCAAGCACCCAATTTTCTTTACCTTTGACTGAGTCCTTTCGGCAAGGAAGTCTCCGTAGCATTTAATGTGTGTTGTATCACATTAAATGCCCTCACCTTTGCAGTACGCATGTCATACCGATTGTCACCTTCCTTGCCTACTCCCCTGTCCTATTTACCAACTCTTGTTGACTCCAATCTGGGTCACGTGCATTTGCTTCCCCTATATATAGTTTGGGAGAGCCCTCCTTTATCACTTTCTTCCTCATTTCTGCTCTCTGTCTCAACCGAGCCACCATAGACCTCCTCACTCTTAGTCTCTGGACCTCTTCCAACAGGTCTTGGGACATCCTCTCTAGAGCCCTAAGACCTCTGTAGAGTGTAAATCTATTCGAATAGCCGTGTCGACGGTCATGGATATGCTGGCAATGTCACTCAAAGTTAGCTTTTGGTTTTGGTTTTCAAAAGGTTATGAAATTGGTTTTGGTGGTTTAACCAAAAATTGGGTATGGGCGGGAAGCCTTGTGCAGGAGGGTATCCTTCACCATTTCAATGATGAATGTATCCAACTGAAAATGGATTTGTAAAACTGAATTTTAATTATGGTAATCTGCCTTGAAACTTAATACTTGTATTTGAAATAAAATTGGCTTTATGCAAATCAACCCTATTATGCTATCCCTTGATATATCCCTATGCATGTCATTCTGTTAATTGACGGGTGTAACTTGCGAGCACGGTTGTTGTGCTCACTCTTGCTTGATTCATATATTGAGCAGATGAAGACTCCTATGATGATGAAGATGACCCACTCAATTAGGCGCGCCCCAAATTACACACCGTGGTGTAGTGGGTGGACATTGTCTTTTGGGTTATTCGCTGCATTTGTGTGCTCCCTGTTGCTGGAGTTGTAAGCAACCCTTGTAATCAAACCCCCTTTTGCTGTTAATATAGTCTTGTGGATGTTTACGTTATCACTTGTTTGCTGGGAGAACCAGTCAATGATCTCTGGGGGCTAGTTTGGATCACAGAGGACTTAGGCTTACCCTAAGCCCCACGACCTCCTCAGGGTGGTTCCCTTCAGACCTCCCTCGAGTGGAGATGTGGAGTTTGGGGAGGTCTGAGGTCCAGCGACCTCTGCGGGTCAGGACCTCCCAGACCTTCGAGTGGTCCTCTCGGACCTCTCGGGAGGTCTGTGCGGTCCCACCGGGATGTCCTCTCGGAACGTCCTGGGAAGTCCCTTACGGACCTCCCAGGAGGTCCTGAGGGACCTCTTGGGACGTCCTGGGGGCTCCTCTCTGGACCTCCCGGGTGTGCCCTAGGCCGGGTCGTTACAAGAGGGTGCTCCGACAAACTCATGGAGGTGCTTACTGGTGCATGGGAGTGACTGAGGTGCCCACGGCGAGGTCGAGGGAGAGCTAGGGCTACGGGCTCAACAGCGACGGTGCTGGAGGGGTCCTCCAGCGAAGGCAAGGGGGCTTCGAGATGCGGGCTACGTGGCCATCCCGAAGATGGCGTCCAATGGCGGGAAGTGAAACTGGAATAGAGGTGGTGACGATGAGGTCCTTCAGCCGGAGTTGAAGACAAAGGTGGCGGCTAGGGCTCCAGCCGGCGCTTCGACGACGGCGGTTAGGGTTTCGAAGGTGGCGCGTATCGGGGTGCGAAAAGCGACGATCCTCGGGGCTTTAAGTAGCCTCAGGAGGCACGACCCCAAATGGCAAGGAGGCGGTGCGGCGAAGGAAAGAGAAGAATCTGAGTCGGGGTCAATAAACAGTAATCCTAGGTGGGTCCCACACGTCAACGGTTGAGGCTCGGACAAGATCGCGTCGCACAAGACACGGGTGAGGCTGGCAAGTAGGGCCAAGCGCGTGCGGCGAGGGAGAGAGAAGAAGACAGGCCACACGGGATTGGGCTGGAACTGAATAGGAATGGACCGAAACAAAGGAATTCGGCCCACGGGAATTTCCTGAGTTTTAAATAGATTTCCCAATTTAGAAAATATAGTAAATTCAAATAGCAAATGAACTCATAAAATTCTTGAAAAATCTAGAAAATATATCCAAGCACATAGAACCCAAATAAAATAATTTTGACATTAATTGATGTTGAGATTAATCATATTAAATTGTTTTACTTTTGAAAGTCCATATTAAGCTTTATTAAAATTCAAATAAGACTTTGGTGAATTTTTCCACAGAGCTAAGCCACTCAAAAAGATTTTTGAACTTCAGAAAATTGGGATGTTACAATATATATGGGGCTCAAGACAATATTCATCTTGAAGATTCTACAAGTTCTGATTTAATACTCTTATACCATCACGACCACTCAAATGGATTTGGAAAAGCAAATGTGTTGTGAAACTTAAAGTATTTGCATGGTTGCTACTAATGGATAGACTAGACACAAAAGATATGTTACGTGGGCGGCATTATAATACTGATGATGATGAATATTGTGTCCTATCGCATCATGACAATATGGAAACAAAGGAATGACAAAGTATTTGACAACATAATGCCAAATATCTCTAGTTGGAAAAGCCTCTTTAAGAGTGAACTCATGCTGCATGTGCACCGAGTCAAAGAAGACTATAGACAACTTATCTTTCATTAGCTAGAAACAATTGTTTAATGTTCTTTACCCCTAGAGGGTTGTAAATTTTTTGTTTTCCTTTTCCCCTATACATAAAACCTATTCTATTTTGTGTGTGCGTGCGTGTGTGTGTGTGTATAGAGAGAGAGAGAGTAGGGACCTTCTCTACTATTTCGCACAAAAAAATTGAACTTGCTTAACAAAAAAACAAATATAGGAGTATCACGGCAAGCAACTTGAATTTGCATATATATAGGCCTAGAGCAATAGTGGACTCACCGTTAAAGCAATGGTATTCCCTATAATCTAACAATAATAGCAGTTTAACTCATGCATTGCATCTAAATCTAAAAATAGTCCTTAATTGGGTCAACTAAAACTCCAAGAGTCACGATCATCAGTTTAATAATACCAATTGATAGGAGAATTAATATCAACAAGCATTGACAGAGAAGAACCAACTACTAACCATCCAGTTGTATGTTGGCCAGAATCAGAGGCCTACTCACGCACACACACGCGAACTCAGTGGAGAAGATGAACACCGGCAAAAGCCTTGTTTCTTTACTAACGTGCAACAGAACTTGCGTCATTGCTGCATCTTCTGTTATTCTACTCTTATTCGATTCAAGCAGCAATGCAAAATAAATAACTCAGAGCAACTAACTAACACAACATGTGCACCTGCACATCCGCATTACAAGCCACGATCCAACTGATTCGGGCCACGCACTCCTTAACACACGCACCTACATGCAGCTTAACACACACGTCGTGCAAACATGCACTGACTCATACCTGAAAACATGATGCAATACAAAATGCAAATTTCACTTTCCAACTAAAACATGAAGCAAGATTAACTCTACACTAACATGTCAAGATTATTCCAACATTTTCCCCCCTAATCTTGGCATGCCAACTCACCGTTGCGGATCACCCACAATCTCTTGCCATGACTCATCGCGCCATTGACGGTCTTCAACACTTATCTTCAAGAAGTTCCGCCTTCGCACTCGGCATGGGTTAGCAACACAAACTCCCTTTATGTGTCGTCAAACCCACGCAACTACTTCTCTACCACGTGGCACACTTCTTGAGAGACAGTACAATCACCCTCGCCACGCGATCACTCTTGAGGGACAATAATTCGCCCTCGCCATCAGCGACCATGAACATGTGCACCACCGCAGCCCATGCACCAAGCAGTTCTTCTTCTGGAGATATGGAGATGGCCGCCAATGCCATCTTGTCTTGCTGGTTGTCAATGACGCTCCTTGGTAGCAGTTATTTTGGAGACATGCCGCCTCCACTCTTCATCGCTACCTCTTTGCCGCCACAACTACGTCACCGGTGGAACAACTCACCGCGCGACTCCAACCTCCGATTCTTCTTGCGACGACGGCCTCCATGCCATCGTCGTTTGTCGGCCTCATGCTGACTCGTCTCCTGACGGCTTTGCACCACCTCACCTTGCCACCGCTGGCCTCCACCTCCGGTGGAGACTACTGTTGTTGGCCTACTCCACGGCAATCACGTCATCGCCGTTCGGTGCGCACGTCATGTGCGATTCCGGCACACCACGCTAGCCTCACCATGGCTGCGCGGACCTTCACCGTCATGCTCCTGAGTGCATGGTGCTGCAATCGGCTCATCGTTGGCAGCCGTGCACCTCTACCCGACATGCGCCGCTTTGCACACCATCAAGCCGATCGGTGAGTCATCATCAAGCAGCTTCTCCTCGCACCTCGCCTCCTCACACCTCGTTCCGATACCAATTGTTGGCCAGAATCAGAGGCCTACTCACGCACACACACATGAACTCAGTGGAGAAGATGAACACCGGCAAAAGCCTTATTTATTTTCTGACGTGTAATAGCACTTGCATCATTTGCTGCATCTACTGTTATTCTACTCTTATTCGATTCAAGCAGCAATACAAAATAAATAACTCAGAGCAACTAACACAACGTGTGCACTAGCACATTCGCATTACAAGCCACGATCCAACTGATTCGGGCCATGCACTCCTTAACACGCGAACCTACATGCAGCTTAACACACACGTCGTGCAAACATGCACTGACTCATACCTGAAAACATGATGCAATAAAAAATGCAAATTTCACTTTCCAAACTAAAACATGAAGCAAGATTAACTCTACACTAACATGTCAAGATTATTCTAACATTGTACATGCTTGCCCACTTTGCAGCTACATTGTGTGTGCCAGCCGCTCGCCTTGGCCTCGGTCTCAGCTTGCCAGCCTACCGGCTAGCAGCCGTGTCGCAAAGTCACACGCGCTCGCTCGCGCGACGCAGGCGGTGGCGGCTAAGCCCCAACGCCATCATGCACAACGCCTCACGCCTACTCGTTGCCTCCGTCATACCTCGCATTCGCCCTATCCACCTCTACTTCTTGCCAGCTCACCGCCGCCGATACCGACTGGTTGCGTGCCACCATTATCCTCAGGCTTCGCGTTGTCGCTTGTGTTGTCGTCCTCGACTCATCATCCAGAGAATGGGGGAGAACAAGAGAGAGCTCAGGTGACGTCTTTCATCCATTGTGGGCTGGGCCCTCCTCACTCATGCAGACCTAAAAGCCGAATCTCTCTCCCTTACATTGGCCTAGCGCCCCAAAACTCCTCAACCTTGCTCATGCTCATGGACACAGGATGTCGACTCTTCTCCATCTTCGGTGTAGCGGTGACCACGATGGATGGTAGGGGGAGGGGCCACCGGTGGGTACCTCGGGTGGCCATGTAGGCTTGTCCTATTGCTGGGTCTACCCCTGGTGTGCAATGTTGTTGGAAAGCCGGAGCTAAGTACTGTTGGGCCTCCTTGTACTCGGCTCCAACCGTTGCAGCAAAGGGAGCTATGAAAAGATTCTTTAGACTCGAGCCATGTACAGGAATTGATTCCAGCAAATAGAAAAAAGCTGAAAAGATGGGGAGAGAGAGAGAGCATGGCATAGAGAGATAGTTTGTGTTAGATGCATTGATTGATTTAATATTATAAATTTGTTCAATGACATCGCAATTGTTCATGAGTTGCAAAATTCCATCACGATCGAGGTCGACTGGAAAATACCACCGTAAACATGAAAACTCTGGAAAATGCCATTGCCGTCACGTTTTCCGTCCCAAGGGTACGAAATGACTCTTCTACCCTCACTATTCTTCTATTTCTTTCTCTTCTTGTTTTTTGCTAAGGCTGGTCCCACATGTCATTCTACCCTTGCTTCTCCTCAACAAGCCACCACCCATGGTGAAGAACAGTGGTGGCGAGACTTGGCTTGGGGCATAGGCAAAATGGAATGTTGTAACATCCAAAACATTTGGAAAAAATAATTAAAAATAAATTATTTTATTTTATTTCAAAAATAAAAGCTAAAATTATGTTGATAATATTTTAATTAATCTTAAAATACCCTATTTAACTACTCTAAAATTTTTATAGAATTTTTAGAGATATCTTGCTATTTTTCTAGTTTAAAAAGTATTTTCAAATTTTAAAAATTATTTATTGTGTAAAAATTAAAACTAAATTTAAGTTAAGAATATTTTAGTTAAGCTCAAAATAGACTATTTAACTATTCTGGATTTTTATAGAATTTTTAGTGCTATCTTGCTATTTGTCTAGTTTAAAATGTATTTTCAAACTTTTAAAAATTATTTACTATGTAAAAAATGAAAACCAAATTTAAGTTGAAAATAATTTTTATAAGTGAAAAATGTCTAAGGGATTTTCCATGAATTTGCTGAGAATTTTTTAGCTTTGTTTGGTATTTTTGCATATTTAATCTATGTTTTCTTGAGCTATTCTCTAATTGGCATTTCTAAAATTTTCTCTCTCTAAGAAATGCTCTAACAGCTGATTTGGACGGAAAACGTGACGATGATGGTATTTCCAGAGTTTTTGATGTTTGCAATGGTATTTTCCAGTCGACCTCGTTTGCGATGGTATTTTGCAACTCGCGAACGATTGCGATGACACTGAACAAATTTATCCTTATTTTAATATATGGTGGGTCCTATATCTGGATGTGATATAGGTGCTAAACACTGGAAAGAAAGTTGCAAACTTAGCCCTGTTTATGTGATAAATGTGGGAGGAAAGTTTCTAACTTATTTGGTCTCTTTTTGAAACGAAATAGCAAATCTAGTCCTCCCACAAAGGAAATAGCAAAAATAGCACCCCTACCGCGCGAAAATGTCCTGGCAAGCCACCAAGCGCGTCCCCGTGCACTGCAGTTGAAAAAACAACCATGATAGTAAATCTAGTCTCCTCATGTCTGAAATAAGAAAAATTACATCATGATAGACTAGACAAACAACACGAGTCTCGTTTCGTGCTCCCGGACCACAGCAACTTTTCGCGAGCGAGAATCGCTGTAGAACCCGTAGCAGCCACCAGACGCACTATAGTGAGATATGCAACTGTTCAGCTATCAAATCAGGATCGAATCCAATCATACAACTTTTCAATTTAACATGTCTTGAGTTGGCCACTTTGACCGAAGCTCATCTCCTCTCATCTCACCTCACCATTTGGGCCCAAGGACTGATTTTTTAAAAAAATAATATTTTTTATTTCGAAATACAGTAATATACCTCCCTTTTTATTTTACAGAAATAATCCTGTATCGCTCCACCATTGGGCGACTTAGATCCAGTCGCTCAACATTGGGCGATTGATCCAAGTCGCCCAATGGTGGAGCGACAAGTGGAGTAGTCACCCAGCGGTTGAGTGATTTGTACTAGTCACTCAACGGTTGGACAACTATCACAAGTCGGTCAACCGCTGGGCGATTTAAAATAATAATATTATTATTTTAGTAATCTGATGGAAATAATTATGGGGGAATAAATGGCAATTTTTGTAGGTAATACATTTAGCAAATCTTGTTTGTAAGTTGTTATTTTTTTGGAAATAAAAGGTTGGTTAGTCCGTTTGTGATTTTCATAGATTCTCAAGGGTACGAAATGTGTTAGACTCGCAATAACATTTTGTGATCGTCGTATGTCATTGTAGTGCGGTAAATTTCTGAAGAATTTTGTGAGGACGATTGAGGTAGCAATGAGTCGTAAGTAAGAAGGTAAGTGGAATTGTAATACGTTAGGGAATTCATACACGGTGGAGAACTTAGGAGAAATGGCACAACGATATCAACACGACAGTTGATCTGACAAGGGGGTTGCATGGCATGCAGGCTAAAGAACCAAGGACAATACACGCATGCCTTTAGGGAATTAGAAATACATGGGACATATGGATGAAGAGGGTCAAACTTACGTGGAACGTGGCCATTTGTCCTTGAGGCCCAGCTCGGTGTTGTACACCTCTCCTTGCACCTTAGCTTTTATCATGATGGCCCTCTTCCGTGCCCTCTCAACCTCACGTCGCCTGGCATGCTCATGCTCCTGCTCCTCGTGCAGCCTCTCCCTCCTCTTCTTCTTCTCCATCCCAGCCTGCATCTCTTCGAGGCGCCTTTCACGACCCTCATAGTTCTCCCAGGCCCACCTCTTCCGTGATAGCAGCATCCACATGTCGTAGGGGTGGATCTTGTCGTCGATCCACTGGCTAAAGTCGCATAGGCGTGATGAAGAATGTGGTGGGAAAAGAGACGTGGTTACGGTGTAACGAGAAGCAAAATAGTGGTGTACACTGAAATACGATTTCATTACCGGCTGCCTATGGCTCGGCGTGTAAAACCTGTGGTCGAGGTAGTCCGCACAGAAGTTTGGGCAGCACCAATAACGGTGCCCTATGGTCCACTCGTCGGTTGATTTGACGCACTTGCAGGCGTCCCGACACCAGCAAAGGGGTGGCACCACCCCCGTCGGGGGCCCTTCCGGAGGGTGTTCATCGGGCATAGGAGGGGGAGCTCGATTCGGAATCATTGGGCGTACTGCGAGGCAGGTTTCTTAGATCGACGAGCTCCGGAGGTGGGTGGTGAGTGTAAGGCTGCTAACTAAATGCCCTGTAGTGAGCGGCGGTATGCTGGAGAGCTTCCTAGTCCTTCAAAAGCTCACAGATGTGCTTCCATTCCTTCTCTTTGTCTATGTTATCTAGGTAGTGTCTTTGTTGTGTAGTTCATGGCCGAGTAGCGTTGTATTTATAGCATGAGCGAACATAGCGTAGAGGCTCCGTTACGATGAGAAACGGATGTGTTTCACGTTCGTGTGCCACACCCTTCGAGGAGGAAGCTTGCAGTAGTCGAGTGGTCACGTCGTGCTTTGCAGAGCGAGGTCACGTCCAGCTTTGTAGAGAGTGGTCACGTCCTGCTTTGCAGAGAGAAGTTATGTCCTGCTTTGCAGAGAGTGGTCACGTCCTGTTTTGCAGAGCGATGTCACGTCCTACTTTGCAGTGTGAGGTCACGTCCTGCTTTTCAGAGATAGGTAATGATGACAGATTGACACTGCAAATGAAGTTAAAGTTTACAATTACGATACAATTAGTTCCGCACTGTGTACAACAAGCAAAGTACTAACTGAAGTACAAGTTACAACATGCTAACATTTCTAATCTTAGTACCACTACACACACAACAAGAAGTGGTGCTACACTTCACGCCGGTGTTCCTACCTGTTGGCAGACGCCTTGCAACTTCTCATAGTGTGGCCTTCTTGGCCGCAACGACCGCAACGTCTACCCGTCGCTCCAGCTTCCTCTTCCTCCATACCGTTCCTAATGCGATGCCTCTACTGGCGGCCCTTCCCACCCTTCAATAGGTCAAGATCCGGAATCCAAATCCTCTGTGTCATATCCAACGTAGTGAAGTTGCCCACAACCCTGAAGCCTCTTAGCTCGCCACACCACACTTGTAGCACCCTCTCCTTCATGAAGTACTCCGACATGAAGTTCAATGGGTCCATATTGATAGCCCTACAGGCGGCGAGGACATAAGAGCATGGCTTATGAAGGAGCTTTGGCTTGTTGCATGTGTAGCTAGGTTCATTCACATGATCTCCAAGGCACACCTCGTGGGTAACAAGAGAGCAAGCCATCCTAAATACGGCTCTATCCCGAAGGAGCACGTCGAAACGATGCTCCGTATTGCCCATCACGAAGACCCTGTGTGACTGACCGTTCTTGGTCTTCGCCTGCATGTACGTTGTAATCTTTAAGCAGTACGGTGTATGTGGGTTGGCTGTATAAAGTGTCATATTTGTATGCCTTTCCCTGAAATATCTGATTGTACCGTGCAGAACGTCTTCCACGATGGCGACAAGGGGCTGAGGACGGAGACCCCTAAGAACCTAGTTGTACATCGCTGCAAGGTTAGTGGTCATTATGCCGTACCTTGCACCATCATTATGCAGCAAGGACCACTTCTCCAATGGCTTGACCTCAATCCAATGGGAGAAGCACTTGATGTCCCTCGAGGTCATCCGCGTCACACGGGGAGGGTCAAGCTCCGGCAGTGGTGTGAGGCGTTCGGGTTGCGCCGCCCAGGAATGGGCAGATGCTTATTCCTCTCAACGACGTGTTTCTTGGGGTGCTCCTCCAACATCTCCAACAACGCATCAAATTTATGTTACTGGTTCTGCATAGTCAGCCTCTTGAACTACTTGAAGAAGTTGGCCCCCAGATAGCAAATGCATCATCTATTCCTCATGTATGGCCAAGAGAACGGCTCCTCGGGGTCTTGCTAAAGTTTTATGGTGGCCTTCATCTTCCTGGGGTGGAGATCATGGATTATGCAGACTACTCCCTCCTTCAGATGTCAAAAGAACCACAACCAGCTGTTGAAATTCTCACTTTCCACGAATGTGATGGCGAAGGGCAGAATCTGATTGTTTCCATCAATGCCAATTGCTGTCAGGATCTGGCCCTTGTATTTCCCGGTTAAAAATGTCTCGTCGACTAAGATCACAGGCAATATGTGCTTGAAAGCATTGATGCAGGCACCGAAGGCTAAGAATGCCCTCTGCAATACCGTGAAACCTCATGGTCTTCTGTATGGCTCATCTTTCATAGCAATGTATGTGCTCGGGTTCCTGTCCTGCAGCACCTAGAGCATACGAGAAAGGTTGTCGTAAGCCGCCTTGAAAGAACCAAACATTCTTTCCAAAGCCTTCTGCTTCGCACGCCATGCCTTCGCGTATCTAATCTTGTACTTGAATTTTTGTTCGATAACCACCATGATGTGCTTGGCCTCCAAGTCCTTCTTCTTCACTATCTCTCCGTACATGAGATTGGCTATGAAGGTGGACGTTAGGTTGCGATACTTCAGTAAAACACTACTGAGCATGTAGGAGTGCGCCTCCACCTTGGGGACAATCCAGTGAGTCTCATACTTGGTTCAACGTGCATGCACATGCTAAGGACAATTAGCCTACTTGCAGACCACGGTGTACTGCTCCTGGCTGGATTTGAGGACCCGAAATGTCCACTGCATGGACAATGCCTATAACTTAATGGCATCCTGCAGTGATCCCTTGTCAACAAATATTGCATGAAGCCAAACCTCTGTACCGTGGTACTCTCACGGTGATTCGTGTTCATCGTGCACAGCAACACCCTCAACATCCACCCTATTCCATTCCTACGGGATGGGACCTTCGTCCTCATCGAAAGAGTCATCATCATCCTCTTCTAAAGCTTCCTCCTCGCCCCAGGCCAACAAGTCATCAATCTCCATCTGACGCGCTATGCTATCGACATGCTCCCCTGCATCAGTCTGTCCATTGGGCTCAGCGTGCGGTGTGCGATCTTCCTCTTCTGCCTCTGCAACATTGGCCACCGCGTCCTCCTCGGCCCAGGCCATCAAGTCATCAATGGCCATCTAACACACTATGCAATCGACAAGCTCCCCTGCATCCGCCTGTCCAGCAGGCTCAGCGTGCAGTGTGCGGTCTTCATCTTCTGTCTCTTCAACATCGGTCACCGCGTCCTCTTCACGAACCACGTGATGCGCACCCGAGCTGCTCCCACCAACCGGACGTGTGAGACCCCGGGGTATTTAGCTTGTAATGCTTAGTCTTCCAATTGACCCTAGCATCACAAACAAAATATTCCGTGCATCGGGACAATGTGTACCTACCAGAATTGCTGTACACACACCCTTTTACAAAATCATGTATCAATTCCATATAAGCACAGAACCGAAGCAAGAACTTAACAAAGCAAAGACATACATAATAGAGTTATTACAAAAGGGGCCGACCGGCCAAATAACAAACTAAAGAGCTAAATAAACAGCGGAAGCAAAAGCCATAAGATGGCGATAAACAAAAGCCACGGTTTGCCATTACCCACAAGGCAACCGACTGGGCCGCCAAGCTAGTCGTCAAAGTCGAAGTCCGCCTCACGATAGTCGATCCCTTGGGGATCAACCTCCTCTACAACAATTTAAGCAACGCAAAAGAGTATAAAAATGTACTCGTTAGACTTACAAGTAACAAGCCTATACATAGCTACATGCAAGCTTAATCAAAGAAGAAGGCTCTAGGTTCATTTTCAGCATAAAGCAAGTTTTCATTTGCAATAATGGAATAGATTTAAAGCAGTTTTAACAATATGTTTTTATTTGACAAAAACAGCGAGATAACAAGTAACAACAATATAAAGACATCCTGGAAGTGACTAAACCAATAGCCACCACAACAATAGTATGAATTCCACATTCATACCACCTACATCAAGTTTCAATTAAAGGTTATAGTCTAGTTCTTGTACGACCTTACCAAGCATGTCCATAACCTAGGACGAGGCTATTCGAATAGTTTAAACCTTGCAGGGGTGTACCAATGTACCCACACGTCAGACCGTCTTTTTGCCACATGATTAAGCACACTTCCTTTGGTACGCTGGCACGGCTAAGTCCTACGAGACGCTTTCCAATGGAATGTGCTAATTAAGAGTCGCACGTATGGGGGTTGACCCTTAGTGAACCACCGTTACAGGCTCCCACTAAGGACCCATATGAAGAGTAGGATACACCGGCCCAGCCTAAGCAACTGCGGATGCTCCCCTCATTTCCCAACAATGAACATTTTTCTCTACAACTACCACCAGTGACTCATTAATTAACACCCCCCCCAAAGTACTTAGTCAAGAGAGGTCCCATATCCCCCTCGTGTCGTTAGCACGCAATAATCGATTGTCTTAGTGACACAAGTAACTCGGTCCTTGTGGACTTAGGCACCATTCCAGTCACACCCAACAGTCACACCATCATCCATTGTGCCCAAGTCTATAACAATTTGTTTTTAGTTTTGACTTTACAAATTAACAAAGCACAAAGTGTTGGACATAATCTAATAATAGATTTGTGTGATCAAGATCATCGACTAAGTCGATGACCGCCCAATTCTACCGGTAGCTAAGCATTTCTAAGCATGACACCAAAAAGACAATAAAAGAGCATAATTCAATCACTGGGCTCTAATTCACCGGTGAAATTAATAACTTAAGGTTAGTGGCAGGGGATAATAATTTAAGGGCAACCATGCAATAGGATTAGCTACCTCTAATCGGCAAAAATTAACTTTGACACAAAACCATGCATACATACAATTTGAAAACAAAGTATTAGACTTTAAAAGTAATGGGATCAATATGATCAAACTACTTGCCTTGCTGGAGATGCTCAACCTGCTGCAGAGGATCACTCTCGTAATCAACGAACTCGTTGGCACCTAACGAAAGAACGAAAAGAACCGATAAGAACGAAGAACACCGAAAAGGCTCAAAACCCCACTTTAACCAAAAGCCATGAAATTTTTACAGCAGGCAGAGCATGATTTTTAAGAAATTTAGCAACAAGAACCAATTGATTTGGATGCTCAATGCTAAAGTTATGGCCAAAACAGTTTCAGACGGTTGGAAAAATGCTGAAAAATTCACCTCCGGTACTGTTCACCCGAAATTAAATTTTTGGCATAAATTTCCAGAGAGGTGGTGCACCTGAAATTTTTATGGTAAACAAAGCACCTCATGAGATGAACAACACAATTTGATTCACCTCATTTGGAGCTAGGATGCATTTTCTATAATTTTTCAAAGACATGAAAGAGAGCACAAAATAAATACAACCACAGAAACAGTAGCATGCCTAAAACCTATTCTACAAATAAGCACACTAACAGAGGAAACCAACAAACTTGGTTTCACTAAAAAAGGAGCACTCAAAAAGGAGCTACAGAGAAATACTTATGCATTTTCCAAGTTAAATGAATTTTTAGAGCAATCATAAAGCCTAAACAGGAATTAAATCCACTAACAATTTTTTCTGGAACAGAACCAAGCCTCCAACCATTTTTAGATTAAATCTTAGTTAAAACCATAACTAACAAAATTTGAATCAACCGAAAAGGAGTTAAAATGAAATAGTTATGCAATTTTGAAGATTAAAGCAATTAACAGATTACAAATAAAGCATAACTGGATTTTCTCATTACTAGCCTAATTTGGAAAAACCTGGGCCGTTGAGATCAAATCTAATGGCCCAAGTGCGCTTGGACGATCAGACACGCACAGCCCAACTGAGCCAACCATTGGATTAGAATCTAACGGTCCATAGCGAGGGAGACTTTCGGACAGTCCGAACGTCCCACACGATCTGGAGCGCAGATCTGAGAACGAGCGGCTCAGGGCGAAGGTAACGTTTGGAGGTCCGAACGTTCACTCGAATCTGAGCCACAGATCTGGAAACGGACGGCCAAAGCTACGGGGAGGTCCGGGGGTCCGAAAGTCCCACAGATCTCGACCGTAGATCTCAAAATGGACGGCTGAGGTTCGGTGGTCCGAACGTTCCACACGATTTAGATCGCTGGATCTAAATCGAACGGTCCAAAATGGATATCAGTGTTACACACGCACGCTCCAAGGGTTAAACGTGCGGGGCCTACCTATAAGCGACTATTAAGCCACGCACAGGGGTTTTAAGCACACAGGCCCACCTGCAAGTGACTTTTAATGCCATTTAGGACTGCCATTAATTACTAAACCATGATTAACAATGATTAGCAATTAATGAACTAAATCAATGTCCTAATCGACAACGCAACAGTGTTGTTTGTCCGACAAAGAACCAGAGCGCAAAGAAAAGCTCGCCGGCGGCGACTTCAGTCACGGCAGCACGAGCTAAAGACATGAATGGGTTTGCAATATCATTGCGCACCCACTGGAGGTACTCTTAACGGCGGCGGCGGCCAAGAACGGCCGCGAGCCGGAGAAGAACGACGGCGACAAGCACGGCCGAAAGTGAAACAGCAAATAGCTCCACAACAGTCCAAGAAAGCGAGTGCCCAAGCTTCTAAGGACTACAAGGAAACTACCTTAACATTGTAGAGGCCAGGACATGGCCGGAGTTGCTTCAGCAACGAAGCATAGCACCGGCACTGAGGAAGATGAAGTGGAGAAGATGGCCTGAGCAAAAAAGATCAAGACCGCAAGGTACGGGTAGCTTCAAAATAGCTCAGAGAAGGCCCATGATCAATTAATTGAGAAATAAAGCCCTTACCGGAGTTCAGGAAGAAAGGGGGTGATCCTTGGCCAAAAAAGAACAAGTCCCAAATTTGACAATCTCTGTGAATGCCGAACAAAATTAAGTTAGGGGAAATGCTTAAGATGAAGAGAGACTCAAAGTGACGTGAAAGGATTTGCAATGGAACCCTCGAAGCACTAGCAGCGAAGAAGGAGCTTTACGGCCGATAATGGCGAATTTGGGGTTCTTGGGTGCTGGAGCTTAAACAAGTCAAGAGGGAGCAAGGTGAAGCTAAGGTGGTGTTAAAAAGAACTCCAGGAGGAGCTCAATGGATTTTTATAGCCGGAGGGCAAGGAATGGACCTAGGGCAAAGCTCAAGGATGAGCTTGGTCCACGGCTCTGCCATGGGCAAGCTGAGCGACGTGAGCAGGTAAAGAACACGACTTTGGGGGCAGCCACTGATGAGCATTAAATGCCCAGAGGCAAAGAACCGTTGAAGGACGCCAAGGAGGTGACTAGGCACTGCATCGCCCATGCCATGCGCTCTGGCACACACGCACGCGCGCGGTGAAGAAGATGATGACTAGGATTGGTGAGGGCCCACAGTCAATGAAAGAGAGCCAAAGTGGCTCGAGCCTAACTGTGAACGGGTTGAGTCAAAACAAATGACCCAAGTCAAAACTTTTTGACCACTGGATTGAAAATGGACGGCTTAGATTGAATTTGATCTCGGGCGATCCGAATGTTTCCCCAAACGTGGACGGTCCGATGGAAATCCAATGGCTCACCACGCTTGTGCGTTTTGAACGGGCTGGACAGGGCGCTAAAGGGTTGGGTTCAACCGGGAAGGAGGGTTGGGCTTGGGTCTGACCTGAGTCCAACAGGAGGTTTGACTTAGGGTTTGAAATTGAAGCTGAAACTTGAAAGAATTTTTAGAAGTAGCAAACTAACTCCAAAAATTCTGAAATTTGGACTAGAGGTTCCTCACTCCAGGATAACCCTGTATAAAATTTCCAGAGGTTTTTATACAAAGCATTTTTCTCTAGAAATTTTTCAAGGCTTGTTCTAGGGTTTGACCAAGAGTCAAACTGGTTTGACTGGCCTCTAAAAATTATCAAATAATTTCTAAAAAGTATGAAATATTTCAGAGGAGTCACACGGCATCCCTAGAACCAAGGGAAATTATTTTCAGAGGTTGAACACAAGATTCTCAACAAGAATTGAAAGAGGGATCATGACTTTAGTCAATTGGAGATTGGAGTTTTTGAATTCCACAATTCCTTTACAAGAATTACAGAAAAGTTCAAAAACAACAAGATGCAAGAAAAGTTTTAATTTCTTCTCATTTTCTTACATTTGAAACACATACCCATATTTGGGATGTTACAAAACCTCCCCCTCCCCCCCTCTCAAGAATCTCATCCCGAGATTTGGCTCACTCGGAAAAGAAAGATGGGTAGTCCGCATGCAGACGATCTTCCTGTTCCCAAGTTGCTTCATCCTCGGAATGATTTGACCACTGAACTTTACGAAATTTGATGGCACGATTCCTTGTTGTTCGTTCAGCTTCTTCAAGGATGCGAACAGGGTGCTCGCGGTAGGTCAAATCTTCTTGAACATCGAGAGTTTCCAACGGAGCTTTCTTGGTTGGAACACGGAGGCATCTTCAACTGGGACACATGGAACACATCATGTACCCCCTCAAGTGCAGCAAGCAAATCCAACTTATAGGCAACAGCTCCTTTCTTCTCGATGATACGGTAAGAACCAACATATCGAGGAGCAAACTTGCCCTTGACGCCGAAACGTTGATGGCCCTTCAAAGGAGAGACTTTGAGATAAACAAAGTCATTGGGCTCAAAGCTCAACTCACGACGACGACGATCCGCATAGCTCTTTTGCCTGGACTGAGCAGTGCGCAAACGATCACGAATAAGCTGAACTTGGCTCTCGGCCTCATTGATCGAGTCCGGATCAAAGAAAGGTCTTTCGCCGGTCTCAGACCAATTCAACGGGGTTCTACACTTCCTCCCGTACAAGGCCTCAAAAGGTGCCATGCCAAAACTGGCCTGAAGCTATTGTTGTATGAAAACTCGGCGAATGGGAAACATTTCTCTCAATGCTTCCCATAAGAAAGAACACACGCACGAAGCATGTCTTCCAGAACTTGATTGACCCTTTCAGTCTGGCCATTAGTTTGGGGATGATATGCTGAGCTAAAAGAAAGGCGAGTTCCCATAGCCTCTTGCAAATTATGCCAAAACCGAGAAGTGAACAGAGAACTACGATCTGACACAATCGTCTTCGGCACACCATGCAAACTCACGATACGGGCTATGTAAAGATCCGCCAAAAGACCTACACGAAGTTCGGTCTTGACAAGAAGGAAATGTGCCACTTTAGTCAAACGATCAATGACAACCCAAATGGCATCATTTTTCTTTGGTGACCTGGGAGACCGGTGATAAAATCCATCCCGATCGAATCCCACTTCCACTCAGCACGGCAAAGGTCAAGCAGACTCATTGACGCCGATGTTCGCCTTCACATCGATGGCACACGTCAGACTCAAAGAACGAACTCGCAATCTCCGCTTCATTCGTCCACCAAAATCTCGCCGGAGATCTTGATACATCTTCGTGACCCCGGGATGAATGGACAAAGGAGAATCATGGGCTTCACAGAGGATCAAATTCCGTAATTCCATATCCTTTGGAACCACAAGGCATTGTCTGAACCTCACAACACCAAGATCATCTTCTAAGAAACACTTGGTTGTTCCGTTCTTGACATTCTGCTTGATTCGGTTCACCCCAATGTCCGATTGCTGAGCAGCCTTGATTTGATCTATCAAGGTTGGTTGCACAACTAGGGCAGCAAGGGACCCATGCTCAACCAATCCCAAGTTGAGATGTTGAAATTCTTTAAGAAGGGTGGGCTGCTGCTCCTTGAGCAACAAGGAATTGCAATACACCTTTCGACTAAGTGCATTGGTAGCAACATTAGCCTTGTCCGGATGATAGTGAATACCCATGTCGTAGTCTTTGATCAATTCCAACCACCTTCTTTGCCTAAGGTTCAGATCGGGTTGGGTGAACAAATATTTCAAGCTTTTGTGATCCGAATACACTTCACAACGATTACTGATTAGGTAATATCGCCAAATCTTTAGTGCATGAACCACAACAGCTAGCTCCAAATCATGGGTTGGATAATTGAGTTCATGAGGTCTCAACTGCCTTGATGCATAGGCCACTACCTTGCCTTCTTGCATAAGGACACACCCGAGTCCTCGATGAGAAGCATCACAAAAGATGTCGAAGCTTTGATGAACATCGGGAAGAACGAGAACGGGAGCTGTGGTCAAACGCTTCTTGAGTTCTTGAAAACTTTCCTCGTAATCAGCGAACCACAAGAACTTCTTATCCGTCTTGAGCAACTCAGTCATCGGCTTCGCGATCTTGGAGAAGTTCTCGATAAAGCGACGATAGTATCTCGCTAAACCGAGAAAACTCCTCACTTCAGTTACCGAACTGGGCTGACTCCAAGAGAGCACATCACTGACTTTGCTAGGATCCATGGCTACGCCTCCCGCTGAAAGAACATAGCCCAAGAATGCCACTTTCTTCAACCAGAACGTGCACTTGCTGAACTTCGCATACAGCTGGTGCTCGCGCAGCTTTCCCAACACAAGCTTCAGATGCTCAGCGTGTTCTTCATCATTCTTAGAGTAGATAAGCATATCATCGATGAAGACCACCACAAACTTATCTAAATACTCCATGAACACCAAATTCATAAGATTTATGAACAGGGCAGGAGCATTTGTCAAGCCGAAAGATATGACGGTATACTCGTACAGACCGTAATGAGTAGAGAAAGCCGTCTTCGGAATATCTTCAGGTCTTATCCTGACTTGATGATACCCCACTCTCAAATCAATCTTGGAGAAAACTCGAGCTTCTGTCAATTGATCGAAGAGGTCGTCGATGCGGGGCAAAGGACACTTGTTCTTTACCATTACTTCATTAAGCGAATGGTAATCGACGCACATGTGCAAAGTATCGTCCTTCTTCTTCACAAAGATTGCTGGACAGCCCCAAGGAGATGAGCTCGGGCAGATGAAACCCTTCTCTTGCAGCTCACCAAGTTGCTTCTTCAACTCCACCAACTCATTCGGAGGCATCCGATAAGGCCTCTTTGAAATCAGGGTAGTACCAGGCACCAACTCGATGACAAACTCGAGGTCTCGAACTGGTGGCATCCCAAGAAGATCTTCGATGAAGTCACACACCGCTGGGACTTCACGAATATCTAGAGCCGGCTTCGCTTCAAGTGCGAAGAGATGCGGTCCTTGCAGTTTTGGCGAAAAGCAAACCTGCTCGCCGGAGGGACTTGTCAGGGAGACGAACTTCTTGGCGCAATCGATTTGCCCTAAATGCTGAGACAACCAATCCATGCCAAGAATCACATCCAAGCTCGCTGAATTGAGGAGGATAAGATTTGCCAAAAATCTCACTCCCTCAATCTCAACAGGAACATCCCGACACTCTGTTTCAGCTCTCAACTCCGAACCGGGAGAGCGAATCAGCAACGGGACCAACAGAGGAGCAAAAAGAAGATCACCAACATCAGCAAAAGACTCAGATACAAAGGAATGATAGGCTCCTGAATCAAACAAAACAGTAGCTGGACAAGAGTTGACAAGAAGCGTACCCAACACGACGTCGGGTGCCTCCTGCGCTTCCTCGGCTGAGATGTGGTTGACGCGGCCGCTTCCCACGCTCTGGGTTGCTGGGACAACCTTCTGATCTGGAGGATGACCACTTCTCTGCCCATGTCCTCCATTAGGACGAGGGGCCGCTCCAGTCTTCTTAGGACAATTATTCGCATAATGGCCCTTCTGGTTGCAGAAGAAACAAGTGACCCCAGCAGCTGGATTGTGGAGGCCACCTTGCTGGCCCGTAGGTGCACGTGGTTGACACACGGCCTGTGGAGGACAAGGGGTAGGTGCTGAAGGCCTCGGGGATGCTGAAGGCTGAGGGCGGGGCACCTGGGCTTGCCCAAAACGAGAACGGAGAAAGTTGGCCTGGTGACCACTCGACTCCCACTTGCGCTATGGACTCTCCCAAAGACTCTCCCTTGTGCTCGGCGATAATGGCCTTGTCGACCAAGGTTTGGAAGTCGGGGAAGTCAACAATAGATAGCTTGTCCTGCAGCTTCTCGGACAAACCATCCATGAACTTCTCCTGCTTGGCTTCATCAGTGGCCACCTCTTCGGGAGCATAACGAGCCAAGTGGTTAAACTTGTACAAATACTCCGCCACCGATCTGTGCCCTTGCTTGAGCGAAAGAAACTCCTTCTTCTTGAGCTTCATCAAGCCGGCGGGAATGTGAGCCAAACGGAAAGCAGTACGAAACTCCTCGCAAGTGATAACTTGCCCGCGGGCTGCATGGCAAGGAAGCTTTCCCACCATGAAAGTGCTGCACCTTCCAGCTAATGGGAGGAAAAGAGTGCCTTCTCATGATCTTGACACTGAGCAACGCTGAGCTTCCGCTCAACCAGACGCAACTAGTCGTCTGCATCCAGTGGGTCCTCAGACCGGGAGAAAGTGGGCGGCTGAGTGCAAAGGAACTCCGAGAGTCCCCCTCGCGGCTGATGTCCACCTCCTCCCCCTGATCCGGAGGCACCAGAAAGAGTGGAGGTATTGCGCGTGATAACCTCCAAGATCCTCTTCTGATCCATTCGGTTGCGCTCAATATGAGCAAGAACCTCGGCCATGGTCGGAGGAGGCGGGAGATCCTCATCCTGACCAGCTAATTAACCTTGACTGCTTCGAGTCCTTCTAGCCATCCTGTTCCGAAGAGATGGGTTAGCAACAAAACTCGTAAACTAGAAGTGAAAGAAAGCAAAAAGCCAACGACTAGGGAAATGAAACATAACCCTAACCGAAAGCCACAAGACAGCGAGGAAACGAACTCTACAAGCTTACAAAAGGCTCAAGAACAATAAGAAACCACAAGACTTAAGATCAACTTCCCGGCACAACTAACCCGTATTGAATGAACGAGCAATTAGTTGAGAAGATAAAATTTCAGAACACAACTCTCGATCTAACACAGCTAAAGAACAGGGTAAAACCAGTAAAGGAGGTGTTAGATACTTAGCCAACTAGTATCACATCTTACCCTTTTATTCCCACAAGTTTTAGTTGAATTATCCTCTCATTATTAGCCCTATTTACTAACTTGAGCTTGCTGTCCAGAAATTTGATGCTTGCTGTCCAGATTTTGAATCCAGCTCCAAGTGCTTCTACTCTTCACAAAGGGCAGCCAACACTTTAAATTTACAACTCTCATTGGTTCCCCAAAACCGAAATTAAACGATAACAACTATCTTTTGAAAGAAAGAGAGGAAAACAACTTCTTTTTAAACTCAACTAAGAGCAAGATGGCATGAGCAATCTAAGATAGGTAAGGAATAATATCTGAGAACTTACTTAAGCTTTCATAAACCATTTGATATTTTGAAACTAAGTTTTTTAAAACATCCTAAAGACGACCAAGCTAGGGTTTCTACTATCAGTATAGCTCTGATACCAAACTTTGTGAGACCCCGGGGTATTTAGCTTGTAATGCTTAGTCTTCCAATTGACCCTAGCATCACAAACAAAATATCCCGTGCCTCGGGACAATGTGTACCTCTCAGAATTGCTGTACATATACACCCTTTTACAAAATCATGCATCAATTCCATACAAGCACAGAACCGAAGCAAGAACTTAACAAAGCAAAAGACATACATAATAGAGTTATTACAAATGGGGCCGACCGGCCAAATAACAAGCTTAAGAGCTGAATAAACAGCGGAAGCAAAAGCCATAAGATGGCGATAAAAAAAAGCCACGGTTTGCCATTACCCACAAAGCAACCGACCGGGCCGCCAAGCTAGTCATCAAAGTCGAAGTCCGTCTCACGATAGCCGATCCCTTGGGGATCAACCTCCTCTGCAACAATTTAAGCAATGCAAATGAGTACAAAAATGTACTCGCAAGACTTACAAGTGACAAGCCTATACATAGCTACATGCAAGCTTAATCAAAGGAGAAGGCTCTAGGTTCATTTTCGGCATAAAGCAAGTTTTCATTTGCAATAATGGAATAGATTTAAAGCAGTTTTAACAATCTGTTTTTATTTGACAAAAACAGCGAGATAATAAGTAACAACAATATAAAGACATCCTGGAAGTGACTAACCCAATAGCCACCACAACAATAGTATGAATTCCCCATTCATACCACCCACATCAAGTTTTAATTAAAGGTTATAATCTAGTTCTTGCACGACCTTACCAAGTATGTCCATAACCTAGGACGAGGCTATTTGAATAGTTTGAACCCTGCAGGGGTGTACCAATGTACCCACACGTCAGACCGCTTTCTTGCCACATGATTAAGCACACTTCCTTTGGTATGCCAGCATGGCTAAGTCCTACGAGACGCTTTCCAATGGAATGTGCTAATTAAGGGGCGCACGTATGGGGGTTGACCCTTAGTGAACCGCTGTTACGGGCTCCCACTAAGGACCCATATGAACAAAGAGGATGCACCGTCCAAATTAAGCAATCATGATGCTCCCTCATTTCCCAACAACGAACATTTTTCTCTACAACTACCACTAGCGACTCATTAATTAACACCCCCCAAAATACTTAGTCAAGAGAGGTCCCATATCCCCCTCATGTAGTTAGCGTGCAATAATCGCTTGGCTTAGTGACACAAGTAACTCGGTCCTTGTTGACTTAGGCACCATTCCATTCACACCCAACAGATCACACCATCATCCATTGTGCCCAAGTCTATAACAATTTGTTTTCAGTTTTGACTTTACAAATTAACAAAGCACAAAGTGCTGGACATAATTTAATAATAGATTTGTGTGATCAAGATCATCGACTAAGTCGATGACCGCCCAATTCTACCGGTAGCTAAGCATTTCTAAGCATGACACCAAAAAGACAATAAAAGAGCATAATTCAATCACTGTGCTCTAATTCACCAAGAGATTAATAACTTAAGGTTAGTGGAAGGATAACAATTTAAGGGCAACTATGCAATAGGATTAGCTACCTCTAATCGGCAAAAATTAACTTTGACACAAAAGCATGCATACATACAATTTGTAAACAAAGTATTAGACTTTAAAAGTAATGGGATCAATATAATCAAACTGCTTGCCTTGCTGGAGATGCTCAACCTACTGTAGCGGATCACTCGTAGAAGCAAACTAACTGGCTCGGCACCTAACGAAAGAACGAAAAGAACCGATAAGAACGAAGAACACCGAAAAGGCTCAAAAACCCACTTTAACCAAAAGCCATGAAATTTTTACAAAAGGTAGAGCATGATTTTTAAGAAATTTAGCAACAAGAACCAATTGATTTGGATGCTCAATGCTAAAGTTGTGGCCAAAACAATTTCAGCCGGTTGGAAAATGCTGAAAAATTCACCTCGGGTACTGTTCATCCGAAATTAATTTTTTGCCATAAATTTCCAGAGAGGTGGTGCACCTAAAATTTTTATGGTAAACAAAGAACCTCATGAGATGAACAACACAATTTGATTCACCTCATTTGGAGTTAGGATGCATTTTCTATGATTTTTAAAGACATGAAAGAGAGCACAAAATAAATGCAACCACAGAAATAGTAGCATGCCTAAAACCTATTCTACAAATAATCACACAAACAGAGGAAACCAACAAATTTGGTTTCACTCAAAAAGCAGCTACAGAGAAAGACTTATGCATTTGCCAAGTTAAATGAATTTTTAGAGCAATCATAAAGCCTAAACAGAAATTAAATCTACTAACAAATTTTTCTGGAATAGAACCAAGCCTCCAACCATTTTTTGATTAAATCTTAGTTAAAATCAGAACTAACAAAACTTGAATCAAGCGAAAAGGAGTTAAAATGAAATAGTTATGTAATTTTGAAGATTAAAGCAATTAACAAATTACAAATAAAGCATAACTGGATTTTCTCATTACAAACCTAATTCGGAAAAACCTGGGCCGTTGAGATCAAATCTAATGGCCCAAGCGCGCTTGGACAATCAGACACGCACAGCCCAACTGAGCCAACCGTTGGATTAGAATCTAACGGTCCACAGCGAGGGAGATGTTCGGACGGTCCGAACGTCCCACACGATTTGGTGCGCAGATCTGAAAACGAGCGGCTCAGGGTGAAGGTAACGTTCGGAGGTCCAAACGTTCACTCGAATCTGAGCCACAAATCTAGAAACGGACGGCCAAAGCTACGGGGAGGTTCGGGGGTCCAAAAGTCCCACAGATCTCGACCGTAGATCTCAAAATGGATGGCTGAGGTTCAGTGGTCCGAACGTTCCACACGATTTAAATCGCTGGATCTAAATCGGACGGTCCAAAATAGATCTCAGTGTTACACACGCACGCTCCAGGGGTTAAACGTGTGGGTCCCTCCTGTAAGCGACTATTAAGCCACGCACAGGGGTTTTAAGCACACAGGCCCACCTACAAGTGACTTTTAATGCCGTTTAGGACCGCCATTAATTACTAAACCATGATTAACAATGATTAAGCAATGATTAGCAATTAATGAACTAAATCAATGTCCTAATCGACAACGCAACAGTGTTGTTTGTCCGACAAAGAACCCGAAAGACAAAGAAAAGCCGCCAACAAGCGACTCACACGGCGGCGCTGAAGAAGACATGAATGGGTTCGCAATAGCATTGCGCACCCACTGGAGGTACTCTCGACGGCGGCGGTGGCTGAGAACGGCGGCGAGCTGGAGAAGAACGACGACGACAAGCACGGCCGAAAGTGAAACAGCAAATAGCTCCGCAGCAGTCCAAGAAAGCGAGTGCCCAAGCTTCTAAGGACTACAAGGAAACTACCTTAACGCTGTAGAGGCTAGGAGATGGCCAGAGTTGCTCCAGCGACGAAGCACAGCACCGGCGCTAAGGAAGATGAAGTGGAGAAGATGGACTGAGAAAAAAGATCAAGACCGCGTGGTAAGGTTAGCTTCAAAATAGCTCAGAGAAGGCCCATGAGCAATTAATTGAGAAATGAAGCCCTTATCGGAGTTCAAGAAGAAAGGGGATGATCCTCGGCCGAAAAAGAACAAGTCCCAAATTTGACAATCTATGTGAATGCCAAACAAAATTAAGTTAGGGGAAATGCTTAAGATGAAGAGAGGCTCAAAGTGACGCGAAAGGATTTGCAAAGAAACCCTCGAAGCACTGGAAGCGAAGAGGAGCTCCACGACCGACAATGGCAAAATTGTGGTTCTAGGGTGCTGGAGCTTAAACAAGCCGAGAGGGAGCAAGGTGAAGCTAAGGTGGTGTTAAAAAGAACACCAGGAGGAGCTCAATGGCTTTTTATAGCCAGAGGGCAAGGAATGGAGCTAGGGCAAAGCTCAAGGATGAGCTTGGTCCACGGCTCTGCCGTGGGCAAGCTGAGCGACATGAGCAGGTAAAGAACACGACTTTGGGGGCGGCCCCTGACGAGCATTAAATGCGCAGAGGCAAAGAGCCATTGAAGGACGCCAATGAGGTGACCGGGTGCTGCATCACCCATGCCATGCGCTCTGGCACACACGCACGCGCGCGGCGAAGAAGATGATGACCAGGATTGACGAGGGCCCACAGTCAGTGAAAGAGAGCCAAAGTGGCTCAACCCTAACTGTGAACGGGTTGAGTCAAAACAAATGACCCGAGTCAAAACTTTTTGACCGCTGGATTGAAAATGGACGGCTCAGATTGAATTTGATCTCTGGCGGTCCGAATGTTCCCCCAAACGTGGACGGTCCGATGGAAATCCAACGGCCCACCACGCTTACGCGTTTTGAACGGGTTGGACAGGGTGCTAAAGGGTTGGGTTCAACCGGGAAGGAGGGTTGGGCTCGGGTCTGACCTGAGTCCAACAGGAGGTTTGACTTAGGGTTTGAAATTGAAGCTGAAACTTGAAAGAATTTTTAGAGTTAGCAAACTAACTCCAAAAATTCTGAAATTTGGACTGGAGGTTCCTCACTCCAGGGTAACCCTTGTATAAAATTTTCAGGGGTTTTTATGCAAAGCATTTTTCTCCAGAAATTCCTCAAGGCTTGTTCTAGGGTTTGACCAAGAGTCAAACTAGTTTGACTGGCCTCTAAAAATTATCAAATAATTTCTAAAAATTATGAAATCTTTCAGAGGAGTCACACGGCATCCCTAGAACCAAGGGAAATTATTTCCAGAGGTTGAACACAAGATTCTCAACAAGGATTGAAAGACGGGTCATGACTTTAGTCAATTGGAGATTGGAGTTTTTGAATTCCACAATTTCTTTACAAGAATTACAGAAAAGTTCAAAAACAACAAGATGCAAGAAAAGTTTTAATTTCTTCTCATTTTCTTACATTTGAAACACATACCCAGATTTGGGATGTTACAGGACGATAGCTGTCGGCAGGGCCTCGTGCAACTCCCTTCGGACATGCTTGCACGAGTAGCACGCACTCGTATCTATGGCACTGGCAGCCGTCCACAAAGCCCTTCTATGCAACTGTGCGCATCAGTCTGCTCAACTCCCACCGAATGTGCATGGTAGACTAACTCCAAAGCCCATTTAGGATGACACTGCACACCTCGGGGTCCAAAGAGAAGTTGTAGGTGAGCCAGCGTAGGACATCTCCGATTTGAGCATTCTCCACGTCTGGGTGTACCATACTGACTTGCGGGAAATCACTCAGGTCAACACCGTATGGACCTTTACGAATCGTACCAACACCGTAATGCACTTTTAATCTTGTGGGCTCCGACATGACTAATTTCTCACTGCAAATATTTCGAACATTGTAACTAGCCATTTGTTAACATACATTCACGAAATACGTCCTAAACTAATAAGTAACGACACATTGAATACATTCGGATGAGAACAAGAATAGATGAGACTATTACCTTCACGCGAAGACCTTCTCTCCTTATCAACGAGCTTTCTACTTCTTTCTCTCTTACCTCCCGAGCTCCTCTCCTCACCTTCTCTCCCTCTCCCGAGCTCCTCTACTCCCCCTCCCCGTTGTTCTCTCTTCTCCTCTCCTTCTCCACCTCCCCTGACCTTCTCCCCCTCTTCACTTCCCCTCTCCTTATCTCCCTCTCCGCTCCTCTCCCGAGCTCCTCTCATTCTATCCCCAGAGAAATGGCAAAAGAGACCGTGATAGGACCGGGTGTGCCTTTGTATACAACCGTCTAGTCGCTCAACCGTTGGATGATTTGGCAGCAACTAGTGGCCTAACGGTTGAGCGACACGTTGACTAGTCGTCCAACAGTGGAGCGACAAGTGGAGTAGCCGTCCAACCGTTGAGCGACCAGTACAAGTCGCTCAATTGCTAGGCGACTACTCCACTTGTCGCTCCACCGTTGGGCGACTTAAATTAGTCGCCCAATGGTTGAGCGACTGGATCCAAGTCGTCCAACGGTAGAGCGACAGAGGGTTATTTCTGTAAAATAAATAAAAAAGATATATTACTGTATTTCAGAATAATAAAATGATTATTTAAAAAAAATCCCCAAGGACTCCTATTCCTTTATATAAAAACCCGGCTTTCATTGCTGCTCAATTATTGCTCGATAATCAGTTGTTCGGAGTGACAATGTGTAATCTATTTGTATGGTCTACTAAAAAGTATCCCCTTGATTTCAAGTGGAAAATGCTCTTTTTATCCTTGTTTTATGTAAACGAAAAAAAACACATCGGATCCATGTGTTTTGAGAATCTAGCGGTTTGACCCACGTAATTACATGGCTAGTTTACCCAATACATGGAACTTACGTAACACAAATTAACATTGTAGTAGCATGACCTACCGTATGGAAGAAAAGAAGGCCGTCTATGAATTCACCAGCCGGCCTCATGGCAACACTATTACACTAACCTAATGATGCTACACAACCTTTTGTCACCGGGGAAGAGGATCCCCACCCGAATTGTGTTGACTTTTGCAAAGCTTTTCAGTGAATTATATGAAGGGGTGAAGAGAAAGTGATTTCCACATAGAGATCACATGCCGATCCCTAGGTAGTTTTTTTTCCACCCACGGTGTTATATCTTCAATGCATGATTTTAGCAGACTGTAACAGCCCAAAGTTCTGTTACCAAAATAAAAGTGAATAAAGTTATTATTTTATTGGATTTTCTGAAATTTGAAAGAGTTTGATTGCTTTATTTGAATTTCGAAGTTTTAAAAGTCAAAAGTAAAATTTATTAAAGTTTTTGAAGTTTTATTTTAGTTAAAGTTGAAAAATAAAAATTAATTAATTTCTAAAATTTTCTCGAGATTTTTTTTAAAAAAACTATCCCTAATTATTTTAAAGCCAAAATAAATTATGTGCAAAAACTGTTACCATTTAAGTTGTAATTATTTTTATTAAGTTCAACATAATTATAGAAATTTTTGAGAATTTTTCTAGAATTTTTGAACTCCATTTGCTATCTTCTAAAATTGTATTTATTTATTACTTAAATCTGAATTAATTTCGAAAATAAAAAAAAATTAAAATTAAAAAAAAATTTCACGTGGCCAGCCACTTCCCATTGGGTCACCCTCCTCACATTGCTCCAACCCAAGCACACTTAACATCAAAGTTCCCAATGCATGTGCTGCCACTTTCCATCTTTGCATACAATCAATAATGTTCCTTTCTTTATTCCTTTATTCTTTGTCTTTTCTCTCCTATCTTCTTCTTCCTCACGTGAGTTATCTTCTCTGTTGGTTTTCTTCTCAAAGTAGACAAAGAGCCCATGGCAGCACCACATACCCCATGGCCGACCCCGCCATCTCCGGCCGCCACTCACGCGCCAAGATCCTCCCGCGCCACCACGCCCCTCCTCTCTCTCCTCGCCGCTCCAATTGCTACAACCGAGCTCCGAGCTCCATTAATGGTGCCACCACCTCTCTCCCTTTTCTCTTCACTCAAGCCATCAAAATTGATTCCGTCCGGAAGCTTAAACGTCCAGATAACGCCACGCGCGCGCGCAGACCTTCCATTGCACGTTTCCCCATCACACGCAGATTAATTTAATCGTTTCATTTAGCAACCAAATCTGTCGTCCGTAGCTCTTAGATTCCCAGCGATTCGCTTCCTCCGCCCCTATATAAGGGAGCACGAGGTGCCCTCCTCTCACTCAACCCACCTCAAAATCTCTCCTCCCTCTCCCAATGGTTTGGCCGAATTTGGAGGTTGAAGTTCGAGGCGAGCGTCGTTCATCGGTCAATTCGTCCTCTACGGTGAAGCCCCGTACCATCGACCACACCGCTAACCGCCTCGCGACGTTCTGCCGTGCTCTCCTCACCTTCGCCGAGCATCGCCGAGCACTGCCGCCACCGGAGCCCACGCGCCCGACGTCGCTGCCTCGCCTCCGCCATCCGTGCATGTTCCTCCACAACCGAGGTGAGCACCGCATCCCGTCATCCCTCTATCCATTCCACCCATCGCCGCCGTCGGAACGCCGTGGATCACGGCAATGTCGCCATCCAAACCTTAGGCGAAGCTTCTATTATTGCGAATTACGCCGTCGAGCTAGCGCCGGTCGCATCGTCTCCTCCACTCGCCGCGTAAATCGAACTCTCCGTGATGCTTCCTCCCTCGTCGTTGTCGCTGTCCGAGCACCACCATTCCGACGTGCAAGATGCCAACATGTGAGCAATGTTACGTTCATTTGGAAGAAAACCATGAATAAAGTGAAATTTTCTAGTTTGTACTCTATTTTGTACATAACAATTTTATTCTTTCCAAAAATCGTTCTCTCACATGCAAACTCCAAATCCATCAATTCCTTCACCTAAATTCATCTAAATTCACCTACTATTCCCAGTATTTATTTCATAATTTTTCGATTTTATTTAATTTCCGTTAATTATTTAGTCCATTTTATGCGTCGTTGCCACCGCTTACCAACCGTGCACTTTCCACCCCAACCGAGGCGAAGTTGCATTCCCGCGTTATCCTATTCAAATCGCCGCAAACCTCATCCGCTAACTCCTCTCCGTTTGCCCGCAACGCCGTCGTCCTTGAAATCACCACCGATAGTTTTCTCCGTCAAAGCGCCGCCATCGAAGGTCATCTGGTGTGTTGTCTACACCGATGAGTTTGCCTCAACGCGCTCAACGTCGTACTTCCTCGCCTTGGACCTAAAACTCTTTCTTTGTTTCGTCATCCGAAACCATAATTTCCGATGAATAGTACAATTTTCGGAATTTTATTATTTCATGTAACATTCAACCTTCCGAATTTCGTTCTCCTCATACGAACTCCGATTCCGTCGATTCAACTTCCTAAATTCATAAAAAGTCGATACCTTCCTAGCAGTATTTATGTTATAATTTTTGGATTTTATTTGGATTTTATTTGAATATTATTTGAATTCGGATCGCTTACGCCAGATAGATTTTCGACGACTTTGGACGACCGGATTTCAACATCGTCTGAGAATAATCCATTAAGCAAGGCAAGTTACATTCTTGATCATATTACACCCATTATTTAAAATTATTCATATTCTGTTTTAAATTATTATTGCATGCTTATTTATATTCAAGAATTTAAATTCCTGTTTTAAATTCATAGATACACCTAAATTCCCTTGTATGGCCAAAGTTGATGATTGAATCAAATACATTGTCACCATAGACAAAACCTGGTTGATACATTAGTATGAACTAGGATCATTTGAAAATGTTATGCCAAGACATGCTTAGACCAAAATATTTCATTTGGGGAATTTAGCCAACGATTCAAATCTTGTTTAAAATTAAGTTATGGTATTGTTTTACCATGGACTCTTGGAAAAGATTTGAAAACAAAATAAAATAAAATAATGGTTTGTACTTGGGTGAAATGGTTGCTTGGTTGGTGCATGTCAATGCACGGGCTCAATCTCGGTTAGGGTTGAAGCCCATGGGTTTGTTGGAAAGTTGCCCAAGTCAGTTAAGGACCGGTCTTGAGTGTATGATGCTATGCCTATAATGGGCTATGCCACAATCAGACTACCACATGTCCCAAGTATGGGTGGGACCTGGTGAATAATTTGTAAAGTGCCATCACGGTACGATCCCATGGATTGTGTGGGTCCATCTCGATGGCGGGTCGATATGACCTCGTTAGTCCCATCGGCGTAAGAGGGGCCCCTACAAACTCATGGATTTCTATCCAAGGAGGGATGCTAAACCTTAACGGGTGGACTGTGGTGGGATGGCGCATTGTAAAGGCCTTGGCACGTGCTCTAGGCTGCTTACCTAAGGTAGTGGCGGTGGCATAGATATATGCTTGGGACAAACTAGAGAAGTCGTGTCTTGTGGGTAAAGTTGTACAACCTCTGCAGAGTGTAAATCTATTCAATAGCCGTGTCCACGGTTAAGGACATGTGGTGAATCGCTCAAAGTTAGATTTTGGTTTTGGTTTCAAAAGACTTCATCAAATGGATTATGCAAATGGGAATTGGGCAGAAGCCTTGTGATAGGAGGGTATCCTTCACCATTCATGTGTGAATGTTATCGACTATAAAATTGATTTATAAAATGAATTTTAGTTATAGAATAACCGCTTTGGAACTTAGTACAAGTATTTACGTAAAATGATGTTTTATGCAAATTCAACCATATTAAGCTTTCCTTTGAGATATCCATATATGCATGTCATCTACATTTATTTGGCGGGTGTAACTTGCGAGCACCAGTAGTTGTGCTCATTCTTGCTTAATGCAAACAAATTTCAGAGGAGAAGGACTTTGCTACCGGTGTGGATCTCGACGACTAGGTCGTTTCCCAAAATATCGATTGCTGTGGCTAATCGCTGGGTCTACTACTACCCTTTGCTTCCATTGTGTTTATTTTATTATTGGCATGTAAACCTCCTTTGTAATCAACTCGTTGTTTATTTATTAATAAAGTTGTGATATGATTTTGTTACCATATTTGTTTCTTCGTGAACTAGCTCGATCATGGGACTAGTTCGTAAATGCACAGAGGATTCGGGAGTGTTAATCCGGGTCTTACAAGATGGTATCGAGCCATATCGATTGTGGAGGTGACCTAGTTAGAATGGCCGTTAGTTAAAAACTTCAAAACTTATTTTATATAACAAGAAAAATAATTTGTTCTCTCCTCATCTTGGTCATCTATCTTATTTCTTACCTAATTCTCTTTTCACCATTTTTTTGTATTGTTAAATGGATCCTCTTTCCTTGAAAATCTCTATAATGGTCAACACGATTATTAACCCTTACGCTCAAGATTGCAAGGCATGAAGTCATCAAAGGAGTATCGTCATACAAGAATCATCGAAGATCCCGAGCGTAAGATGCGATGTCGGCCAAGCCATATAGTCTAAGTTGTCAAGACTCATTCTGTATTGAGTCGTTTCACCAATTTCGATTTACAATCGATAGAACGTTGTATGATGCTTTTGAGTTGGTTCTTTCGCTTGGGAGTGTTGTTTCGCTCTATCCCCTTAGTTCTTCATATTTGTCTCTTCCCTATCCTTTGTCCCTTTCCTAAATCTTTGAATAACCTCGATGGTGAACACTCGTCGCCGAAATGGAACCAACCAAAACAACAATGTCCCCGAAATGCCAATAACGGCCAACCAAAGTTTGACAACAGAAACCCTCCGAGTTTGAACCAGCTTTCATTACCGGACTCGGTGATGCAGCGAGATAATGCAATAATGGATGTCAACAATGTCTCCTCATCTAGTACAGCTGCAGCACTTCAAGAGCAGTTCTGTGAAGAGTTATCCAAAGATAAGTCACCAGAAGGTTCTCGCCATGAAGGAGCAAACCCACCTCATCCTGTAAGATGCCACATTTGGAAGTATATTTTCTGTTTCATCTGTGGTGGACAAGGACACGTTGCTTACACATGTCCCCAGAAAGGAAAACCGGAACAAGAAATTACTTGTGTTGACTGCGGTCTCATCGGACACCGTTTCAGCAAGTGTCCCAGAAAAAGGGCAATCCAGCATCGGGTTTGTTATCACTGTGGCAAAGAAGGACACTTTGTCCAACAATGCCCCTTACAAGCACTCTTGACACCGCAAACAACCTCAACACTGGAGTACAGATCAGAAGAATATCAGACGACACATCAAGTAGCAAGAATATCTCCGTCTGTCATAAGAAGCCAAGTGAACCAAGTCAAGATGTGAAGAAGCTCAAGAATCGATAAAATGTAATTCCGCCAAGTCAAACCTAAGACGGACAATCTTCACAAAAGGAAGATGGTAGATCAAGAGAAGAATGTTGCAAGAAACTCCAAGGCTCGTGTGATTCAACCCCAACCCAACCAAGCACCAACGATGACCGCACTCATGACTCCGGGATCAACACCACATCCACCGACGCAGATATCCTCAACATCAAGGGTGGCGGCCTCGCAGAACAAAACATCAAGGGCGAGAATACAATGCTTCAATTGTCGATATGGGACATTATGCCAATAAATGTCCAAAGAAGCAGACAGACAAAGAACTCGAAGTTAAAAGGGCAATACTATGCAAGCAAACAGAAATAGTAGAATTTTGGAAGGAGACATCCGAACAACATCACATCTCACTCGTCTGATGAAGAGTAGAAGGCGACAACGACAACCCAGCTGGCAACCTTGTATCCCCATTTTCTTTCTAGCCACTTCAATCTCGGGACGAGATTCTTTTAAGGGTAGTTTGTAACAGCCCAAAGTTCATTACCAAAATAAAAGTGAATAAAGTTATTATTTTATTGGATTTTCCAAATTTGAAAGAGTTTGATTGCTTTATTTGAATTTCTCAAGTTTTAAAAGTCAAAAGTAAAATTTATTAAAGTTTTTGAAGTTTTATTTTAGTTAAAGTTGAAAAATAAAAATTAATTAATTTCTAAAATTTTCTGAGATTTTTTTAAAAAAACTATCCCTAATTATTTTAAAGCCAAAATAAATTATGTGCAAAAACTGTTACCATTTAAGTTGTAATTATTTTTATTAAGTTCAACATAATTATAGAAATTTTTGAGAATTTTTCTAGAATTTTTGAACTCCATTTGCTATCTTCTAAAATTGTATTTATTTATTACTTAAATCTGAATTAATTTCGAAAATAAAAAAAATTAAAATTAAAAAATTTCACGTGGCCAGCCACTTCCCATTGGGTCACCCTCCTCACATTGCTCCAACCCAAGCACACTTAACATCAAAGTTCCCAATGCATGTGCTGCCACTTTCCATCTTTGCATACAATCAATAATGTTCTTTCTTTATTCCTTTATTCTTTGTCTTTTCTCTCCTATCTTCTTCTTCCTCACGTGAGTTATCTTCTCTGTTGGTTTTCTTCTCAAAGTAGACATGAGCCCATGGCAGCACCACATACCCCATGGCCGACCCGCCATCTCCGCCGCCACTCACCGCACAAGATCCTCCCCGCGCCACCACGCCGCCTCCTCTTCTCTCCTGCTTTGCTCCAATTGCTACAACCGAGCTCGAGCTCCATTAATGGTCTGCCACCACCTCTCTCCCTTTTCTCTTCACTCAAGCCATCAAAATTGATTCCGTCGGAAGTTAAACGTCCGATAACGCCACGCACGCCGCAAAGACCTTCCATTGCACGCTTCCATCACACGCAGATTAATTTAATCGTTTCATTTCGCAACCAAATCGTCGTCCGTAGCTCTTCGATTCCCAACGATTCGGCTTCCTCCGCCCCTATATAAGGGAGCACGAGGTGCCCTCCTCTCACTCAACCCACCTCAAAATCTCCTCCCTCTCCCAATGGTTTGGCCGAATTTGAGGTTGAAGTTCGAGGCCGAACGCCGCTCATCGGTCAATTGCGCCCTCACGGTGAAGCCCTTGCACCATCGACCACACCGCTAGCTTCGCCGCGACGTTCTGCGCCTGGTTCCTCACCTTCGCCGAGCATCGCCGAGCACCGCCGCCACCGTGAGCCCACGCCGCACGACGTCGTCGCCCCGCCTCCCGCCATCCGTGCATGTTCCTCCACAACCGAGGTGAGCACCGCATCCCCGCCATCCTCTATCCATTCCACCCATCGCCGGCCGTCGAACGCTGTCGTTCACGGCAATGTCGCCATCCAAACCTTAGGTCAAGCTTCTTCTATTGCGAATTACGCCGCCGCCGAAGCTAGCGCCGGCCGATCGTTTCCACCGCAACAGATCGTCGAACTCTCCGTGATGCTTCCCTCCTCGTCGTTGTCGCTGTCCGAGCACCACCATTCCGACTGCAAGATGCCAACATGTGAGCAATGTTCTGTTACATTTGAAGAAAACCATGAATAAAGTGAAATTTTCTAGTTTGTACTCTATTTTGTACATAACAATTTTATTCTTTCCAAAAATCGTTCTCTCACATGCAAACTCCAAATCCATCAATTCCTTCACCTAAATTCATCTAAATTCACCTACTATTCCCAGTATTTATTTCATAATTTTTCGATTTTATTTAATTTCCGCTAATTATTTAGTCCATTTTATGCGTCGTTGCCACCGCCGCCAACCGTGCACTTTCCACTCCCAACCGAGCGGCGTTGCATTCCCGCGTTATCCTATTCAAATCGCCGCAAACCTCATCCGCTAACTCCTCTCCGCTTGCCCGCAACGCGCCGTCGTCTGCCATCACCGCCGATAGTTTTCTCCGCTAAAGCTGCCGCCATCAAGGTCATCTGTCAGGTTGTCTACACCGATGAGTTTGCCTCAACGCGCTCAACGTCAGACTTCCTCGCCTTGGACCTAAAACTCTTTCTTTGTTTCCAGTCATCCGAAACCATAATTTCCGATGAATAGTACAATTTTCGGAATTTTATTATTTCATGTAACATTCAACCTTCCGAATTTCGCTTCTCCTCATACGAACTCCGATTCCGTCGATTCAACTTCCTAAATTCATAAAAAGTCGATACCTTCCTAGCAGTATTTATGTTATAATTTTTGGATTTTATTTGGATTTTATTTGAATATTATTTGAATTCGGATCGCTTACGCTATAGATTTAAGCGACTTTGGACGACCGGATTTCAACATCGCCCGAGAATAATCCATTAAGCAAGGCAAGTTACATTCTTGATCATATTACACCCATTATTTAAAATTATTCATATTCTGTTTTAAATTATTATTGCATGCTTATTTATATTCGAGAATTTAAATTCTGTTTTAAATTCATAGATACACCTAAATTCCCTTGTATGGCCAAAGTTGATGATTGAATCAAATACATTGTCACCATAGACAAAACCTGGTTGATACATTAGTATGAACTAGGATCATTTGAAAATGTTATGCCAAGACATGCTTAGACCAAAATGTTTCATTTGGGGAATTTAGCCAACGATTCAAATCTTGTTTAAAATTAAGTTATGGTATTGTTTTACCATGGACTCTTGGAAAAGATTTGAAAACAAAATAAAATAAAATAATGGTTTGTACTTGGGCGAAATGGTTGCTTGGTTGGTGCATGTCAATGCACGGGCTCAATCTCGGTTAGGGTTGAAGCCCATGGGTTTGTTGGAAAGTTGCCCAAGTCAGTTAAGGACCGGTCTTCGAGTGTATGATGCTATGCCTATAATGGGCTATGCCACAATCGACTACCACATGTCCCAAGTATGGGTGGGACTGGTCAATAATTTGCAAAGTGCCATCACGGTCGATCCCATGGATTGTGTGGGTCCATCTCGGATGGCTGGTCGATATGACCTCGTTAGTCCCATGGCGTAAGAGGGGCCCCTACAAACTCTGGATTTCTATCCAAGGAGGGATGCTAAACCTTAAGGGGTGGACTGTGGTGGGATGGCGATTGTAAAGGCCTTGGCACGTGCTCTAGACTGCTTACCTAAGGTAGTGGCGGTGGCATAGATATATGCCGGACAAACTAGAGAAGTCGTGTCTTGTGGGTAAAGTTGTACAACCTCTCGCAGAGTGTAAATCTATTGAATAGCCGTGTCCACAGTTAAGGACATGTTTGGTGAATCGCTCAAAGTTAGATTTTGGTTTTGGTTTCAAAAGACTTCATCAAATGGATTATGCAAATGGGAATTGGGCAGAAGCCTTGTGATAGGAGGGTATCCTTCACCATTCATGTGTGAATGTTATCGACTATAAAATTGATTTATAAAATGAATTTTAGTTATAGAATAACTGCTGGAACTTAGTACAAGTATTTACGAGAAAATGATGTTTTATGCAAATTCAACCATATTAAGCTTTCCTTTGAGATATCCATATATGCATGTCATTCATTTATTTGAGGTGTAACTTGCGAGCACGGTAGTTGTGCTCATTCTTGCTTAATGCAAACAAATTTCAGAGGAGAAGGACTTTGCTACGGTGTGGATCTCGACGACTAGGCCGCTTTCGATCGATTGCTGTGGCTAATCGTTGGGTCTACTACTACCCTTTGCTTCCATTGTGTTTATTTTATTATTGGCATGTAAACCTCCTTTGTAATCAACTCGTTGTTTATTTATTAATAAAGTTGTGATATGATTTTGTTACCATATTTGTTTACTGTGTGAACTAGCTACTGATCATGGGACTAGTTGTAAATGCACAGAGGATTCGGGAGTGTTAATCCCGGGTCTTACAGACAATGGAGCGAGGCCTCATGCACCCTAAAAACGATATCATGTCGATGATTCCAAATACGTCACATACATAGCAGTAGGAAGGTGTTGCAGTTGGTCTCTGGAATACACAAGGGGCGCGGAAGGCCGGGCAGAGCCATAACGTAGGGGGTATTGAACGAGAAGCCTAGCTAGGGTGCGCTAGAAGGAGCACGCGAAGGAATGGCCAAAGAAGAGATGGTTGGCATCTTCTATGCCGGTAGCGCAGACCTCGCAGGTAGCATTGTCAACCAGTGCTTTATAGAGCAAGTTGGCTTTCATGTGCAGCCTGTCATTAACGAGGAGTCATGCGAAGAACTTGATGCGGTGCAACGTTGCATTGTGACAAATGAACAAACAGTTTGGGCAATAATGCCGAGTGGTGGTACGGAGTTGATACAATGCAGATCTGCTCCACTCCGAAGAGGAGCATGGCGAGGAGGGCATGAAGCGTGTATCTGCAATGGCAGAGAGCACGACTAGCTGCAGCATGTCATTGAGCATCGTATGCTCGGACACCACCATGGTAGACAGCCGTAGCACCAAGCCAGAAGGAGGAATGAAAGCGGCCATAGTCATCACGGACCGGTAGCCAGGCAAGAGCAGTTGCAAGGTAGACTGGTGGATCCCCAATTGCAGTTGAGCATCCAGACCATTGTCGGCATATTGCTCCCACACATATCTCGCCCAGGCCGGCTACAAGGGGTGGTGAAGCTTATGAAGTAGCTTGAGGAGAAGGCACCCATTTTGCACTGCAATGTCTTTGATGCCAAGGCCACCTTCTTGTTTGATCTGGCAGACTCTACCCCATGCGATGAGGCAACATGTGCCACTGCATTTGTCCTCCCCAGTCCAGAGGAAAGCACGGTAGCATTTGTCCAGTGCTTGGACAACACCCTGGGGCACGAGCAACGCGACCATGACATAGGTAGGAAGGTCGTCCAGCGCTGAATTAAGAAGAATGATGCGCCCATCGGGAGAGAGTAACAGCGCTTACCAGCCGGCAAGGTAGTCGGTCTTGGATATGAGTGATGCAAAGGCAGGTAGGTTGAGCTTGACGTTGGACAGGGGAAGTCTGAGATAGGTTTGCGGGAAACCTTCAAGTTTTCATCCTGTAGCTCGCGCTATCCAGTGGACTAACTCTAGCGCCACATTCATTGGCACAATGGTGCTTTTGTTGTAATTGATGTGCAATCCGGTGGCAGTACAGAGTTGATCGAAAAGCTTCTTCAGGTCAGTGATGTCGGATCGCGCCGCCTTTAGATGATCATAGTATCGTCTACATATTGGAGAATGGTACATGGTCGGTCGGCATTCAGAGGATGCCGAACTTTGCTGTGAGATTTGATAAGTCGTTGAAGTACGTCGGTAACAAACATGAAGAGGTAAGGGAATAGGGGGTTGCCGTGTCATAACCCTTGTTTGTAGGTCATCCATCACCCCGAGATTCCATTGAGCATAATCATTCGCTTGGAGTAATGGAATAAATCTTCCATCCATCAGCACAATAAATTAGGGAAGCCTTGAGCACAGAGGATGCATAGGAGGCTATTTCGATTGACGAAGTCAAAAGCTTTGGCAAAATCAAGTTTGAGCACAATGGTAGGTACCTTGCATTTGTGACATCACTTGATCAAATTCTATGGCATAGACGAAGTTTTCCGATATGCTTCTGCCCCTGAGAAAACCGGCATGGTCCACATCCACTAGGTTAGAGATTTGTCGCTATAGTCGAGCAGTGAGTGTCTTGGTAATCCCCGATATTGGTCAAAAACCTTCTAAAGTATTTGCTTTGCCAGGTTTAGGGAGTAGCACAACAAATGCCCGGTTAATCCTTTCGAATTGGATTGACCGAGAGTGGAAAGCCTGAAGGAGAGCTAGTAGGCTCAGACCGGTAATTACCCACGCCGCTCGGAAGAAGCTGGGTACAAAGTCGTTCGGGTCAGGGGCATTGTGTCAGTTCATGTGGTAGATAGCATGGTGTATTTCTTCAGTCGTGAACTCCAAGATATACTCACCACCTCGTGCTTTGGGTTGGTCGGTGTAGAGTGCTTCTAGGTCAAAACTCCAAGTGTAGGTTGTGGTAGCACCAGTGATCCCAAGAAGGAGTACAGAGCAGCCGCCTTGGCATCGTGTTGTAGGACTTGCACAACTTCGACGTTGAGCACTCTGAGATTTTTGCGACGCATCTTTTGGGAGGCGTGGGCATGAAAGAACTTGGTGTTTTCATCGCCATCACACACCCCCTTGATCTTTTCCTACTATTTCTAGTACACGGCCTTGGCACTAAGAAGATTACAAAGTCGGTCTTGGACTAAACCTCGAAGGCAGGTTTTTGCAGTAGTGAGTAAACGAACTTCCTCCCAAGAGTCAAAGAGATCGATAATGAACTTGCAGTCATTCTCAAGGTGTGGTGTGGTGCGTGTGTTTTTGTGCCTTACCTTGGCGTGGTGGCGGGTTACCAGGCATGGAGAACCGAGGGAAGGAAGGAAGGATTAAGAAGCCAAGCATTCTCAAAACAGAATAGATTGATTTTTGGGATCGTGGAGGTTGCTATAACGCGAAGGGGGACATGGTTAGAGGTGGAGCGGGTGAGGAAGGAAAGGTTGGATTTGGGTAGGGCAATATTCCAGGCTTGGTTGAAGAAAGCTCGATCGATTCATGAGAGAGTGGGGTTCTCTCTTTTGTTAGACCAAGTGTAAAGCCTATCAAGGAGGGGGAGTTCAAAGAGGCACATTTCGTAATGGGCTTCATTGAAGTCGACCACGACAGAAGAGTTAAAGTTTGAGTTGTTTTTGTCTTCAGGGTGGGAAGTGAGGTTGAAGTCCCTGAGGAGCATCCAAGGGCCTTGAATGAGAACGAGGAGGGAGCAAAGTTCATTGAGGAATTCTTGTTTGTGAAAATGGTCAAAGGGGGCGTAGATGATGATACGGCCAACCCAACTATTTCTGTTTATGAAATTAATTCTTGTGTGCAACTGGATATCCACAGCGTGCACACGCACAGCCTAGAGAAACAAGGTTGTGTCGGGCCTATGGTTCCGAGCCATTCATGCTTTGCATGGGAACCATCTAGCAAGGACTTGGTTTCTTTTATTTCGTGTTCAAGGGATGGTCCAACAGATAAAGGGCTCCAATTCAAAGAAGGAAAGAATATATGCTGTTCAGATTGTCTTGGAGATAATTGTGCAACAAATCAATTCGGCCAGGGAAATCTCCAAGCAACAAAACTGAATTTTCGATCAACATGTTCCACACCAAATCCACGTGACTTACTTTCTTTACACGCATTAGGATGGGGCCCACCTTTGCATGTAAAGTGTGCTGCACGTTCTTGTCTTTCTCTATGTGATATGGGATGGGGCCCACCTTGCATGCATGTCACGTAAGGCACCAGGCCAGGGCAAAATAGCTTAGTCGGTTTTGGTTTTGTACGTGCGTGAGTTTTATTTCTGTTCATGCGCGTGTGTGTCGGCTATATAAGCCAAGGGTCGAGCGTCATGTAAAGGGGGTCAAGTTTTGAGTTATGAATTAAAACACGTGTGTGTTGGCCTTCGGCTGTTAGGGTTCATCTCTGTTTTATGTGTGTTCTTGTGAATTCCAATCTCGGATTTCATCTTAGCGAGAGGGTTTCTAGCTATGGTGCTAGGAGTTACTCGTTGGATCTTTGATCCCTATTTCTCGTTCGTGTACTGAGGTGTACGCGGGTGTGAGATTTATCTATCCAAGTGCGAGTTGCATCTTGCAATTCGTGTTCCACATATTATCAAGAAGATTTGTTTTAGGTACTGTTCACGTGCATGGTACTGTTCACACGTATGCTACTGTTCACGTGCATGGTTCTGTTCATCCAACGCTAGGAGAAGAATATGACACACTACTAATCTTCAAGTTCTACCGTGAAAAATCGGGCAACCAACGGATTTAATCTCGCCTCAAGGTTGATCCGCATCAGGTGGTATCAGAGCGTCAAGTTGTTCACGGTGCTAAAACTTGCGACTTGGATCATCGAGGTCCTTTCCGTTGATTTGTTGCTGTGGTGTCGTCGGATCAAGGATTTGCTAGTCTTTCGTGGGATTTGATCTCTGTATCAAATTTTTGTGCACTGGTCTTTGTTGACTTTCTTCATGTGTTCGTGGGCTGCGGCGTCCGCGGGTGATCCTTTGATCGCCGCTATTCTCTGTTATTGCCGATCTGTTGGTGCATGGAAATCAGCCGACACTCATCTGTAGCGGCGTGGGAAAATTGAAAAGGGCGACTGAAGTCTCTTGATCTGCTGGAATTGACGTCCATTGTCACAATCTGTCACTGCTTGCCGGCCGAAAGTAGCGCTGGAGGTTTCGATGCCAGTTTCCAATTTGTTTAGTGCATCACAGTGAGTTCCTTCGATTAGTTAATGCTTGACTAATTGGTGTTGGCTACTACGAATTGTTACTGCGTCTCAATGTTCACTGCTGAGAGTAAGGGTTCAATTAGTACATGTTGATTGGCTGATCGATTTTTGCTAAGTCAAGGACATCTGCCTACTGCTTTACTTGGCTACTGTTCTTTCGTTAATATCAGAGGGATCAATCTACTAGTTGGTTGGTTTGAGTACTATACCTAGCATTTCGGTGTGCTACCAAGTGATCACCGAATCCGCTACCTTCCTGCTGATCTGCTCGTTAGGTTCTTCGACTGCTTGTTGTTTGGAATCGGGTAGTTGATTCAATTGCCTATCTTGTTGTTGTTCTGGTTGACGTGAGATAGAGGCTGTGCTGTTATTTGCTAAGAAAAGAAGACAGGGAAGTCAGCCAACACATCATCTGTTGTTACGTGGGAAGTCCAGGCGGATCACTATTTTTCTATTGATTGCTACTCGCCATCAAGCATCACAATTTTCTGTCACTGTGTGCCGGCCGAAGATCGAGCAACCCACGGATTTAATCTCACCTCGAAGTTGATCCGCATCACTGTGGTTTCTTAATTGCTACTGGAATTTGACGTCAAGTGTCAAAATTCGGTCTCTATTGGTCGGCCGAAAGTCACATCGGTGAATTCAATATCAATTGCTGAGTTGATAATTGCATATAAACTGAGTTCATCATTAGTTAGTGCTGCTATGACGTCTTCAGAGGAGAGCTTCAGGAAGTTGAGTTGCAACGTCCTGTATGAAGAGGAAGGCTACGGCGTGGATTGGACTTTCCACTCTCGCTGCAAAGTGAGGGAGATAGTTTATGCCATGTCGATTAACTGCGAGAGTTCGATTAATACTGCTAGTATCGAACTAGTTGAGAAGTTGGGGTTGTCGATGACACTGCATCCGCAACCTTATGTACTGAATTGGTATTCCGGCGTGCTCAAGATCATGAACCAAGTCAAGGTACTGTTTTCATTGAGCAAATTCTCTTGCGAGGTTTTGTGCGATGTTATACCCATCGCTATGATTTCGTGTCATCTATTGTTGGGAGGACCATGGTGCGAGCAACAAGGCGCGGTTACACGTAATTGGAGCACCCAGGGTTGTACCTTTACATCTAAGGGTACACCGATCCGTTTGCTTCCCATGGATTTCCAGTTGATTCAAGGTGATTAGAAGAAAAGGCTGTTAGAAAGGAGGGCACGGGAAGAAGTAAAGAAGAAGGAGGCCAAAGCTACTGAAAATTTTTCATCCCCCATGCAAATTGCAGAAGATGGTGAGGAGACCAACTCGAAACCGAGGACGGTTTCGCTTGAAGGAGGAGAGGATGATATGGCCAATCCTACTATTTCTGTTTATGAAATTAATTCTTGTGTGCAACTGGATATCCACAGCGTGCACACGCACAGCCTGGAAAAACAAGGTTGTGTCGGGCCTATGGTTCCGAGCCATTCATGCTTTGCATGGGAACCATCTAGCAAGGACTTGGTTTCTTTTGTTTCGTGTTCAGGAGGTGGTCCAACAGATAAAGGACTCCAATTCAAAGAAGGAAAGAATATATGATGTTCAGATTGTCTTGGAGATAATTGCACAACAAATCAATTCGGCCAGGGGAATCTCCAAGCAACAAAACTGAATTTTTGATCAACATGTTCCACGCCAAATCCACGTGACTTACTTTCTTTGCACGCATTAGGATGGACCCCACCTTTGCATGTAAAGTGTGCTGCACGTTCTTGTCTTTCTCTATGTGATATGGGATGGGGCCCACCTTGCATGCATGTCACGTAAGGCACCAGGCCAGGGCAAAATAGCTTAGTCGGTTTTGGTTTTGTACGTGCGTGAGTTTTATTTCTGTTCGTGCGCGTGTGTGCTGGCTATATAAGCCAAGGGTTGAGCATCATGTAAAGGGGGTCAAGTTTTGAGTTATGAATTAAAACATGTGTGCGTTCTTGTAAATTCCAATCTCGAATTTCATCTTGGCGAGAGGGTTTCTAGCTGTGGTGCTAGGAGTTACTCATTGGATCTTTGATCCCTATTTCTCGTTCGTGTACTGAGGTGTACGTGGGTGTGAGATTTATCTATTCAAGTGCGAATTGGATCTTGCAATTCGTGTTCCACATATTATCAAGGAGATTTGTTCTAGGTACTATTCATGTGTGTGGTACTGTTCACACACATGCTACTGTTCACGTGCACGGTACTGTTTATCCGACGCTAGGAGAAGAAGACAACGCACTACTGATCTTCAAGTTCTACCGTGAAAGATCGGGCAACCAACGGATTTAATCTCGCCTTGAGGTTGATCCGCATCAGATATTGGTAATGGAGAAGGAGAAGTTGCAAGAGGTGGAGAGGAAGCTAGAGTCAGAGAGTGTTTGTGGGAAAGGTATTTTCTTTTGGAAAATAGAGTTGGATCCTAGGTAGTAAGGATTCCTCCCCTAGTGCCGTCTGATTCTATGAATTCCATGGCAGAGAGGCGACAAGGAAGGAAAGAGGAGAGCTTTTGGGAGGTGAAAGTGTTTCCTAGAGATAAGAGATGGCAGGTTTGGCAATGTAAGACTGATGTTACGGTAGCTATCAACCATATAGACAATGATAGCACCGAGTAGAACTAGCTAAGAAACTAGGAGTACAAAGGTATATTACAGGGGTGGCGATAGTTAAAGAGCTCCTGGGTAAAGATACAAGGAGGATTAAGCAAAACAAAGCTGACATACCGAACTAGGATCATCTAGGTTGCGATCAAAATATGCCGCGCATTGCACCCCCCCCCACCCACACAAGGATACAACCTGAACAGTGGGAAGTCATTCTGCAAGTTGTAGCACCGCTTGTGACCGTCCCATGGCGGTGGGGGGAGCTTACTGCAGACTGCCATGCCCAAGATGTCATCGGACGAGGTGACGACCGGCAGTCCATGAGCAATGAGCCCATGTTTGTAGGCGACGTTCTTCTTGGCGGCGGATCTCTTTGAGCTTCTTCAGGTTTATTGCACGTGTGGTCATGTTCTAGAACATGGCAGGCACCTTTTTGGCGAGGCAAGAGCTACATCTTATCTTGAAGCCCTTGTCAACCATGCACTTGGTGCAGCCTCGGTGCTTGCGCACAAAGTGCTCATGCAGTGGATCGAGTTCCTCTGGCATAGCCAAGAAGTCAAGCGTAGAGCCAGACGCACAGGCACGTGGCTCATGAGTCCCATCAGGCAGGTGAGACTCGGAGGAGGTGTCGAACTAAGGAAGAGCGAGGTGAGCAACTATGACTGGTGACGGGGGCAGGGCTGCAGGCTGGATATCAATGACGAGAGGGGGCAAGCAGGGGTGGCAATGGGTAAGCCTAATCATAGCCATAGAAGAAAGTGTAGTATTCTGGTGGAGTGCCATACCCATCCTCTTGGTGTGGTAGATTAGGCAGACGGGGGTCCAAGGCGGAGGCGGTGGTGGGGGTGGCGGTGGGGGTGCGGTGGTGGCGATGGTGGAGGGGGTAAGGTGGGTATCGGGGGATGTAGTTACCAAAGGCATCAAAGGAGTCAGTAGAAGTCCAAACCCGAACGACTTCAATGTTGGCAATTTGTTGTCATTATCTTGGATAATCATGTTACTTGCCATATGTTGTATGTTGTTTCATCACTTCTATTAGAGCAATTACTTTTGTGAAATTGAATTGCTAGTTGTCAATTTTTTCTTGGTAAGTAGTGGAGCTCAAAACCAAGCATATTTGTAAGGAATTGTCACACATAATCTATGATCAGACTAGGCCATTAGTGGTGAGGTGGCCTTTGTGGATATCATGGGGATATGTGCACGATCTTAGGATGATGTTACAATTGGCAATGCAGTTAATGGTTTGTCAAAACACGAGTTTTCGTCAAACTTAAATGTGCTGTCAATACAGGTGCGGTCAGACCGGCGTTGGGCACGCGGTCAGACCGGCCAGCGGTCAGACCGGCCTTTCAATGGCGGTCTGACTAGGTTCTTGCTGATCATCGGCCAATCGGTGGCGATGAGTGTTGGGTTAGGTCAAGTTCTTGGGTTTCAGTGCATATGTGTTGCATGATGCATGTTTTGACTAACGTGGGTCAAGTTGTGAAGAACTTGTTCCCAGAATCGATTTCTTTGTCTATTGTTGTGCAGGTTGCTTGGAAGTCAATGACGGTCAACGGCGAGGATGATCGGGACTAAGCTTGGAGAGCTGAGGTCCAGAACGATTGGGGATGCCGGGTGAAGTCAATGGAGTCAAGCATGGCGCAAGAGGGACAAAGGTGACCGAACAGGCAGTTCGGTGCGACGGGTTGGATCAAGCAGCGCGGGGGTCAGTGCAAGTGCTATGGTGGTTTCGGTGGGAGCCGGATGGGCGAGACTTGCCGACATGATGAGAGCCGCTGGATCAACCTACACGTGGCGAAGCATGGAAGTGCTTCACGAAGATGGGACTCGGTCTTTGCAAAAAGATCAAGAAGGGGTATTTTGGTTATCTTACCAAATACCGTCTTGGTGACCTTTTGCTAACCCGCAGCGCAAGACGGTGCATGGAGAAGCGGATTAGGCCAAGAGGAGATGAAGATGACTTCTTAAAATACATGCGTGTGTGATCCGTTTGTGTGTCGGCCTTAACAGGAGCCCATTAGGGTTCAATCTTCTAGAAGCTCTAAGCCTCCACTATAAATAGAGGCGGGAGGTGGCTGCATCCCCTTCAACCCTTTCATTATTGAAAACCCTAGTTTTGCTTTTGTATTTAGGGAGAAGATAGTTAGAGGTTAGGGTTCTAGAGAGTTGGATTTGATTTCGTGCTCATGTATTGAGTCTTTGTCCTCTATGGATGGAGTGGCTGTAAACCAATACCATATCAAATCAATCCAAGGAAAGATTGCTCAAAGATGTGTCTCTTTGCTTTCCTTCTCTCTATTTGATGATTTTGAGTCTTTCTTTGATCCGCGAGTTTTTGCTTGGTTTATTGCCTTGATCTAACTTGCTGTGACATGTGGGAACCCATCTAGGATTATCTTGATCATCAATCACCCACGAGCAAGTCTCTAGATCATATTTCGTTTTTGACTCGGTTTTGGAGCCACCTTTGTTCAATCTAAAAAATATAGGAACTTTGGCATAGATCTCTGTGATCCTTGATTGGAATAGGTTCCTAATATGTTAGAGAAGATGTGTCTCAAGTTTCATGGAGTTTGGCCTTACGAATCAAAAGTTAGATCGATTTGAGTTTTGGTTTTCGGGCTGTTTGCGCTGTTCATCGTGCATCCGGTTAGTCCGAGCTTTTGCCTACGGTTAGTCCGGCCTCCGGTCAGTCCGTGCTTGTGCCGCTGGTCAGTCTGGCCAAAGAGGTCAGACCGCCCTTTGGCCGTCGGTCAGACCGCCCTCTAGTTTAGGGTTTGTGATTTCCTATTTTGGCCTTTTTGCTTTAGGGGTTTTGGTTTGTATTCAATATAATTCTTCCGCTGTACTTGTAGATTGATCTTCATAGCTTCCATAGCTACTGAAGTGAAATTGGTGTTGAATCCATTCAAAGTGAAAAAGTGAACGTGCTCCTATTCACCCCCCCTCTAGTCGCCTTTTCGGTCCAACAAGTGGTATCAGAACCCGGTTAGTTCAATCTTGATCTTAACCGGTCACTAAACTTGGTAATGGATAAGTACTTGACCAAGCCGCATGTCTTCAATGGGCTCGACTATGCCTATTGAAAGAATCGCATGTGAGTCTTCCTTGAGAGCGAAGGACAAGCTATATGGGAGGTTGTTCGAGCCCCGCTCGTTTTGCCCGAAGTTGCTTCGCCGGCTTTAGCAGCCCTCTTAGCTAACAACAACAAGGCAAAGAACCTTCTATATGCTGGGCTTGGTAGGCAGGTGTACGATAGGATTTGCAACCTTACGACCGCACATGAGATTTGGCACACCCTCGAAACTTACCATGAGAGATCGTCTCAAATCAAGCAAGTGCGCCAGACGGTCTACAAGCGAGAGTATAACAAATTCGAGATGTGTCCTGGTGAGAGCATCGATGATGTTTTTACTCGCTTTAACAAGGTGATCAATCAGATGAGAGCTGTTGACATTGAGTACTCTCAATCTGAGAATGCCACCCACCTCGTGGCTGCAATCAACACCAAGGAGTGGGAGATAAAGGCTACTGCTATTGAGGAGAACATTGATCTCTCTAGTCTCACTTTGGAGCTGCTTTATAGCAAGCTCAAAACTCATAAGATCAAGAGAAGTAGTTTTTCTAAGAAGGATAACATGGCTTTGGTGGCTGATCCTCTCAAAGGGACTCCTGATGGTTCTTGTCGGTGTTTTAGAACCGAACTTACGTAAAGATTGTTTGATTCGGGGGGTCTCCTAGAATGGAATCACGCAGAGATTGACACGGGATTTTTATACTGTGTTCAGCCTTCTCCGGAGAGAATAACAACCCTACTCTGTGTGTGTATGGTATTGAGTGTATTCTCAACAATCGGGGAAAAACTAAGACTATTACGATAGTAATCGGTATTCCCGATGGTCCGATTGATCCCCTTTCCTTCTCTCGATTGCCGCCTTTATATAGTACGTGAAGGAGCGGTAGCTCCAGTGAAGCGGCGCCATCACATCCTCGTAATCGGACACACGCTGGTAGTAATCACCGCGATAACTCCTCCACGCCGCCTAACAAAGAATATACCGTAGATAATGGAGCATTACGTGCTATTACTTCACGAGTAACAAACAGATGATGATCGTTTGAATCCCTTAATCAATTGGGCCCACTTGTCTCAGAGGTTTAATTGATCATAAGGTGGTCGAATGACCTAGTCGAGAAGAACTTACGACCATGAGGTAGTCGTAGCAAGACTTACGACTATTGGGGTAGTCGTAGCATAACTTACGATTATGGGGGTGGTCGAGAAGAACTTACGACCACCCAAAGAGGGCTCTTCCCTTATAACATTAAGGGGTATACTCAGGGACCATATGACGTCATATTTACCTATAATAAGAATTATAGATAAAAGATAAAATGAGGATTATTATATCCTCGTCAGTTCTTCTGAATCTTCTTCTGGCTTTTCTCTTGCGTGTTTATCTGCTATCCAAGGAGAAGAGTTTGAGAGTCTTCCTGCGGCTGATTTAGCTCTTTTAGTCAAGAAAGTCACACAGGCATATAACAATGTTAGAAACAAGAAGAGAGGTGGCCCTGTGACGTGCTATGAGTGTGGAGAGCTTTATCACATTCGGGCAAATTGCCCCAAGCTGAAAGGTAAGAGCAACCACAAGGAGGAAAAGCCAGCTTAGAAGAAGCCTCAAGGGAACAAGCCCAAGTACAATCTTCGCTAAGCTCATGAAGATCGCCACGGGTCCTTGCCGCTTTTGGAGAGCAATCCATGAGCGATGTGGACTCGAGGCGAGGAGGACAAGGAGGAGGAGCTCCCTCAAGATAAGAAAGGGAAGGCCAAGGACTTCACCCAAGCATGTGTTGTGGTCGACATAAATTACATCAATGACAACGATGAGGTACCTCCTTCCTATGATGTTCTTTACGCTAGATGCATTTACATGTTTGAGCAACTCATGAGTTAGGATAAGGCCTTAGAGTTTATCATGGCTAGGAACAAGGATTTAGAATCACAAATAGATAATTTGACATTAGAACTTACAAATGCTAAAACACTTGATGATGATGAATGCTCATCCTGCCATGCTTTACATTCTGAACTGTCCAAATTGCAATCTGCTCGTGATATTGCTTTGCACCAACTTGAAAATGCTAGGACTAAGCTAATTGAGGTCAAATCTGCTCCCTGTGAAAAATGCTTAGAGTCTAGCAAATTGGATGCCTCTGGTAATGTTAAATCTAGCTTTTGTTCTTTCTACTTAGAACGTGAACATGAAGTTAAAGACATTCTAGAAGCAGTTAGAGCTAAATATGCCAAGCCTAACGACACAATTGAGTCTACACCTTGTGCCTCATGTGCAGCCTATAAGCTTGAAGTTGCTTTTCTTAAAGAGAAACATGCTAGAGCCATTAATGCCAAGAATTGTGAATCATATGTTAACTTTGGAAAAGAAAATGTTTACCTTAAGGACACATTAGAGAAATTCTCTAAAGGTAAGAAACAATTAAACATGATTCTGGATACATCGAAAACTCCTTATAAGAAGCAAGGGTTAGAATACAGCTCTGCCCAGGACAAATCCAAGCCTAATATCATTCAGATCTTGGAAAATGGCTTAGTTGAATTCACAACCCAGCCTGCAAAGACAATCTTCAAATCTGGAGGTTTTGTCCAACCTTCTTTTGAGTCAAAAGGTGTTTCTCCTAGTGGTACCAAATACCATTGCACCTATTGCAAGAAGAGTGGACATTTGGTAGAGTTCTGTTGGCGTAGGCTGAAAAATGCTAGGAGAAATATTGCTAGAATTTCATCTCATCAACCTAGAGCTTTTATGAGACATTGTCACTTAGAAAATAAGAAATCTGGACTAGGATTTGTTTCATATGCTCATCATGTTCCTAGACAGGATGCTTCTCATGTTAAAGTAACCATTGCTCATAATAGAACTCCTAATAAAATCAAGGATAGCACTTCTGCTTTGCATACTACTTCATGAGACGTGTGTCTCAAGATCGGGTTCCCAAGTCGCTTTTAACTAACTTGAAGATTGAGACACATCATTCTTTTGTGCCTTAATTTTCAGGATCGCCGCGGAAGGAGGAAGAACACGTGGCTTATCGACTCCGGCTGTTCACGCCACATGACCGGAGACTGATACACAAGGGCGGATCGAAGGAACTAGATCAATCAGGGTGAACGACAAGTTCATTCTCAAGGACGTCGCTCTTGTAGACAAGTTAAGGTACAACTTGCTCTCTGTCTTATAGCTTCTTGATGATGGCTATGAGACTCATTTTAAGAAGAATGCCTGTCGTGTGCTTGATTCTTTTGGTGAGCTCGTTTTTGGGATTTCTAGAGTTGGTAGAATCTTTGGAGCTAATTTTTCTGAATCTCTTGCCGGATCTCTTAAGTGTTTAATTGCATCTTCTTTTGATGTCTGGCTTTAGCACCGACATTTGGGGCACATTGGTTTTGATCATCTAACGCGAGTTAGCGGCCTTGATCTCATGAGAGGTTTGCCTAAACTCAAAGCCGTCAAGGATGTTGTATGTGCGCCCTGTAGGCATGGCAAGCAAGTTGCTGCCTCACACCCTTCATTGACTATAGTCATGACTAGCGGACTGGGACAGTTGCTTCACATGGATACTGTTCGTCCTGCTAGGGTTCGGTCAGTCGGTGGCAAATGGTACACTCTTGTCATAGTTGATGATTTTTCGAGATACTCTTGAGTGTTCTTTCTTGCTTCGAAGGATGAGGCTTTTGATCATTATCATGATCTTGTTCTTCGTTTGGCTTCTGAACTTCCTAGTGCCTTGAGAGCAATCCGCAGTGACAATGGCACGGAGTTTAAGAATGCTTCTTTTGCCTCTTTTTGTGCAGAGCATGGCATTGAGCATCAGTTCTCTTCTCCACACGTCCCTCAACAAAATGGCGTTATGGAAAGGAAGAACAGAACCTTAGTCGAGATGGCTAGGACGATGCTAGATGAGTATAGCACACCGAGGAGGTTTTGGGCCGAAGCTATTGCTACAGCTTGCCATATTTCAAACCGTGTCTTCTTGAGACCATCTTTGGGCAAGACTTCTTATGAGCTTCGATTTGGTAGAAAACCCTCTGTCTCTCACTTTCGAGTCTTTGGATCAAAGTGTTTTATTCTCAAGACAAGAAACCTAGATAAATTTGAATCAAGGACTTGTGATGGTTTATTTCTAGGTTATCCTGCTCATTCGAGAGGTTTTCGGGTCTTTAATGTTGAAACTAACATTGTCCAGGAGACATGCAATGTTACTTTTGATGAGACTAGCCCTGGAGCTAGATCCGATGTTTCAGGTGACAGAGAGCATTTTTATTGAAGAAGATGAGGATGATTTCGATATTGCTCCTTCACTGCTGTCGATGTTCCCGCCCAAGCTCCGAACTCTTTCGACTACTTCACCTCCAATTGAGGCTCCTGCTGCTTCTTCTTCATCAACAGTACCTGCAGAGATTGAGGAGATGCTATCTCCCCCAGGCGCTCCACTGCACATTCAGAAGCAACACCCTCCGGATCAGATGATTGGTAATCTTCATGAGCGAGTAACTCACTCCAGGTACCATGATCCGAGTCTCTTCTCTCATTCTGCATTTGTAGCTTCTTTTGAACCCCGCGATATATCACATGCTTTATTTGATTCTAGCTGGGTCAATGCCATGCATGAGGAGTTAGAGAATTTTAAAAGAAATAAAGTCTGGAACCTTGTAGAACCTCCTAGTGGTCATAATGTGATAGGAACCCGTTGGGTGTTCAAGAATAAACAAAATGAGGATGGTTCTGCAGTTAGAAATAAGGCTAGGTTGGTAGCTCAGGGTTTTTGCCAGGTTGAGGGGTTAGACTTTGATGAGACCTTCGCTCTTGTTGCTAGACTAGAAACCATTCGCATTCTGCTTGCATTTGCTGCATCTAAAGGTTTTAGGTTGCATCAAATGGATGTTAAGAGTGCCTTTTTGAATAGTTTTATAGAGGAGGAAGTGTATATTAGGCAAACCCTGGCTTTGAGAATCCCAAGCACCCTGATCGTGTTTTCAAGCTATCCAAAGCCTTGTATGGTCTTATACAAGCCCCTAGAGCCTGGTATGATAGACTTAAGACCTTCTTGTTTAAGAATGATTTTGAAATGGGAAAAGTAGATAAGACTCTTTTCATTCTTATGCATGGCAATGACTTCCTGCTTGTTCAGATTTACGTTGATGATATTATCTTTGGTGGTTCTTCTCATGCTCTTGTTTCCAGTTTTTTTGAGACCATGTCCAGGGAATTTGAGATGAGTATGATGGGATAGCTCAACTACTTTCTAGGCTTTAAATCAAGCAATGCAAGGAAAGGATTTTCATCCATCAGACAAAGTATACCAAGGATCTGCTCAAGCACTTCGAGATGGGTGACTACAAGCCGATCGCCACTCCCATGGCGACTTCGACTGCTTTGGATCCAGATGAGGAAGGAGAAGCCGTGGATCAACGCGAGTACCGCAAAGATGATCGGCTCTCTTCAGATTTTGACGGCCTCAAGACCGGACATCCACTTCGCGGTTCGGCCTCGGGCGAGGTTTCAGGCATCTCCGAGGACTTCACATCGCCAAGCCGTTAAGCGCATCTTCAGGTATTTACACTCTACCCTCCAGTATGGCATTTGGTATTCCTACTCTTCTTCGTTGTCTATTTGGGGGTTTTCTAATTATGATTTTGCGGGCTGTCGGCTAGATAGGAAGAGTACCTTTAGCACTTGTCATTTCTTAGGCACTTCTCTTGTCTCTTGGTCGTCTAGGAAGCAGTCTTCTGTTGCACAATCCATCGCAAGTTTAATATGTAGGCTAGCCGCTAGTTGTTGTAGTCGATTTTGTGGATGGTGTCCACTCTTAAGGATTTTGGGTTAAATTTTGCTAGTGTTCCTCTTTTCTGTGATAACACTTATGCCATTAACATTGCTAAGAACCCAGTGCAACACTCTAGGACCAAGAACATAGACATTCGCTATCACTTCCTTAGATACCATGTTGAGAAGGGTGATATTGTGCTGCATATTGTGGAGTCCGAGGCTCAGTTGGCTGATATACTCACCAAGCATTTAGACCCAACAAGGTTTGCCACCTTGAGGAGTGAGTTAGGGGTAATTTATCCCTATGGGTTGGTTTGAGGGAGAGTTGGATCTTTTCTGATCTTACCTTGTTCATTTGATCTTTTCTTGATCTTCTTTTGAACTTTTTGATCCTTTTGATCCTTTTAGGGTTTTTTTTATCTTTTCATGCATCTCATTGTATCATATTGCATTCATATGAAAAATCCAAAAAGATGCATTGTAATATAAGCTTTTCTGCTTATCTTTTAAAATTGATGAAGCTTTGCTTATTACCCTTTGGAGCTTTAGTATTTCAATTATTGTTCAATGCCATGTCTAGTTCTTTGACTTACTAGAATTATCATGCTTTCACATGTGTAGCTAAGTCTTTGCTGAATGAGCTAGAACGTTAAAACAACTTGAACTAAAAACTGCAATCTGTGGATGTTTTAGCTATTTGCGCGATTAGTGCTCCTTTTGTGACATTGGCCCTGTCAAAATTGCTTTGTTAGCTCTTGAATCTAAAATTGATCATTACTTGAGCTTCTTGTTCTTCTGAGAATCTAAAACTGCTCTTGTGAAAAATGAAAAATCAATTTTAAGATTGTCTTATGCTTAAATTGTGCCAAACTACTCTCACGAGACTGCATGTCAAAGACATGAATTTGGAGATAGTTTGATGATCCAGACGATCTCATGGGGACTGCTTGTCAAAACTGACATGAACCTCAAGATTTGTCACCCTGGTAAAAGCTTAGGAAGAGTTTGTGGATGGCTCCTAGTCTAGGATTTTCTTCACTAAGATATACCTTCAATCAACTTTTAGTCGAAGCTTAGGAAGAGTTTGTGGATGGCTCCTAGTCCAGGATCTTCTTCACTAAGTTAGACCACTAGTCAACTTCAATATTCATTGCAAATGTGTTGTAGCTGTAAAAACCAAACACAAGTGAGGGGGTGGACGTCAGCCCTCTGACGGGCCATCGTCCACGAGGGTAAAAAATGACACGAGGGTTTATACAGGTTCAGGGGTCCGAGAGGACCGCCCTACTCCTATCGGTGAGCCAACGGGGGGTTACCTCCGGAGAGGGAGCCCCCGAGGGCTCACCAGTTTGAACATGTTTCTTTATTGCTCAAGAGAGCCATCCCCTTGAAAGGAGGGATACACGGGGTATTTATAGGCTCCCAAGCCTGTACAAATGACCAAAATACCCCTTAAGAGATAGCCACACTATGAGTACAAGTGAGGGGTACAACATCTTTTCAGAGCGCATCGCACTTCTTGAACTTGTATGCGTGTCTTCTGAGAGGCGGGCCCCGTCAGTATGATGGACGGATTATTCTTACAACACTAGCCCCCCTGCCCCTTGGTGCTTTAGGGGAACGCCAGAGGGGCAGTCTTGAATTGCCTTCTATGTAGAGGTTGATATTCCAAAAAGAAAAGTCCTGGTGGTTCTGAGCAGTAGTTGCATTCCGACGGGCGAGGCTCCTTCGGTCTTGTGGGCGTCGCAGGGCGCGTGGTGTCGCCGGGCGCTTGGGAGCGGGGCGCCGCAGGATGTGCAGTGGACGTTTCGGAGGCACGGGGAGCTCCAGAGGCGCGAGGTGGTCGGCGAGGGGCCGCGCAAAGTGTTGGAGACGCCGAGGGGGCCGCGTGAGGCGGCGGACGCTCCGGAGGGGCGAGGGCGCCACATGGACACAAGGGTGCGACGCCACGAGGGCGCGAGGGCGCACATGCTGTGAGGGCACGACGCCGCAAGGATGTGAGAGCACGAGAGCGCGATGCCGCGATGGGGCGAGGCCGTGAGGACACGATACCGCAAGACCACGATGTTGCGTGGGGTGCCGAGGCCGTAGGGCACGGGGCGTCTACAGGGTGCTCCACGGCAGGGTCTCGTTGTTGTTTGACACGCCTGGACACAACTTGATCTTTACTTTCTCCCGTTTTTTTAGGTGAGATGCCAGCAGCTTTGTCTTCACGTGAAGCAATGAGGCCATTTAAACTGTCAAGACAGGCTGTTGTGCCACTGCTATCTTTCATGGGAATCCGAGGCCGCAAGTGCCTCTCCTTTCTTTTTTATTTTTTTCACGTGAAGCTTATCACCTGATGCTGTCCAGCACAACTCCACCAAGTGGAATCCAAGGCTACATGCTTTCTTCTCTCTCTATTTCTTTATTCCACGATTCTCTTTCTTACTTATCTTCATTTGCTTCTCTATTCATCTCCATAGCTTCTCTCTTCATTTTCTTTCTCTGGCATTCTTCTCCAGCCGAAGAAGCTTGGGCTTCATGGGGCTCTTGGCTCAACCACGCCTGCCCCTATCTGTTGCCGTGCCGCCGCCTCGCTAGCCGCCGCCATCAGGCGCGCCGGCCCGGCTCGATCCAATACTGTCGCTTGGCCCACCACCCGCCTCGGCTTCTTTGCCGGCTTCGTCTCGCGCCCACCTCCGAGTCGGAGCTATCGCGGAGGAGCGGCGCTGCAGAGAGATCCGACGCGGTGGCTCCATACGTGCGGTCGCCGTTCCGTTGGAGGAGGAGCTTTAGGGACCTGGCCGCCGAAGAGTTGGACGCTTTTGATGGACTCGCTACCGCCGTTCACGGATCTGGCTAGGGGCTGCCGAATCCCGCCGCCACCATCGTGCGCGAGGCGTCGCACGCCGCGCCGAGCCGCATGGAGCCGCCGACGCGCTTAGTCACCGGGCCCGGCCGCCGCCGCTGCAGGCCGCCCGCATTGGGCTCAAATCACCGGGCTGATCCAGGCCGAGCAGGGAGAGGGAGAGCAAGAGAGACGTCGCCGGGGGTGGTGGCGGCTTCAGGAGCATGACGACCCCGCCAGTCCATGCGACGAGGCGGTAGACGTGCTGCTGCTGCTACTGCGGGTGCAGCTGCGAGGTGGCGGCGGCGACTACGGACGACGGCATGACGGAGGGGAGGCTGTGGTGGCTGGAGTCGCTGAGGTTAGATCCGGACGGGCTCCCGGGGCTGAAGCAGAGGCCCGGGTGGCCGTCGCTGCTGGTCCGCTTCAACGGCCGCACTATGTCGGCCTCGTCATCGGCGAAGTCGCAGCTGAAGCGGCTATTCGAGTGGCAGCTGCTGCGGGTTTCGTCGGTGGAGTGGCTCCCATCGGTCGCTCAGGGCCACCGATATGGCTAAGGTGCCAAGTTCAGCGTGGCTTGTCCGAGGAGTGAAGGACAAGCTATCCATTGTCGACTTTCGATTTCCGGACCTTGGTCGACAAGGCCATCGTCGCCGAGCATGCGGCTCGAGAGCTTATGGACTCCGCAAGCGCAAGTGGGAGGCCCATAAGTCATCCAGGCGGTTCCTCCGCCCCCGCTTGGGCGATCTCGGGGTACCACTCTCACTCTCGGCGCCCCGAGGTCACCCGCCTCGTTCCTCGTCCTTCGCAGCCGTGTCTCGATCCACGCACTGCGAGTCGCCAGAGCGGCCCCCGCAACCGGTGCCGGGTCACATGTTTCTCATGCAACCGAAGGGGCATTATGCGAACCAATGCCCTAAGAAGGCAGAGAGCCCCTCGTCCTAATGGAGGACGGGCCGAGGTGGTGCTCCAGACCGAAGATCGTCCCGCTACCCAAGGCGTGGGTAGTGGTCGCGTCAACGCCATCACCACAGAGGAGGCTCAGAGGCACCCGACGCCGTGCTAGGTACACTTTCGTTAACTCTCATCCCGCCATCGTTTTGTTTGATTCAGAGCATCTCATTCCTTTGTTTCGAAGTCTTTTGTTGCTATCGGAGAGCTTCTTTTCTCTCCATTGTCGGTCCCGCTTACTCATTCGCTCTCTGGTTCGGAGTTGAGAGCCGAATCGAGTGTAGGGATGTCCTATCGAGATCGGCGAGGTTTCTTAGCAAACCTTATCCTTCTCCATTCAATGAGTCTTGATGTGATTCTTGGCATGGATTGGTTGTCCCAAAGACATGGGGCAAATCGATTGCGCCAGAAGCTCATCTCTATCTAGTCCTCCCATGGCGGGTTCGCCACGAAGTCGCTAGATCCGCATCTCTTCGCGCTTGAAGCGAAGCCCGCTCTAGATATTAGCGAAGTCCCAACAGTTTGTGACTTTGTTGATGTCTTTCCCGCAGATCTTCCGGGGATGCCACCCGTTCGAGACCTCGAGTTTGTCATTGAGTTGGCTCCTGGTACCGCCCCTATCTCAAAGAGGCCTTATCGGATGCCACCGAACGAGTTGGTAGAATTGAAGAAGCAGTTAAGTGAGCTGCAAGAGAAGGGTTTCATTCGCCCTAGCTCATCTCCGTGGGGTTGTCCAGCAATCTTCGTAAAGAAGAAGGACGGTACTTTGCGCATGTGCGTTGATTACCGCCCACTTAATGAAGTGACGGTAAAGAACAAGTATCCATTGCCCCGCATTGACGATCTCTTCGATCAATTAACTGGAGCTCGAGTTTTCTCCAAGATTGATTTGAGAGTGGGATATCATCAGGTTCGGATTCGGCCTGAGGATATTCCAAAGACGGCGTTCTCTACTCGCTACGGCTTGTATGAGTACCCTTGTCATGTCATTCGCTTAACCAATGCTCCTGCCTTGTTCATGAACCTCATGAATTCGGTATTCATGGAGTATTTGGATAAGTTTGTCGTGGTCTTCATCGATGATATCCTTATCTATTCCAAGAACGAGGAGGAACATGCCGAGCATCTGAAGCTTGTGTTAGGCAAGCTACGTGAGCACCATTTGACGTGAAGTTCACAAGTCGCGATTCGTTGAAGGAAGTGGCCTTCTTAGGCCATATTCTTTCAGCGGAGGCGAGCTGCTGATCCTAGCAAGGTCAGCGATGTTCTTTCATGGAGTCAACCTGCTTCGGTCACCGATGTGCGGAGTTTTCTCGGTTTAGCGGGATATTATCGTCGCTTTATCGAGAACTTCTCCAAGATCGCGAAGCCGATGACGGAGTTGCTCAAGAAGGACAAGAAGTTCGTGTGGTCCGCTGAGTGTGAGGAAAGTTTCCAAATACTCAAAAAGCGTTTGACCACCGCTCCCGTTCTTGTTCTTCCCGATATCCATCGAAGCTTCGATATCTTTTGCGATGCTTCTCGTCGAGGCCTCGGTTGTGTCCTTATGCAAGAAGGCAAGGTAGTGGCCTATGCATCAAGGCAATTGAGACCTCATGAACTCAACTACCCTACTCATGACTTGGAGTTGGCTTCTGTGATTCATGCACTTAAGATTTGGCGACATTACCTAATCGGTAATCGTTGTGAAGTGTATTCGGATCACAAAAGCCTTAAGTATTTGTTCACCCAGCCCGACTGAACCTCAGGCAAAGGAGATGGTTGGAGTTGATCAAGGATTATGACATGGGTATACACTACCATCCGGGCAAGGCTAATGTCGTTGCCGATGCGCTTAGTCGCAAAGCGCATTGCCATGCCTTGTTGTCCAGGGAGCTTCACCGCTCTTCCGAAGAGTTTCAGCGCCTCAACTTGGGTTTAGTTGAGCGTGGTTCTCTCATTGCCTTGGTTGTGCAACCAACCTTGGTAAATCGGATCAAGTCCGCTCGGCAATCGGATGTTGGAGTGAGCCACATTAAGGCAAATGTCAAGAACGGAACAACCAAGTGCTTTTCTGAGGATGAGCATGGTGTTGTGAGGTTCGGGCAACGCCTTGTGGTTCCAAAGGACATGGAGTTGCGGAATTTAATCCTCCATGAAGCCCATGATTCGCCTTTATCCATTCATCCCGGCCACAAAGATGTATCAAGATCTCCGCCAGAGATTTTGGTGGACCCGAATGAAGAGGGAGATTGCGGTTCGTTGTCGAAGCGACGATGTAAATAAATGTCAAGGCCGAGCATCGGCGTCAGCAGGATTGCTTGACCTTTGCCGGTTCGAGTGGAAGTGGGATTCGATCGAATGGATTTCATCACCGGTCTACCCACGCCCCGAAGAAGAATGATGCCATTTGGGTCGCCATCGATCGATTGACTAAGGTGGCACATTTCCTTCCGCCAAGACCGAACCGGGTAGGTCTTTTGGCGGAACTCTATATCGCCCAAGATCGTGAGTTTGCACGGTGTCAAGACGATTGTGTCGGATCGTGGATCCCTTTTCACGCCTCGCTTTTGGCATAGCTTGCAAGAGGCTATGGGCACTCGTCTTACCTTTAGCACGGCATTTCACCCTCAAAGCGATGGTCGACCGAGAGGGTCAACCAGTGTTTTGGAAGACATGCTTCGTGCTTGTGTCCTTTCCTATGGGAAGCATTGGGAGAAATGCTTGCCATTCGCCGAAGTTTTCTTATAACAACAGCTTTCGAGCCGGTCTCGGCATGGCACCATTTGAGGCCTTGTACGGAGAAAGTGTAGAACCCGTTGAACTGGTCGAGACCGGTGAGAGACCTCTCTTTGGCGGACTCAATCAATGAGGCCGAGCGCCAAGTCCAAATTTTATTCGTGAGCGTTTGCGCACGCACTCAATCCAGCAAAAGAGCTATGCGGATCGCCGTCAACGTGAGTTACGTTTTGAGCCTAATGACTTTGTTTATCTCAAAGTCTCTCCTTTGAAGGGCCATCAACGTTTGGCCAAGGGCAAGTTGGCTCCTCGATATGTCGGTCCCTACCGCGTTATCGAGAAGAAGGAGCTATTGCCTATAAGTTGGAGTTGCCGGCTGCACTTGAGGGGTACATGATGTTTTCCATGTGTCCCGGCTTAAGAAGTGCCTCGTGTTCCAACCGAGGAAGCTCCGTTGGAAACTCTCGATGTCCAACCCGATTTGACCTATCGCGAGCACCTGTTCGCAGACTCGATGAGTCTCGAACGAAGGACAAGGAATAAGACCATCAAGTTCCTTAAAGTTCAGTGGTCAAACCATTCCGAGGATGAGGCTACTTGGGAAAGAGAAGATCGCGTCACGCGCGGACTATCCATCTTTCTTTATCGAGTGAGCCAAATCTCGGGACGAGATTTCTGTAAGGGGAGAGATTTTGTAACATCCCAAATGTATAATTAGGGTTAATCAAGTATAATTATATGTGTAGAAATTAAAACTTTTCTCACATCTTGAAAAACCCTAAAATCTTATGTAATTCTTGTCCAAGAGTTGTGTAATCCAAAACACAAAGCTCTTGTTGACCAAAAATCAAATTCCTTTTTCCAATTATCTTAAATCTTGTGCCAAATATTTGAATATATTTTCCTTGGTCCCAAAAACTGATATGGGACCCTCTGAAAAATATCATGAGTTATAACACTTGTTGATAATTTTTGGAGGCAAAACAATCCTTTAAACAACCTTCATGAATTTCCTGAGAAAAATGCATTGCATAATAACCTCTGGAAATTTTATGCAAGGTTGATCTCATTATCAGCAAGCTCCAGCTAAAATTTCATTAAATTTGGAGTTCATTTGCTATCTCAAATAATTCTGCTAAGTTTCAATTTGTTAAAACTAAATTTTAAAGCCTACACTGTTCCTTGGGCTAGCCATATTCAAAGTTGGTCCAGCCCAACCATGTCCGCACCTCAGCAGACCTCATCTCCACCTTGATCGGTCGTGGCCGTTGGATTTACATCCAACACCACGACCTCCTCCATGATCAACACCGCAAGGACCTCCCCACCTCATGAGGTCGTGAACTGTTGGATCAAAGATCCATGGTCATGACCTCCCCGTGTGTTAAACCTCAAAGACCTCCTCATTTGTTAAACCATCGAGCGAGGTCATCCCACCTAACCAAGGTCGAGCCGTTGGATCAAATCCAACACCACGACCTCCTCCTCAACATACTCAACAGTCCTCCCACTTTGTGAGGTCACGCCCTTGGATCCAAGATCCATGGCCCCGACCTCCCTCACCTGTTAAACTAAACAAACCTCCCACCTAACCAAGGTCGAGCCGTTGGATCGATCCAACACTCACGACCTCCCGTGCTATCAAGCACTCACAACCTCCCCATCTTTTGTTGTGCACCGTTAGATTAAAATCTACGGTCACGACCTCCTTTTTGTCTCATGCGCACTGAGACCTCCCAAGACGTGAGATCGTAGCCCTTAGATCTAAATCTAAAGGCCTGACCTCCCTTGTGCGTTGCAAGCTTAGGACCTCCACCTCCTTTGATCGAACCCTTAGATCTAAATCTAACGGTCCGACCTCCCTTGCTCATTGCGCATCATATCGACCTCCCGGTCATTGTGTGCCCTTGGATCTAAATCCAGAGGCCATGACCTCCCTCATGTCCTTTTGATCGCGTGCAGTTAAGTCCTCACTTGGAGGTCCACACCGCTGGATGGAGATCCAACGCTTTGGACCTCTGTCCCTTTTCCTCACGTGCGTTTGCTGACATGAAATCGGAGGGCCACGACCTCCCCATCTTGATCGTGTGGTGGGACCTCCTCCCCACCACTTAAAACATAACGGTTCAAAAATTGATCCGATGGTTAGGACCTCTCCTGTGTCTTATCCAACGGTCACCAAGACCTCCTGTTCTTCTCCTTCCTCTGGCGCGCATGCGTGCTCGAGCAGTGGAGTTGTCTTGCGCCGAGCCTCTGTGCACCTTTAATGACTCTTTGTCGACCAAGATTTAATGCTTGGTCACTTTCCGCTTTTCAGTCAAGACCTGACCGCCCCCTTGTCAACTTTATGTCATGTCCACCCCATGGACCAACCCGTGGGCTAAGCTCACCATGGAGCTTAGCCCCAACTCATAACCTTCACCTTAGGCTATAAGGGTCCACTCGAGCTCCCCGTTGGCTTCCTTTGCACACTTGGAGCCTGTCATACCAGTGTTTGGCTGAGCTCCTAACTCACTTACCTCCTCTCTAGTGGCTGCCATTGTTGAAGTCCTTGGAACTCCTCAGTGACTCAAGGGTTCCAGTGGCTCCCTTCTTCAACCCTTGCTCACTTTGTGCTCCCCAAACCTCCTGGAATAACCCTAACTTATTTTGTTTGGGCATTTTTCAGAGGTGGACAAAGCTAAGCTTGAGCCGGTGCCGTGAGTCAAGCTTCATTGTCTTCCCCAACTCCGGTCATCACCTCCACGACCTCCCAAAGACCTTAGGACCTCCGGTACCTCCTGTTAGTCCTTTAGTTGTTGGCACCCGCTGAATGCATGTTGCGGAGCTTAAGTTTTGGCACACGCTGAATGTCGCGCGGAGCTCCTTTTTGCATTTTGTCGTTTGGCAGATCTTGCCTTCGTTGTCCTCTCGGCTCATGGCGTTCAAGGCCGTCGCCGCCGTTGAGAGGAGGTCCTTTGGGTGCGCATGGTTATTGCGGACCAACGGCATTCATTGATCTCGCCGGCGAGGTCTACATCGCCGGCGATGACCACATCTTTGCGCTCGGGTTTTGTCGGACACAACGGTAGCGTCGTTGTCGTTTTTAGGACAGAAATCCTCCATGTTTAATGCGCTAATCATTGCTCCCATCATTGTAATCAATGGGGCGTCTTAACTGCCTTAAATCCACCCTTTAATGCGTGCATTTAAGACCTCCAGCAGCGGACCTCCTTGATGTCCGGTAGCGCATTTATTCATGTCCAGCGCGCGGCGCGAGTTAAAGCGCTGGTGCAGGGACGTCGAGACCTCCTCCGAGGAGATCTCGAGCGCCCAAGACCTCCCCTGCGCATCGTGTCGTGGCCGTCGAGACCTCCACGGAGGTCTGTGGCGTTAGGACCTCCGTTTAGGACCTCTCGTAGCCATCTCGGCCTGCTCATGACCTCCCGGGTAGATCTTGACCGTCAAGGTCCTCCCTCGGACGATCTGGACCATCAAGGACCTCCCTTGGAACATCTGGACCGTCCAGGACCTCCCCCGTAAGGTCCTGACGATGTAGATTTTCCTCAGGGAGATCTTGATAGTTTGGACCTTCCTTTGGAAGATCTCAACCGTTGAGGACCTCCCCTTTAGATCTGGTCCGTTCGGACCTCCTTTCCATGTTGTGGTCCGTTGGATTTCGCATTCACGGCCACGACCTCCCTCACCTCGCGCATGTGAGTTGCTAAGAGGTCCAGGACCTCTGGACTTCACGTGCGCGTGTGTGATGTTCTCCTGGGAGGTCTTGAGCCGTTGGATCTGAGATCTGTGGCTCACGTCCTCCCATACCCTTGTGAGTTTTAGAAATTCCAGTGAGGTCTTAGTTAAACTGAAATAAGGTATAAACTTTAGAATTTCATATCTTCTTCGTTTTGAATCCTTTTGAGGTCATTCAACTTGTGTTAGCTCTGTCTTGAACTTGACTTTAATCCAAAAATGATTGAAAGTTGAATTCAGCTCTAGAGCACAGTTTGCCATTAGGTTTAAAACTCACTTTAAATATACACTCAAAAACAATACTTAGCTTGTAAAATACATAACTAATGCTCTATAGTTTATTTTTGGGTGAGACCAACTTTGTTGGTTTCCTCCATTATTGGTCTCACTGTGAAAATTAGTTTTGAGCTTGTTGCTGTTATAAAAATGAGAACTTGTGCATTATAATTTTGTTCAAGTTCTTGTTTTTGAAAAATTATAGAAAGTGCAATATAGCTCCAAGTGAGATGAACTCAATTGTGTTATTCATCTCATGAGGTGCTGGTTTTACAGTAAAAATTTCAGCTTCACTTCTATTCTAGAAAATTTTGCGATGAACAGTAACATATTTCTAATTAATAGGTTTGAGCAGAATTGATTTCATCATATCTTTTGCATTAAGAATCCAAATCAATTGGTTCTTGTTGCTAAATTCATGATAAATCATTGTCTTGCTGCTGTAGAATTTTCATAGCTTTCGGAGAAGTTTCTCTGTTGCGTCTTTTTGGTTTTTCGTCGTTCTTATCGGTTCTTTCTCGCTTTTCCGTTAGGTTTCGACATTTGTGGTGATCCCGAGAGCGACCCTCTGCCACAATTTGAGCAACAGCAACAAGGCAAGCAGTTTGATCATTTCCATCATTGTCCCATTACTTTAAAGCTTAATATATCGTTTTACTTCTATGTATGCATGCTACTTTGTGTTAAATGTCGCTAGCAAGCCTATAGTTGCATAATCTGTAGGAATTGTTTATCCTCTACTACCATGAGCCTAGGTTATTTGCTGTGGTGGGAGCTCGTTGGATGAGCTCTTATCACTTAGTAGTTTCGATTTAAATTGCTTAGACATGCTTAGTTATCGGTAGAATGGGCGATCATCGACTTAGTCGATGGTCTTGATCACTCAAAACTGATTATTACTCTTATATGTCCAGCACTTGTGCTTTGATTAATTTGTAAAATCAAAACTGAAAATAAAAGATTGATTTAGACTTGGGCATATTGGATGGATGGCGTGGTTTTTGGATGTGGTGGTATGCCGGGTCCCTAAGGACCGAGTACTTGGGTCACTAAGCCAGCGATTTCACGACTAACCACACGAGGGGCATATGGAACCCTCTTGACTAAGTACTTTGGGCGGTGTTAATTGGGGTCGCTCGGTTGGTGTGTTTTAAAGATAAAATGTGTGTGTGATGTGGGAGGGAGCATTAGCTTCGGGAAGGTTGTGTGATGTCTCCTTCTCCCGTGGGTTGTGCGACTCGAATTAGCATTGTCCATTGAAGCTGTCTCAGAGGACTTAGCCGTCTTGCAGCATACCTATGGTAGTGTGCCTAAAGGAAAGGCGATCGACGTGTGGGTACAGTGGTACACCCCGCAGGATAAAACTATTCAATAGCCTCGCCCTAGGTTATGGACATGCTTGGTAAGGTCGTTCAAGACTAGACTACAACCTTTAATTAAAACTTGACATGGTTGGTATGAGCGGGAGTTCATGCTATTGTTGTGGTGACTTGGGTTAGTCACTTCGTGATTGTTCTTGTTGTTGTTATTATGTTATTATCTCGTTGTTACTTCAACATTTAAAAATGCTTTGCCAAATTGCCTTCAATCTATTATGTTATTGCAAATAAATGTTGCTTTATGCTAAAATGAGTCCAAAGCCTCATCCACTTAAATAAAGCTTGCATGTAGCTATTTATAGTTCTGTTATCTCACACGTAAGTCTTGCGGAGTACTTTATGTACTCATCCGCGCGTGGTTGTGGCAATTTTGTGGCTTTTGTTGCAGAGGAAGAAGGAGAGCTCCAAGAGCCTCTCTTTTGTGCTACGTGTTGCGCTTTCTTCGACGACTAGCTTGGCGGTCGGTCAGATGCCTAGGGTTAAGGCACACCGATTGGCTTTGTGTTATAGCCATCTTTATGGCACTTTTGCTTCATTGTTATCTTTGTAGAATTGTTGCTATTTGGCCTAAGGGCCTCTCTTTTGTAATAGCTTTTCCTTCTTAATGTTAACTTCGGTTTGTTGCTTATGTTCTATGTGTTGTATGGAATTGATACATTCTTTTGGTGTGAGGTATGTATCTCGCATCCCGGGAGTATACATCTCTCGAGACCGGTTTATTTGGTTGATAATACTAGGGTCATTTGGATGACTAAGTATTATGAGCCTAATAAACGCGTCGGGTCTCACACGAAGTCTTGGACCGCGAGGCCACCGAGCCGAGGCATAGCCTTGAGGCTGGCCAAAAGGCGTCAAGCGGAGCCTATGTAGACGAAGTCTTGGACGCGAGGCCGCCGAGCCGAGGCATAGCCTTCGAGGCCGGCGGTGCGTCGAAGCGAAGCCTAAGTAGGCGAAGTTTTGGGTGTGACGCCGCCGAGCCGAGGCATAGCCTTCGAGGCCGGCGGTGCGTCGAAGCGAAGCCTAAGTAGGCGAAGTTTTGGACGCGACGCCGCCGAGCCGAGGCATAGCCTTCGAGGCCGGCGGTGCATCGAAGCGAAGCCTATGTAGACGAAGTCTTGGATGTGAGGCCGCCGAGCCGAGGCATAGCCTTCGAGGCCGGCGGTGCGTCGAAGCGAAGCCTAAGTAGGTGAAGTTTTGGACGCGACGCCGCCGAGCCGAGGCATAGCCTTCAAGGCTGGTGGTGCGTCGAAGCGAAGCCTAAGTAGGCGAAGTTTTGGACGCGACGCCGCCGAGCCGAGGCATAGCCTTCGAGGCCGGCGGTGTGTCAGAGCAAAGCCTACATAAGCGAAGTCGCAAACGAGGGGCCGCCGAGCCGAGGCATAGCCTTCGAGGCGGACGGCGGGTTGGAGAGAAGCCTATGTAGGCGAAGTCTTAGACGCGAGGCCGCCGAGTCAAGGCATAGCCTTCGAGGCCGACGGTGCGTCGAAACGAAGCCTAAGTAGGCGAAGTCTTAGACGCGAGGCCGCCGAGCCGAGGCATAGCCTTCAAGGCGGGCGACGCGTTAGAGAGAAGCTCGTGTAGGTGAAGTTGTCCTCCTCTTGCTCCACAGCTTGATGATAGTTATCGAAGTAGAACTCCTCAGGATCGCCGCAGTTCGAGCTAGAAACGTTGCAGTGACAGGTAGATAACATGAGCGTCTCTGCGGGAAAGAGAGAATGATCAGCACTTATTTCTTGTAGCAAGATAACATTTATTTGACATGAGCATTGATCGAAGTGTTGCCGAGGGACTAGTAGAGTCCCATCACTCTTGATACTAAGATCTCCGAGGTGATAGCCTTATGCGAGCATGATGGTCCTTGTTCAATATTCGAGCCAGGTCGACGGTAGATGATTTGAGCTATGAAGCTGCGTCATGGACATATCATAGGGGTGGCCACAAAGCTAAGTCGTGGGGCACCGAATGACCCACAGGGGTGGTAGCCCCCCAGTGGACTTGGAGGCACCCATGAGGCTAACTCATGTGTATCTTGAAGGTGTGCCCACAACACTAAGTCACAGGCACACCGGAGGGGCGCCCACGAGGCTACGTCGTGGGGTACCGAATGGCCACTAAGGGTTGTAGCCCCCAGTGGACTTGGAGGTGCCCATGAGGCTAACTCATGGGCTCCTTGGATGTGTGCTCTCGACAGTAAGTCACAGGCACACCGGTGGCGCCCACGAGGCTAAGTCGTGGGGCACCGAATGGCCACTAGGGGTTGTAGCCCCCAGTGGACTTGGAGGTGCCCATGAGGCTAACTCATGGGCACCTTGGATTTGTGCCCTCGACAGTAAGTCACGGCACACTGATGGTGTCCACGGGGCTAAATCGTGGGCTCCGAACTATGGGGGCGATGGAGCCCTTTTACCCCGTAGGTGATTTTTTTGTTGTGATCGGGAATGCATGAGAGTGGTTAACCCTTGCGAAGCAATGAAGCTAGGTGTGCGGGGACCCAGAGGTCGTTCGGCGCATGGCCTGGAGTCTAAGGGGGACGAGTCCTCAACACATCCATCAACTTGGTACTGGACCAAAGTTGTCACTCATGCCCTAGGTCTAGGAGGACACGAGCCGCCATGGTGGAGGCGACGGATGCCCAAGCCACCATGGACTTTTGTTAGGGGAGACCGCGGAGGTCGTACGCCCTACGCACCACGAGGGTGGTCGCTCATGCCCTAGGGCCAGTAGGACACGAACCGCCATGGTGGAGGCGACGGACGCCCAAGCCACTATGGACTTTTGTTAGGGGAGACCGCGGAGGTCGTACGCCCTACGCACCACAAGGGTGGTCACTCATGCCCTAGGGCCAGTAGGACACGAGCCAGCATGGTGGAGGCGACGGACGCCCAAGCCACCATGGACTTTTGCTAGGGGAGACCGCGGAGGTCATACGCCCTACGCACCACGAGGGTGAAATCCCTTGGAGGGAAAGTGTCTTGAGAGTCCATACGAGATTTATATGTCGGGACTGTCCCCTAACAGTAGCGCGTCAGGGGGCAGCCCTCGTAGCGAGCCTTCATCGCTCGTGCCGTATGGACGTCATGCGTCCTGAGGGTGATGGTTGGCCTCAGAATCCTTAGCCTTCTGGCTGCGAGGGTGCCTTGAACTGCTTGCTCATGGATGGGCCTTGCATCGACTCGCACAAGGGAGGAGGATGCACATGGGGGCCCCAGGGCATGTAGGACGTTGCCATCCCGAGGTGGATAGCTCTGATCTCTGACAAGGGTGCTCGGCTGGGGCTCCTTCAAAGAGCGGATGGGTCGTCCACGAGATCTTGCTTTCAGGAGCCGGAGGAGGTTTCATGGACTTAGAGTATTTTTTGGTAGGAGACATAGCCTTTCATCGATTAGCTACGTCCCCACGGTCGGCGCCAATGTTGTAGGTGTAAAAACCAAACACAAGTGAGGGGGTGGACGTCAACCGTCTGACGGGCCATCGTCCACGAGGGTAAAAAATGACACGAGGGTTTATACAGGTTCGAGGGTCCGAGAGGACCGCCCTACTCCTGTCGGTGAGCCAACGGGGGGTTACCTCCGGAGAGGGAGCCCCCGAGGGCTCACCAGTTTGAACATGTTTCTTTATTGCTCAAGAGAGCCATCCCCTTGAAAGGAGGGATACACGGGGTATTTATAGGCTCCCAAGCCTGTACAAATGACCAAAATACCCCTTAAGAGATAGCCACACTATAAGTACAAATGAGGGGTACAACAGTCTTTCAGGAGCGTTACTGCACTTCTTGAACTTGTATGCGTGTCTTCTGAGAGGCGGGCCCCGTCAGTATGATGGACGGATTATTCTTACAACAAAATGAAAAATTGTTCAAAAATGGGCGCTTGAGCAAAATTGAGCAAAATGATTCAATTCAGGACCTGTCTGTCTCTTAATGTGGTCATTGTTAGCCTTTTGATCTCACATTGACATTTTGACATGGCTAGTATCATTTTAGGATCCCTGTTGATGGACATGATAAATTTGAGGCTTTGCTTAAATTGATAAAATTCATTGCGTTACATTGAGCCTTCTAGCTTAGCTTTGATATATATGTATTATCATGATCATGCTAGCGCTGTTAGGCTTGATATGTTGTTTGTGCAATATTAGAAATGCTAGCTTGTTCTTTTGGGTAATCTCCAAAGCTTCTTGTAATAAAAATTGAAAATACAAAAAAAAATGAAGCCACTTCATTGCATTTCATGCATACTCCTTCTTATGCTTTTTCCTCAATTCTGCATTTGTTATCTCTGGACGAAAGGAATGTGTGATTCCTTGATGACTCCATTGTCAAAGGGGGAGAAGATATTTCAAAGATGTATAAAGGGGAGAAGATATAAAAGTGTTAAAAAGGGGGAGAAATTTGGAGAATTTGAAATTTTCTGAATTTGAGGATCATAGTGAGGGGGAGTTTCTTATTTGCGTTCTTATGATCTTAACTTGAATTGCAATTCTTGCAACCTCACAATAATCAAAGGTCAATTTGAACAATTGTTCTTTCATATGGACCTTAAGTGAGATTTTGACTCTTTTATGGAAAATGAAGCTTTCTCGCTTTCTTTTGCCTTATCTCACTTGTCTATGCTATTCTGAAGCCAACTTGGTCATTTCCATTGCTTTCTCTTGCATTTGACCAAGTTGTGCCTTTGTGCGAAAACATCGAGTTTTTACTTTTCAAACCTCAAATTTTGCATTTGTGGGAAATTGCCAATGTGTTCATCAAGGGGAAGATTGTGGATATCATGGGGATATGTGCACGATCTTAGGATGATGTTACAATTGGTAATGTCGTTAATGGTTTGTCGAAACACGAGTTTTCGTCAAAGTTTAATGTGTTGTCGATCAGTGCGGTCGAGACCGGCCAATGGCCGACCGGCCTTTCAATGATCGACCTGTGTTCTTGCTGATCATCGGCCAATCGGTGGTGATGAGTGTTGGGTTAGGTCAAGTTCTTGGGTTTCAGTGTATATGTGTTGCATGATGCATGTTTTGACTAACGTGGGTCAAGTTGTGAAGAACTTGTTCCCGGAATCGATTTCTTTGTCTATTGTTGTGCAGGTTGCTTAGAGGTCAATGACGGTCAATGGCGAGGATGATCGAACTAAGTGGGAGAGCCGAGGTCCGAAACGATTGGGGATGCCGGTGAAGTCAATGGAGTCAAGTATGGCGTAAGAGGATAAAGGTGACCGAACAGGCGATTCGGTCTGACGGAGTTGGATCAAGCGGGCGGGGTCGGTCTAAGTGCTATGGTGGTTTCGGTGGGAGCCGGATGGGAGAGATTTGTCGACATGATGAGAGCATTTGGATCAACCTACACGTGGCAAAGCATGGAAGTGCTTCACGAAGATGGGACTCAGTCTTTGCAAAAAGATCGAGAAGGGGTATTTTGGTTATCTTACCAAATACTGCCTTGGTGACCTTTTGCTAACTCGCGGCGTAAGACGGTGCGTGGAGAAGCAGATTAGGTCAAAAGGAGATAAAGACGATGCTTTAAAATGTGTGCGTGTGTGACCCGTTTGTGTGTGGGCCTTAACGGGAGCCCATTAGGGTTCAATCTTCTAGAAGCTCTAAGCCTCCACTATAAATAGAGGAGGGAGGTGGCTGCACCCCCTTCAACTCTTTCATTATTGAAAACCCTAGTTTTGCTTTTGTGTTTAGGGAGAAGAAAGTTGGAGGTTAGGGTTCTAGAGAGTTGGATTTGATTTCGTGCTCATGTATTGAGTCTTTGTCCTCCATTGATGGAGTGGCTGTAAACCAATACCATATCAAATCAATCCAAGGAAAGATTGCTCAAAAATGTGTCTCTTTGCTTTCTTTCTCTCTATTTGATGATTTTGAGTCTTTCTTTGATCCGCGAGTTTTTGCTTGGTTTTTTTGCCTTGATCTAACTTGCCGTGACATGTGAGAACCCATCTAGGATCATCTTGATCATCAATCACCCATGAGCAAGTCTCTAGATCATATTTCGTTTTTGACTCGGTTTAGGAGCCACATTCGTTCAATCTGAAAAAGATAGGAACTTTGGCATGGATCTCTGTGATCCTTTATTGGAATAGGTTTCTAATATCTTAGAGAAGGTGTGTCTCAAGTTTCGTGGAGTTTAGCCTTACGGATCAAAAGTTAGATCGATTTGAGTTTTGGTTTTCGGGCTGTTTGCACTGTTCATCGTGCATCCGGTTAGTCCGAGCTTTTGCCTACGGTTAGTCCGGCCTCCGGTCAGTCCGTGCTTGTGCCGCCGGTCAGTCCGATTAGAGAGGTCAGACCGCCCTTTGGCCGTCGGTCAGACCGCCCTTTGGTTTAGAGTTTGTGATTTCCTATTTTGGTCTTTTGCTTTGGGGGTTTTGGTTTGGATTCAATACAAGTCTTCCGCTATACTTGTAAATTGATCTTCATAACTTTCATAGCTACTGAAGTGAAATTGGTGTTGAATCCATTCATAGTGAAAAAGTGAGCGTGCTCCTATTCACCCCCCCCCCCCGGGCGTCTAGTCGCCTTTTCGGTCCAACAGCCTTGCTTCATGCTTGAGCAACCCAATATCTGAGAGCAAATGTTTAACAGCTTGTTGCTTTAGCCCATTGCCTTTTTCTGTAAATCATGATTTCCTATTCAAATGACTTGAGTAGTATTTATGTGTTAAGAGACATCTATTTAATGCTCACATCATTTTATTGTTGCTGGAATTATGATTTATTGTTCGTAATAGTTTTTGATTAGTTAACCAGGCCAACATAAGCCCAAGCCAAGCCGGATTGGGCCGCCCATTTGGACAAGTGCCGACCAAAAGCATGCGACGCTCGGACCGTCTTTGTCCGAACCAAGCCAACAATCACAGACTTCAGACCGGGCTCGACCAAGACAACTCATTTGTAGAGCTCTACTAGCCACCGTCCCCGTGCGCGCATGGCTCGGGCGGGGAACTACAAGCCCAAACACAAGTTGGTGCGTTTGGGCCTTCCTTCGAGCCTGGGCCAGTTGCTACGTGTGGCACGGTATGTTTTGTTGCGTATGATATACAGGACATAAACGCATTCCAGGGAATGTATTTTTGCATCTATTGAAAATGCATGAGCCACAAATGTAGTGCAGATACAATGGACATATATTTATACCACAGTGCACAAAGAATGGCCGCAAGATATATGAAACCAATCACGGGCATTGTAGTGTCATCTGCATCACATTAATTAGGTCACGAACAACCAAGGGCGGATCTAGGTCTTGGGCTAGGTAGGTTATAGCCAAAGCCTTATAAAAATTAAGATTTTTTTAAAATAATACATTTTAATATAATTACATAAATAAATGGCCATTTAATAAAATTACAAAACTAAGTTTCTGTCGTCGTTTGAAATAGTGAAATGACCTTATTGCTATTTGGATTACCGACAGGATCCATGTCACCAACCAAACAGTATTAAATGTCTATGTAGCCATTTGGAATGGCGACATAGACGTAAGTCTCTATTTGAATTGGTGACACGTTCATGCCGTTATTCAAAATGTGACAGTACCTGATTTTTTTTTTTTGCACAAAAAAATGAAATTAGCGGTAAATAGAAACAGAAAATTAAGTGCTTACATTATTCATAATAAGAAACAAAAATAGAAAGAAATAAGAAACAATATTAAGCATAGTGCAAACAAACCTTGTAATTAGTGATAGTATATAGGTTGCATGGAATTATTCGACGCACGACATAACATCAGTACATCAGACAATATAACTAATAGGACATATGTCATCACATAATTGTTCGACAAATCACAATGATAGTAAGCAAAACATTCATCACAACATATTTCAATAAGTAATCCATCCCAGTGGCTGCCACCTCCACGTCCACCATGTCAACCTTCACAGTGCCTGCCTCGAGCGAGGCGGTCGGGTGAGGTCCCCGCAGGGCGCCGTCTGTGTTGCCGACCTCTCCTTCATGCTGTTCATTTCTCGCATGGCAATACTTGAATATATGCCCATACTCCCTACAAATAGAGCACTTCTTCATACGATGCTCGGCTTCTAATTCATCCATGTCGTTCCTAATGTGTTGTCTCTGCCGTCGGCCAACCATTCCCTTTGATCTATCAATGTTGGCAGCCCATATCTGCTGCTCTACGGTAGGATGGCCGGTGAAATGGCCAACAACGTCGTAACCATACAGCTCTGCACTCCAGGTTAGCATCACCTCTTCCTTGGTGAAATATTCAGAAATGTATTGGCCAGGATGATGTGCCAACGTCGAACATACGGCCATCACATGTGAGCATGGCTTGTGCAGAAGAAGTGGCTTGTTGCATGTTGTTGATGGTTTAGTATCGATCTTACGAATGAATGCGAGGACTTTCTCTGAATTAGATCTACACAGAAAACGACACAGGGAATTTATATAGGTTCGGGCCTTCTCCTGACATAATAATAACCTACTCATGTGTTGTTGTATTGACTACGTTTTATAACAGGGAAGAAATCACTAGAACTAGGACTTAATGACTCCTATTTGTTGATTGTATCTCTGATCGATTCACTTATCTCTCTCTCTCTCTCTCTCTCTCTCTCTCTCTCTCGTCCATCGACTTTACTGTGAGGACCCCTAGGTTAAATTCGTAAGACCTAGACCTTCCTGGTCCTATGAGTTTAACTCTGGGCCTCGGAGATCTGAAATCCAATTTAACTCCATTTAAGTAAGAGGACCCGGCTAAGTTAGAGCGATGGATACCATGCATACCGCTCCTCTACGAGTGCTACATGGTAGCCGGTTCTTCAACAGCCCAAGTCCACACTTAAACGAGTCAAAAGAGATTTCAAAACAGTGTATATGTGTCCCGTGTTGACTCCCAAGATCAGCGACCAACACGCACATATCCTCATCAACGTCGATCACAGTCATACACAAAGATACAGTAATATTACAGAGTGGTAAACAACAAGGGACTTATGCCCATATCTTTTAAAAAAGCGACCGACCGGCCAAATTCAAAGATTAACAATAAGTATAGCGAAAACAAAGTAAGTAAACCAAAAGTCTAGCAAGTTGTGCCCAAACCCAAAGGCAATCGATTGGGTGTTAGAAACAGCGTCATTCGTTAGTGTCGCCAAAATCGGCGCTAACGAACTGATCGAGCGTAATATCATCCTCACTTGAACAATGTGGAGAAACCCGTTAAGTATAAAATGTACTCGCAAGTCTTACATAAAATAAAAATTATGCATGCTAGAGGCTAATCAAAAGAGAGGCATTAATGGCTTAGTTTTGCATAAAACACACCAATTCTCAACCTACACATACTAGTTTGCAATTGCCATTTTGTAAACAAAATTTTAGTTAAAAAAAGTACATATAACAATGATTGATATATATAGATCAAACACTACCAAAGTGGCATCCCACTTTCATAAACTAAATTGCATGAATACCCATCCATGCCGATACCAAATAGTAAACCATATCAATTTTAATTTAGAGTCTAACAATGATGTCTCCCGAATCCAAGTGGTTCTCCGTAACTGTGGACACGGCTATTCGAATAGATTAAACTCTGCAGGGGAGTACAACTTTACCCACACGACTCGACTAACCCGTAAGCCTCCGGAAAAGGACACACTTCCTAAGGTATGCCGGCCGGGGAAAATCGAGACTTGGCATTTTTCAGCAAAGCGACCCTATTGAGTTGAACCACCCGTGAGATTGTGTCCCACTTAGAACAAGTTCATATAGAAAATGCTAAGAGGGCTCCCATGTTGTGTTGGAGACGCTAGTGTAGTGCAAAGAAACAAGTGGGTGACCTCCAACTTGAAAGTTAGTATGTGGGTAACCCCCAACATAAGAAAAGTGCTCACCCGCACATTATAGCAATACACTAGATTCCTACGAGCATAAGATCACAATAAATTATGCCCTCACACCACCCATGGTCCAAACCAATAAAACCCCTCCCTTACTTGACCAAGCAGTGCCCATACATCGCGTGTAGAAGTACGAGTGTTACTTGGATTAACGACGGCACAAAGTTCGGTCCTTAGTGATCCGAACAAGACTACCACAGTACCCGAGTCTCGTGCACGAAGGCACCTACACTACTAGTCACTTGTCCAGACCCAAATCAATTTTTAATTTGAAAATTTTAAACTTAACAACCAGATACGAAGATTCGGTGTTTCCCCACGATCGACGGGCTAACCCTGTTAACCTAGGTAACGTAACTACTTGACTTGCATGGCTAAGCATTCATATAAAGAAAAATACATTCAAATGACATCTAATCTTAAGCATAGCTGTATGGAAATATCAAGGACAACCTGCAAGAGATAGGACATAGCTAACTACAACTCAAAAAATATTGATACTTCAAAAATGGCATGCAAGCAAGTATATATTGCAATCCAAATTAACTAAGATAGAAAATATGGGATCAACATGTATGCAAGATGATTCTTACCTTGCTGGAATTCCAATTGCTCACTCTCAGTTGCGTAATCATTCACTTCGGGCAATTCAGAATCTATAGAACAACATCGAGTAAACACCAAGAAAAGCTGAAATTTTTAAATTGCTCAAAAATTCATGAAATTTATACAGTAGTGAGATTATGATTTTATATGAATTTAGGTGAAATAATTAGTTCATTTGGACTTAGTATGTGAGAATTATAGCCTATGTAAAATCAGTTTGGAGAAAAATGCTGGACAATCAAGTTCCGTTACTATTCACCTAAATTCAATTATTTCGTGAAAAATTGCATAACAGTGGTGGGGACAAAAACTGCATGGTTGGTCAGGGAATAACATTTTATGAAAAAAAATTGGATTCATCTTATTTCAAGTTCAAATGAATTTTCTATGAATTTTCAAAGTTAATTGAATTTTTAGTACAAAAATAATTCTTTCCTAAGTTTAATTCTCACATCAAAATTTTCTGTGATAGTAACATGTTTCAAACCTATTCCAAGTTAAATTACAATAAAAATAGAAACCAATAAAATTGATTTCGCTCAATTCAGAGTTAAAATGAAATACTTATGAATTTTTGAAGTTTAAACCATTTCTAGTGCAAAAGTAATTCATTTCGGAATTTCTAAATGTATTAAATAATTTTTATACTCAGCTTAAACTAACCTTAGTCACTGACAGATGGGGTCCACTGTATAGGGTTTTTCTTTTTCATTTAATTTCTGAAAAATCCCCTACTGACATGTGGGTCCCTATTGTCATTGACTCGGTCCATGCCAATAGTGAATGGACCGAAGGTCCACATCCACAGTTCCTTGGTCCACAGCCACATGCGTTGTGCACTTAAGGCACTGGGCCCGCATGTCAGCGGCTCGAAGTAAAATCCGGTTTTATTAACTCCCTCATTTTCTGTTCATGATCCCACTTGCCGGCGACACTACGCATCATTAAATCAATGTAGGATCATAATGGCAATCAGAAGGGGGGTTGAATGATTGCAAAGATATGACCTCCAAATCCAATCTTCAACTTGTGCACTAAAGCTCCTAGAACCTCACGTGAGTCTCCAAAAGAACTTTACAGCAAGAGCTACCTCAGGCGCACAGCAAGATCAACAAACCAAGAAACAAAGTTGAACGAATCTGAACTTTATATATCAAACTTGATTTGTGTCTACAAAGCGGTTATCAAGCACCCCTCAAAGCCCCAGATCGAAGGACCTCTAAACCGCAGCAGCATAGCAAGAAAGCTACGGTCAAAAACCCTATTTTCAGCCCCTTGAGCTCTCCAACGAGCTCTCCTCTATTTATCTCCTTGAGTCTGACTGTATCCAACACGAATATGAGTACCGACTCTATCTCTACGAAAATCAAGGAACCTGAAATCCTTCCTAACACAGGTTTTAGCAAATCTCAAAACTTTCCAAAACCAATCTTTCCATATCTCCTTTTTCGTGTTGTAAGCTTCCAGAACGCCCTCCTAGAACTTCTCCACAAATTCAGCTACCCTTTGATCTCCACGTGCTCCAGCGCAATCCCAACCAACTCGTAACATCCACGACCTCCTAGACCTCAGATCCCCCCATCCTAGTCCAAGTCTTTTTCATCACGACCATAGTTGTCTCCACGCTCAACCTGCACATGCAAAGATCAAAGAAACACAAAACCATGGCACAAGTTCTCCAACTTGTCCATCCATTAGCTTACTCACACCCATAAACACTATCATGCATCATGCAACAAGATAAAGCTCACGAATTCAAATTATCCTCAGTCAAATCCCCAAAACAACAATTTTCCAGAGCATAATCGGAACTACCGCCATATTAGCCCCGGTACTACCGCACACGCGGTCGTACCGCTCAAAACACTGTGGAACTACCGCTCTTCGTGAAATCTCAAAGTCTTCCAAAAACACACTCTCTAGAAATTCCATACCGTTATCAAATGGTCTTACCGACGTTCAAAGCACAGTCATATCGTTCTACGGTCATACCGCTCCAAGACTAAGGTTCTACCGATTTTCACTTAACAGTGCTTGTCAGAAACTCTCTCTCTATGAAAAACCAGTCGCGGTACTACCGCCAACCATGGCGCGGTCATACCGCTCAGCAAGAAATCTAATGTCCAAAAAACAAGTGTTCTGGTATTTCCATACCACCAAAAACACAACGGTATTACTGATGTGCGGTACTACCACAAATCACCAAACGGTACTACCGCACCACTGAAATGCGCAAAGAACTCAGAACCAAGCCCTGAGACATGTGGACGCTCTAGATGATTTGGGCCGACCGGACCACGCTTCAAAACCGTCGGATTTAGGAGCACTGTAGAATGTCCGAATGTTCCCCTTGTTTTTAGCCGTCAGATTTCAAATCAAAGGCTCACAATCCTTGAAGAGTTCGGACGGTCCGAACGTTCCTCTCAATATGAGCCGTTAGATCAGAATCTAATGGTTCGAGTAAAACACGCGTTCGAAGCCTTGACGAACGGTACTACCGCTGCACAGCCGCGGTCATACCGTACTCTGGTAGTACCGCACATTACAAGCCGGTACTACCGCTCTCAAGAAAACCAGAAACTCCAAAGACAAGCCTTCTAGAAATATTGAACCGCCAACAAAAATGCGGTTGAACCGTCCTGCGGTAATACCGCGCAAGCAACGCCGGTACTACCGTTAAAACTGACAAAAGCTGATTTTCGACAGAATTCAGCAGAGCTCAAAAGCATGTCAGCATCTAAGATCACAAGCATGTTCCAGAGCCAATGTATTCATCTTAAGACGCCAAGACTAAGTCTTACTTAATTGTCAATGTGTTCATCATCAAATATCATGACCAAAAACCTCTTGGTCTTACAATCAACCAGTTAATGATTACTTAACCTAATCTGACAGAGATTTCTGCTAATGATTGTGCTACAGTATCGATCGGAACAGGGGGTTCTCTGGCACGATTTTGCCCGGTGTCTCGCCTGCGATATAGACCTCGGCAGCGCGAACTAAGGCCATGAATGGGTTCCTTGTGGCCTGCCGGTCCCATGGGCGGCCGGAGCATGGCCGGAGGGGCCGTAGCGGTGGCGCGACGGCGATGTGCGGCGGTGGAGCTACGGCTCAAGTGCATGTCACAACCCAAGTGCGCATTGAGTAAACTAACGCATGTACTAGCAACTATGAGGTCTAGGGAACCTACCAGAGAGATGAAAAGGTCCAGAGAGGCTCTGAGGAAGCTTGGCGACGTTAATGGCGACGACGGCGATGAGCTCCACGTGGGGGCAATGACTCGAGCTAAGATAAGAAAAAAGAGAGGTCAAGGGAGCTCAAGTGAGACCAAAAGATGGTGTCAAAGCAAGGAATTGATGAATGGCTTACCACACCGAAGATGAGGAAGAAAATAGGGTTTGCGGCCGAAGTTTGAGGAAATCCAAAATCCAAATGTTCCTATGAATGATTGAGGAAATGAGTTCAAGGGAAGTCATCCTCATGCCATGGAACACATTCTGGCATGCATAGGAAAGCAAAAATCTTACCGGGTGCAAATGCGGTGAAGATTGACACGGCGACGATGCTCTGGGTGTGCTCTAGAGACGAAGAAGACACTACCTCGTTCCAGAGGCTACAAGCAACGATAAGAGCTCGGGTTAGGTGAAATGGAGATGGCGAAGAAGGTGGAAGTTGAGGGACACGACGGCAAGGAGCTCACCCGAGAAGATTGCACGAGCAAGCGTCCTCCTCCTCAGCCACCGAGAGGAGAAGTGAGCAAAAAATGAGGGCGTTGAGGGAGGTTAAGGGCGAGAGATGGAAGGAATGATGGCGGTGTGAAGAGGCGCATGTTCAGGTTGGTTGGCGAGGGCGGCGGATTCACAGTGTTAGCAGCGCTCGAACGGCTCGCTCAACCGCGTGGCGTGCGGGCTCTACGCTCACCAGCGAGAGGAGGGAGACAAGTCTGACGGGTGGGTCCAGGTGGCAGCGACACAGTAAGTGACTCGGTCGGGTCCTAGTTTAGGCGGTTGGGTCGGATCAAGTGGTTCAGGTCTAGTTCGGCCGCACCGAGTCAACAGTTGACTATAAGTTTAATTCAAGCCCTTCCACTTTGACCGGTGAGCTAAAATAGCAAATAAATTTCTAAAAAATTGGAATCTTTCAGAGAGGTTCCTGAGATGACCTAGTACACATATAAATTTTCTAACCTCACTTTTCATGTTTTATTTACTTGTTTTCAAATAATTTATAGTAAGGCTCTTTGAAATGTGGTTTGAATTTTATCAGGGTTAAGTTAGGTTCCAAAAATTTGGGAAAATGCATATTTATTCTGAACATTATTATAAGATTTAAATAAATTATTTCCCAGAGAATTTCATAAATATTTATTATTGTTTTCTTTTGGAGCTTTAATTTGAGTCGAATGTTTCACTTTGATTCAAAAATTTTAAATACAATATTTTGTGCATATGCTCCAGAATTCAAATGCATGCTCATGAGATGCCTATTAATTCAGTTTAATAAAAAATGGGGCTGTGACATTTACCCCTTATATAGCGCATGAAGATGTGACAGTTATTCACGCCAAGAGGCACATTGTCATTTGATGTAATGCGCACGTTTAAGGGTAGTTATTGTCAGAGACAGAGGCTTAATACGTGCAGTTATCCCAAATAATAACAGCACATATTAACAACTATATATTTTAAACACAACGCATAAGTGGCTCTAGTCAATTGGGCCCACATGTCTATAGGCTTTGCTGACTACATGGTAGTCGTAGCTGACATGGTTGTAGTAAGACTTACGACCATAAGATGGTCGTAGGAAATCTTACAACTACCAGATAGTCGTAGAAGTACTTACGACCATATAAGGTGGTCGTAATATGGTTTACGACCATTCGGCTAAACTTCTCCTTTATTAATGATAAGGGGTATCCTTACAAATAACATGAAAATATTGCTATCTATAATAACAACTACAGATAAACAATTTAATTAATTGAGGATTATTAGATCCTTGTCACAAGTGCATATGCAACGAGCGCGGCCAGGTGTGCACTCATGCATGATCCTCTCACGGATCGTCTCGCGACATCCTTTATCCCTGCAAAGTACCTCGAAACGAAGCTCTCTTATACCCATCTTGAATGACCTGTGCATCCCACCCTTCTTGCTCTTCTCCGACATGTACTTGGTGATCATGGTGGAGCACAATACTCTGTCATTTGCCATGGAGAGCGACGCGATGATGCTTCAGTCAACAAAGTATTTTGTGGTACCACGCAGAACTGCCTCCACAATACCAACCAAAAGGAGGCACCTCGTGCCTCGAATGACCCAATTACACACCTCAGCTAGATTCATTGTCATAACACCATACCGAGCACCATCCTTGTCACATAGTAAAGACCACTTCACCTTAGGCTCATGCTTAATCCAGTCCGAGAAGTATTTCACCTGTCTGTCGGTCTTTCTCGTCACACTGGGGCCATCTGTGGATAACTGGGGCAATGACTTGGGGAGATTTTTAGTGCTTGTGGCAGGATTCTTTGCTGCCTCCCTTCTGTGTGTCCTCGTCTGCTCATCCAGAGTTTTCTAGAGTGCATCAAACTTTCTCTGCTGGTTTTGGTTGCACAACTGCTTGAAACATTTCATCAAGTCCTTGTTGTGAAATTAATTGTAAAAGCTTGCACTCATGTGCCTCATGCACCACCTACTATACAGATCCACCCATGGAAGTGGCATGTGTTCCCCTTATTGTAGCTAAGTTATTGCACTCAACAGAAACCTACACGTTCCTCGGAAACTACAACTAACTGTCCGTATTCTCACTTTCGATGAATGCAAACGCCATGGGAAGAACATGGTTGTTCTCGTCGATTATAATTGCAGAAAGTATCTGCTCCTTGTACTTCTCAGTCAGGAACATGTCATCCTCGCATAAGATCGTACGGCAATGCTGGAATGTATTGATGCATGCACCAAATGTAAAAAATGCTCGCTTCAGTACCCTCTTCTCGATGAACCACGGATGCACGAAATCTTGAATGTCGATATGAGTACCGGGATTCATGTCTTGTATGACCTGGAGTTGATTGGGCTGGCTATGGTACGAGTCCTCGAACATACTGAACATTGCTTGCAATGCCATCTGCTTTGCCCTCTACGCCTTAGCATAACTAATTGTTTATTGCAACCTTGACTCTATTGCCTAAATGATGGATCATGGCTCGAAATCCAAGTTATCCATCATCTCGTCACACATGACATTCGCAATGAAGCCTGATGATAAGTTCTTGTGGGATTGCATTGATTCAGAGAGGACACGTGTGAGGGATTACTATGGAGCATTTCCAATAGGTATCCCACTTAGGCTAGAATGCATCCACTCGCCAAGGGCATCCCGCTATCTCGCACTTCAAGTTGTAGCACCTAGGGTTCGACTTCACTACTGTGAATGTCCGCCGCAGCGACAAGGTCTGGAATTTCACGGCTTCTTGCACCACCTCCTTGCAGTTGTACATGGCTCCTTACCTCACCTCGTTCTGGTGGTACTCTCACGATACACAGGATCCATCGTCCACGACGAGGTTATCGAATTGGTATGTGTTCCACTCAGATGGAACCGTCTGTTGTTCCCTACCATCCTCGACATTCAAACCCTCATCTTCCGACAATGCCTCATAATCCTAGTATTCGAGCGCCATCCTTTCAACTAGGGCTTCGATCTCCTCATCTTCGTCTGCAATCCTACTAGTTTCCCACACCAAAGAAGCTTCTTCGACCCCATCTTCATCGGTGACATCAGCAACTCCCTAACCTTCGACCGTTCTGTGTTGCATTGTGGCTGGAGTTTCCAACTTCTTTGGCATCACCGCCTACTACTCCTTGTTCAACCGCATATGAGGGCAAAGTTTTAACATATGTCTAGGTTAGAAGGACCAAATCCCACCCGTGCTCCCTCACCGTGCTTAGGTATGACTGTTACGACCTCGTTCCTTTCAGCTACACTAACTCTCAACGTGTGTCATGTGGTGCCCGGGTGGCAACACAACTCAACTTTTAAATCGTGTAGAGCATGGTCCAACTTGAAGGTGTAATACAACCACCGCATCACAGTGTCCTATGTACGTTACTCTGGTCTTGTTAGGCTGACGGTCGCTGATTGGAAATTACACAAATCAACGCCCACGGGACCCTCCAAAACAGTCCCTTGACTGCAGTAAATTTTGAAATTGATTGCGTCTGACATATCTACATACTAGACCATAAATAAAAGTTATATGATTAACAACATATCTAAAACTAAACTATACACACCTAAAAGGATATACTATATAACCATGCATCTAAAACTACCTAATCCATTCACTCACAAAAAAAATTACCTGCAAGGTGGGCGACCAAACGAACAACGCTTTGCTAGGTAGTACACACTTTAGTATCTAGTTTTTTTGTTACTGACTTACTGTAGTACAAACTTTAGTATCTAATTTTTTTGTTACCGACTTACTGTAATACACACTTTAGTATCATATAGATGTTTTCAAGGGTTTTACCTGAAATCTTACTGTGAAGATGGTTCAGACCGACAGACACACAGTTTTCTCATTAGTATATCGTCTCATTGAGTTGACTTTAATTTTGCCAGTGGCAACAACAACCGTAGAAGGAACCTTTTCAGCTATGAACATTATTAAGACTGATATGCAAAATAAGATGAATGGTGAATGGATGAATCATAGTATGGTATGCTATATTGAGCGAGACATATTTGTAAGTATTAAAGATGGTAAGATTTTAAAACGTTTTCAAGGGATAAGGTCACGTAACAAACTTCATGGCCTTTGTATTTAATCATATCTTTGTTTGATTTACCTTTTTATGTTGTTTTTTTTTTAAGTTTTGCTTCTTGTCCGACTATTGATGAAGAAATGGTGGGCTAGGATATAGATGAAATTTTTATTATTTAGGTACTCAAATTGTATCAGATTGTTTATGCAAAGGGTGCATGGGACCTGGAGTGTTGATTCATTTGTTCAATCCCTGGATTTATGTTTGTCATGTTTTTCTTATTATTCTTATTATGCTTTATGTCAATGCATTGAGCTAAAGCTTCATGTCAGTGATGCATTCATGACTTTTTTATGTTGTGGTGCGTGTATAAATTGATACTAATTCTAGAATGTTAGCTTATTAGAATTTAGCCGGAGGCGTAGTGAAATCCTAGATCTACCACTGCGAAATTGTATACTGAATCTTCTTCAGCTGTCATTGGGTTTTGTTTTGTTTACAGTTTCTTCGAATGCCATGACCAAAATCCAACCCGGACGTAAGCCAACGTCGGAGACCAAAATATCAAGAATTATCCACCAATCCCTTGTAAAGCCAAACATGTGAAAAGAACTATTGGTATTGAGTTATTGACGAGTATTTCTCTGAATCTGCAATTGACAGTTTGGCACCATCAGAATCTTTATATGTTTCAACTGCTGATAAAACGCTACTTCTTTCTCCTGCTACTGCTGGCTCCTTTTGTGCCTTCAGAAATGCAGGCCTCCACAGAGGCAACTAGACTTGCCTCCAGCTTATGCCCTCTCACTGCTGATCTCACTTTCCTCAAAATATGTTGCTTCATCACCGTTCTCTCGGCAGACTGGACGTTCTTGCACATGTTCAATCCGTGGATGTATCTTGACACTGCTCCGCTGAAAGACCCACCGGCTTTCTCGAGGGTAACAAGCTTCTCGATGATTTGGGAAGAGAGCATTCTTTCAATGCAGGGTTTGGTTCCGACCACCGCAATGTCCACCAGAAGTTGCATCGCAAGATCCTTAGTCTTCGCATACTTGCGGTCGAGCAAGTTCACCAGTTTTTCTATAGTTCCTAGTTGTAGAAACCTCTTCAAGACCAATGATCCTCCCTTTGCATAAACAATCTGATGGAGGGCATAGTACGCTGAATCCTGGAGCTCATCAATGGTGCATTGCATCATCTCAATGAGTTCGTGAACAATATTAAGCTCCAAGAACCTACGGACGTATGGCTCTCCTCCAGTGCAGGCCAATTTCATCACCAGAAAGGCAGTCTGAGATCTCACTTGGTTGTTGCTTTCAATTTCTCTGCGTTGCAGCAGCAATGCCAACCTATCAGACAGATTGCTTCCTAAAAGGAGATCTTGCACCCTCGAATCGTTAGCCCTCTCGGCAAGAGGTAATAAACCTTGGATAGCTTCAATGATATCTTTGCTGTCTCTTTGTAAGATCTTGTGAAGAGCCACCTCAAAAGATTGTTGAGGCTTTGGTGATAATGGTACATTTTGATCAAATAAAACAAATCTCTCCAAGCTGAGACGAGCATGCCAGGGCAAATGAATCAACACTCCAGGTCCCATGCACCCTTCAAGCGGTGCACCAAGCTCACAGAAAGTTTTTAGCATGCTAATTGCATGATGCTGTGAGATCTCAGATCCACTGCCTAGAATTACAAGAAGCTTCTTGTCAATTCCCGATTTGATCATTGTCTCAACAGCCTTTAACTTTCCCACTTTTACCAAAGATGCTAGAGTTGTAAACACAATTTCATGACAGTCCTCATTTTCTGGAGACAGTAGTTCTGCAATTCGATCCATGGGAATGCTTGCCAAAATTTCATCAGCAATTGGGGCACCAACATGCTCAGATATCTTCGCAAGAACAGTAGAAACGTTGGCTAGAGTTGAAGAATCTTCACAGCCACAAAGAACATAAATTAATTTATCCACAGAACCTGCTGTTTCAAGAGACTGCGCGAGACTTGCATAGTCCCCTGGGAAAAAGATGACAGTAATAGCTTTGGTGACAGCAACAATAAGAGCTTGTGACCCAACAGAAATTAGCTCCGCTATTCGAGGGCTAAGTATTTTGCTGAAGCCAAGCCTGCTAGCCTCAAATTCCGATAACGACTTGCATGCCATGAGGGCTTGGGTGGTGCTTCCCAGTAAGATCTCAATCTCCATGAACTCTAGCAGAGAAAAGAATGTTATCATCTTCTGCTCAGCTGGCCCTTTCACACTATCTTTGCCAAAAATAAAAAGCCAAGGAGCCACCAATGCAGCATATTCAGGAAATGAATCCGACAAAAGAGTGTGAACAGCATCATTTGTTTTGTTCTCGAGGTAAAGCGAAACCATGTCGTGCATATGATACATCGATTGGTCTTCCAGTTTGATGATGAGTGAGCCTTCTACTAGTTTTAAAACCACAATAGGGAACAAACTATCCTGCATAAGTGCTGTCCAAATGGATTCAAGGCAGGTCTCTGGAACAGGTTCTTCCCATGAGATAGATGCGAGAACCATAAAAAACCTTCGTGAATTTTCTGGCATTGCTTCTAAGCTGAACTCAAAAGATCCAAAGATGGTCAATGTGGTCTCCACTTCTTTCTCGTTCACATATGAAACTGGCCCTGGTGCACAAGTTGCATATGCAGAAAGGTTGGATATTGCTTTCTCCCATTTTCCCACTCTGGTCTCCTTTCTGAGAGCCTTGCCCATGACAGCAACTGTAAGGGGATGGTGTCCACTACGGTCCAGCAAGTCGTCTGCAACAGGCTGTAACATATAGCAAAGTTAAGCAACCTGGTCTGTAGTAATTCTAATTTCTAGAGTGAACATATCTTCCATGGAAAATATAAGAACAGTCAATCACTTTAAGTCGATTCGCATGAATGAAAGTATTTGCATGAACTATGTTTTGCACAGCTTTCATGTTTGACATGATGTTGATACAATGAAACCAATTTTGAAAGTTGAAAGGTAAACATATGTACAATTACATGAAGATGAGATCTTGACTACAGGATGCCCGCATGAAAGAAAGAGATGAGCATATGTAAACTAAATTTATTAAGATAAAACTAAGATGCATGGTAATACAGCTGAATTTAGTAAAGCATCAGAAGGCAAATAATAAAGCATACCGGAAGCTCCTCGATGCTAAGAAGACTATGATAGAGAAGAATGCTCTTGCTGATTTCCTTGATGTCATCTTTGGATATTTCTACCTTTTCAGCTTCTGATATATCATAAATCGCTTCATCCCTTG